>JAIOJX010000031.1:131571350-132021392 GCA_022376925.1 Tragulus kanchil
AGGGTAAAATCTGGTCTTCACTAAGGTCTAACTCTGGTCGTCACGAAGGTCTGACTCTGATCCTCACTAAAGCCTGACTCTGGTCCTCTCTAAGGCCTGACTCTGGTCCTCAGTATGCCTGACTCACGTCTTAACAAAGTCCTGACTCACTATATCCTTACTCAGGTCCTCACTATGTCCTGACTCAGATCATCACTATGTTCTGACTTTAATCCTCCTAAGGCCTGAGTCTGGTCGTCACTTTGGGCTGACCTTAGTCCTCACTGATGCCTGACACTGATCCTCCTAAGGCCTGACTCTGGTCCTCATAAGTCCTGACTCTGGTCCCCACTAAGGCCTGACTCTCGTCCTCTTAAGGCCTGACACTGGTCCACACTGAGGCCTGACACTGATCCTCATAAGGCCTGACTCTGGTCCTCATAAGCCCGGACTCTGGTCCCCACTAAGGCCTGACTCTGGTCCTCACTAATGCCTGACACTGGTCCCCACTAAGGCCTGAATATAGTCCTCACTATGGCATGACACAGATCCTCCTAAGGGCTGACTCTGGTTGTCACTATGGCCTGACTTTGGTCCCCACTAAGGTCTGACTGTGGTCCTCATAAGCCCTGACTCTGGTCCTCAATAACTCCTGAATCTAGTCCTCACTAATGCCTGACTCTCATCCTGCTAAGGCCTGACTCTGGTCCTCACTATTCAGACTGTGGTCCCCACTAATGGCTGACTCTGGTCCTCAATAACGCCTTACTCAGGTCCTCATTATGGCCTGATTCTGGTCCTCACTAAGACCTGACTCTCGTCCTCACTAAGGCCTGAATATAGTCCTCACTAAGGCTTGATCCTGGTCCTCACTCTGCGCTGACACTGATCCTCAGTATGCCTAATTCAAGTCCTCACTAAGTCCTTACTCAGGTCCTCACTAAGTCCTGACTCTGGTCCTCACTAACGCCTGACACTGGTCCCCACTAAGGCCTGAATCTAGTCCTCACTAACGTCTGACTCTGGCCCTTATAAGTGCTGACTCTGGTCCACACTAAGGCCTGACACTGATCCTCATAAGGCCTGACTCTGGTCCTCATAAGCCCGGACTCTGGTCCTCACTAATGCCTGACACTGGTCCCCACTAAGGCCTGAATATAGTCCTCACTATGGCATGACACAGATCCTCCTAAGGGCTGACTCTGGTTGTCACTATGGCCTGACTTTGGTCCCCACTAAGGTCTGACTGTGGTCCTCATAAGCCCTGACTCTGGTCCTCAATAACTCCTGAATCTAGTCCTCACTAATGCCTGACTCTCATCCTGCTAAGGCCTGACTCTGGTCCTCACTATTCAGACTGTGGTCCCCACTAATGGCTGACTCTGGTCCTCAATAACGCCTTACTCAGGTCCTCATTATGGCCTGATTCTGGTCCTCACTAAGACCTGACTCTCGTCCTCACTAAGGCCTGAATATAGTCCTCACTAAGGCTTGATCCTGGTCCTCACTCTGCGCTGACACTGATCCTCAGTATGCCTAATTCAAGTCCTCACTAAGTCCTTACTCAGGTCCTCACTAAGTCCTGACTCTGGTCCTCACTAACGCCTGACACTGGTCCCCACTAAGGCCTGAATCTAGTCCTCACTAACGTCTGACTCTGGCCCTTATAAGTGCTGACTCTGGTCCACACTAAGGTCTGACACTGGTGCTCACCAATGCCAGACTCTGGTCCTCAATAACGCCTGACTGTGGTCCTTACTAAGGCCAGACTGACCCTCCTTAGGCCTGACTGTGGTCCGCACTAAAGCCTGACTATAGTACTCACTAAGGCCTGACTCTGATCCCCACATCATCTGAATGCTGCCTATCTTGCTCTATACTAAGCCCTCACTCTGGGCATGGATTCTAAAGTCGGTAAAATTCTACAATAAAATATGATTTAAAAAGTACCTTTTTCCCATTGGCAATGAAATATATATGATCATTATCTTGGAGAGTCGGAATTAGTGGTTCGACGAGAGGCGCACCCTCTTCGCAGGTCTCGACCCAGTCGCTCTGATGACAGTCGGGAGGTGTCACCGCCAGACCACCAGGGACTCCCAGAAGCGGCCCGCAGCTCTTTGCTCTTTTGAAACCAAGAATGTTTCAAAGAAGTAAGACCTGTTAAAATGGTACCAAATTCATTATTACAGCCCCAGCATCACATGTGGGTGAGCACACAGAGAGGCAGTTAGTTTCAGACGGAAGCCACTCAGAGATACCCACCTGGAGGGGAAGGCCGAGGGCCTCCTGCGTGAGGGGGAGCCCAGGAAGAGGGGATTTCAAGGCCTCATCTCGGCCCCTCCTGCAGGTCTTTGTTTACTTGTCTCCAATTACCTTTCCTTTTCCTCACACCTGACTTGTCCCTGGGCCCTCCCCTCCCTAGTCTGCATCCAGGAATCTCTGCGAAGAAGGATCCCACTGCAGAGCCCTGTGGCTGCCTGGCCACACTAGTATGGGGCGAGGCCCTCACTGTTCAGCCCCCAAGGAGCCTTCCTGGGCTTGCGCAGACAGGGAAGTCCTCCTTGACCTCCGGCGGGACTCAGGGTCTGCCTCCAGCTTTGTCTTCGGAGTATCCGGGTGAAAACCAAGCTTGATCTTTACTCCCCTTGACGAGCACCCGCCTACAGTCTAAGGTCCTCACTAAGTCCTGACTCTGGTCCTCACTAACGCCTGACACTGGTCCCCACTAAGGCCTGAATCTAGTCCTCACTAACGTCTGACTCTGGCCCTTATAAGTGCTGACTCTGGTCCACACTAAGGTCTGACACTGGTGCTCACCAATGCCAGACTCTGGTCCTCAATAACGCCTGACTGTGGTCCTTACTAAGGCCAGACTGACCCTCCTTAGGCCTGACTGTGGTCCGCACTAAAGCCTGACTATAGTACTCACTAAGGCCTGACTCTGATCCCCACATCATCTGAATGCTGCCTATCTTGCTCTATACTAAGCCCTCACTCTGGGCATGGATTCTAAAGTCGGTAAAATTCTACAATAAAATATGATTTAAAAAGTACCTTTTTCCCATTGGCAATGAAATATATATGATCATTATCTTGGAGAGAGTCGGGAATTAGTGGTTCGACGAGAGAGCGCACCCCTCTTCGCAGGTCTCGACCCAGTCGCTCTGATGACAGTCGGGAGGTGTCACCGCCAGACCACCAGGGACTCCCAGAAGCGGCCCGCAGCTCTTTGCTCTTTTGAAACCAAGAATGTTTCAAAGAAGTAAGACCTGTTAAAATGGTACCAAATTCATTATTACAGCCCCAGCATCACATGTGGGTGAGCACACAGAGAGGCAGTTAGTTTCAGACGGAAGCCACTCAGAGATACCCACCTGGAGGGGAAGGCCGAGGGCCTCCTGCGTGAGGGGGAGCCCAGGAAGAGGGGATTTCAAGGCCTCATCTCGGCCCCTCCTGCAGGTCTTTGTTTACTTGTCTCCAATTACCTTTCCTTTTCCTCACACCTGACTTGTCCCTGGGCCCTCCCCTCCCTAGTCTGCATCCAGGAATCTCTGCGAAGAAGGATCCCACTGCAGAGCCCTGTGGCTGCCTGGCCACACTAGTATGGGGCGAGGCCCTCACTGTTCAGCCCCCAAGGAGCCTTCCTGGGCTTGCGCAGACAGGGAAGTCCTCCTTGACCTCCGGCGGGACTCAGGGTCTGCCTCCAGCTTTGTCTTCGGAGTATCCGGGTGAAAACCAAGCTTGATCTTTACTCCCCTTGACGAGCACCCGCTTTCCAGTCTGGGGGCCCCTCTATCTCCTACCTCAAAGTCAGTCAGAGAGTGAAAGAGAAATATCACACCAGCTGCAGGTGGAATCTATAAATTCATACAAATGAAGTGATTTAGAAAGAGAAACAGACTTGAGACTTAGAAAACCAACTTGTGATTGTTAAACAATATATATAGGGAAAGGAGACATGAGGAGATGGGGATTAACAGATACACAGTACTTAATTATCAGATCGACAATCCAAAAGGACCTCCTGAATAGCACAGGGTATCTACTCAACACACTGTAACAACCACGAAAAATGATATGTCTATGTATAACTGAATCAGTTCCTGTAAAGCTCAAACACAACATTGGAAATCCAACATACTGGAATAGAAAATACATATTTTAAAAAAAGAAAATACACATTATAGAAGAATTATTCTTCTATAAATGTAATTACCAAAGAAGTGTGGTGCATGAAGAAATGCTGCCGCCTTGTGGCCGCTTTTGGTAACAGCAACAAAAAATGCTGATGGGCACTTCACCAAGGCTTCAGGTACTATTTTAGGGAAAAACATTTGCCCTTAACAGCGGTTCTGGGGTAAATCACCAGAAATTATTTCAAACCGGAGCCAACGTTCAAGAAACCAATTTTAAGAGGTAAACTGTACACTCACACGGTAAGAAATAAAAAGTCCGTGGAAAGATCCTCAACGAATTATTGTTCGCATGCGCTCCGTGTCCCCATGGACTATAGCCGACCAGGCTCTTCTGTCCATGGAATTCTTCAGGCAAGAACACGAGTGGGATGACCAGATACACAACACTTATTCTCTGATAGATAATCAAAAAGGACCTCCTGAATAGCACAGGGAAGTCTCCAGAACACACTAAGTGGATAGATGTGGGAAAATACCCCGCGAGAGAATAGACATACACCTATGTATAGCTGAATTAAGTTTTTGCAAACCTAAAACAAACATAACAGAAAGCAACCGTACTCCAATAGAAAATAATCCACCAAAAAAAAAAAAAAGTGTGGAGTATGGGGTAATGCTGCCGCCTTGTGGCCACTTTTGGTAACAACAACTGGAAAACCTATGCTGCTGGTCACTTACCATTCACCAGGCTTGGGAGGATGTTAAGGAAAAAGCACCTGCCCTCAACAAATCCCTTGGGGGTGGGTCCTTGAGAAAGAATTCAGAACAGAGCAGATCGTTAAGAGGCCAGTCTCAGAGGTTCCTTTTCCTCACACTGCTTTTTTAAAAATCACATGAGAAAAGAAAATTTACAGAAATGCAAACGAAAACTACAGCGCGTTATCAGTTCATAACGGTGAGAATAGCTTTTCACACAAAGTCTACAAACAGGGCTTCCTTGGTAGCTCAGTGGTAAACAATCAGTCGTCCAATGCAGGAGACACAGGTTCGATCCTGATCCAGGAAGATCCCACATGTTGCGGAGCAACTAAGCCTGTGGGCCACAACTATGGAGCCTGTGCCCTAGAGCCCGAGTTCCACAACAAGAGAAGTCACCACACCAAGAAGCCTGCTCACCTCAAATAGACAGTAGCCCCCACTCCCTGCAACTAGAGAAGAGCCTGCAGCAGCAGTGAAAACCCAAAATAGCCAGAAAAGAAAAAAGTCTACAAACAGACAAGTCTACAAACAATAAATCCCGGAGAGGCTGCAGAGAATAGGGAACCCTCCTACACTGATGCTCGGAATGTAAACAGTTAACACCCAGTGTAGGGGACAGTGTGGAGGTTCCTTGAACAAGTGGAAAGAGAAGGAAATTACAACACTCCCAACCTCAGAGAAAAAGCAACTCCTCGTCGATTAAAGAGCAAAACGGAGGGACGGATACGCTAAAGCTCTCGAGGAAAAGATAGGCAAAACACGATTTGAGATCAATCCCAGCAAGTTCTTTCTGGATCCACCTCTTAGAGTAATGAAAACTAAAGCAAAAGTCAACAAAAGGGAACTCACTGACCGTAGAAGTGTTTGCACAGGGACTTCCCTGGTGGTTCCATGGCTAAGACTCTGTGCTCCCAATGCAGGGGCCCAGGTTCAATCAGGGAACTAGATCCCACATGCCCCAACGAAGAGTTCACATGCTGCTACAAATGAGCCCAAATGCCTCAACAAAGATCAAAGATCCTACATGCCTCAAATAAGACCTGGTGCAACCAAATAAGTAAATAAAAAGCGTTTGCACAGCAAGGGAAACCCTAAGTGAAAGAAAAAGTCCACCCTCAGAACGGGAAAAAAACTGCTTACAATCAAAGCTATCCCCAAGGAAATTATCTCCAAGACACACAAAATGCTCCTACACCTCATGAGAAAAACAAACAGCCTAATAGAAAAAATGGGCCAAAGAATAAATGGACATTTTCCCAAAGAAGCCATTCAGATGATCATAAAGCTCCTGAAAACATACTCAGCATCACTGTTAGAGAAATGCCACTCAAAATTGCAATGACATATCGAATCAGATGCTCAGAATAGCCACCCTTCAAAACATCACAAGAATCAAGTGTGGGTGAGGGGACGAGAAAATCCTCCTCCTCTGTGGGCAGGGATGTAAATGGGCAGGTGCAACCACGAAGGAAAAGTATATGGACCGTCCTCAAAACACTAAAAACAAAGTTATCACCCATACCGCAGGCTGACCCCTTGCCTTAGATCCAGAGACAAAGCATTATTTCGCACACACATCTATTCTCAGGACAGCACTACTACTACTATTTAAGACAGAGCATTGAATGAACTGTCCTTCAATACAGAAAGGAAGAGTAAGTGGTCCATCCACACACTGGATATACTCAGCCACACAAAGAAGGAAATGGCCTGATTCCTCTCCTCACTAATAAGTAATTACTAGAAAAATGCAAATCAAAACTACGACGAGGGCTTGCCTGGTGGTCCAGTGGGTAGAGAGTCCGCCTTGCACTGCAAGGGGCACCGGTTCGATCCCTGGCACAGGAAGATCCCACATGCCACAGAGCGGCTGGACCGGTGTGTCCAATTACAAGCCAGTGCTTTGGAGCATTTACGCCCAGAGCTGGTGCTCTGCTACAGGAGAGACCACTGCAATAGAAGGCCCACACAGGCCAGAGAACAAAGATGGATGAAAATAAAACAAATGAAAGACCAGTAAAAGTGGCTAAAAAAAATAAATAAATAAAAACTACAATGAGTTTTCAGCTCACAACCCTCAGAACAGCTATCATCCAAAAGATCTACAAAAATTCAGTGCTGGGCATTCCTGGTGGTCCAGTGGGTAAAGAGTCCACCTTGCAGTGCAACAGGCACCAGTTCGATCCCTGGCCTGGGAAGATTTCACGTGCCATGGAGCGGCTGGACCGGTGTGTCCAATTACCGAGCCGGAGCTCTGGAGCGCATGCGCCCAGAGCCGGTGCTCTGCAGCGAGAGAGGTCACTGAGATGCGAGGCCCACACAGGCCAAGGAATAAAGACAGATAAATGAAAGATCAATAGAAATGGCCAAAAAAAAAAAAAGTTTATGGACGGTCTAGACACGAGAATACACTCACTCATCAAAAGAACGAAAAATGCGATTGGTAAGAGCACAGATGGATGGAGAGATTTACCACACTGAGTGAAGTCAGAGAGGGAAAGACATATCATGGTGTAAACGTGGAATCTATAAACTCATACAAATGGGCAAGCTTACAAACAGAAACAGAAACTATATGGGAAAAGCCCTTTATAAAGAATAGGTACACATCTACGTATAACTGAATAAAGTTCCTGTAAACCTAAAACAAACACAACAGAACAACACTATTCCGAAAGAAAATTAAAATTAAACCACCAAAAAACAACTCGGGAGAATAAGAAAATGCTGCCCCCTTGTGGCAACCACTGGTAAAAACAACAAAAAACATCCCCTAGGCACTTAGTATTCAACAGCCTGGGGCTTATTAAAAAAAAAAAAAAAAACACCTACGCTCAACAACTGTTCTCTCAAGAGATGCTGGAGAAAGGACTGAAGGCTCAAGTTACTAGGACCCCTCTCTTCTACCCGGGACGCCGCGACCCCTCGCGCCTCCCGGAGCCCCGCCCCACCGCGCCCCGCCCCCGCCCTGCTTCCAGGCCACGCCCTGACACCGCCCCGCCTCCAGGGTCCCGCTCCTTTGAGCTCCGGGACCGCCCACTTAGGGGCCCCGCCCCGACAACGTGCCCCACCCAACGCACCGTCCCACCCCACGGGCCCCGCCCCTGGCGCCTCGTCCGGTCCCGCCCCTCCTATCCGGGCAAGCGCTCCTTTTCCCCTTAACGCTGCCCATCACCCCTTTTCTCCCCACCTCCGCACTAGCTTGGGAATCCGGCCCCCATTTTGGCGGGACGCAGTTCCTCACGCAGCCAGGATTCGGTTCTCCAAGAGGGCCGACTTCGTTCCCAAGGCCAGACTCAGGCCCGCACTAAGGCCTGTACTCTCATCCTCACTGCGGTTGACACATTTCATCACTCAGGCGGTACTTAGGCTGGACAGTCCTCCTGGGCCTTTGCTTACCTTTGGCCAAACATTTTTTTCATACCTCCTGGACCCTCCCCAACATGCATGTACAACTTTTTCTTCAGATTGATCTCACTGCAGAGGCCTGTGGATCCGTGTCCACACTTACTGGGTGGGGTCCTCATTTTAAAAAGTTTATGGACGGTCTAGACACGAGAATACACTCACTCATCAAAAGAACGAAAAATGCGATTGGTAAGAGCACAGATGGATGGAGAGATTTACCACACTGAGTGAAGTCAGAGAGGGAAAGACATATCATGGTGTAAACGTGGAATCTATAAACTCATACAAATGGGCAAGCTTACAAACAGAAACAGAAACTATATGGGAAAAGCCCTTTATAAAGAATAGGTACACATCTACGTATAACTGAATAAAGTTCCTGTAAACCTAAAACAAACACAACAGAACAACACTATTCCGAAAGAAAATTAAAATTAAACCACCAAAAAACAACTCGGGAGAATAAGAAAATGCTGCCCCCTTGTGGCAACCACTGGTAAAAACAACAAAAAACATCCCCTAGGCACTTAGTATTCAACAGCCTGGGGCTTATTAAAAAAAAAAAAAAAAACACCTACGCTCAACAACTGTTCTCTCAAGAGATGCTGGAGAAAGGACTGAAGGCTCAAGTTACTAGGACCCTCTCTTCTACCCGGGACGCCGCGACCCTCGCGCCTCCCGGAGCCCCCCCACCGCCCCCCGCCCCGCCCTGCTTCCAGGCCACGCCCTGACACCGCCCCGCCTCCAGGGTCCCGCTCCTTTGAGCTCCGGGACCGCCCACTTAGGGGCCCCGCCCCGACAACGTGCCCCACCCAACGCACCGTCCCACCCCACGGGCCCCGCCCCTGGCGCCTCGTCCGGTCCCGCCCCTCCTATCCGGGCAAGCGCTCCTTTTCCCCTTAACGCTGCCCATCACCCCTTTTCTCCCCACCTCCGCACTAGCTTGGGAATCCGGCCCCCATTTTGGCGGGACGCAGTTCCTCACGCAGCCAGGATTCGGTTCTCCAAGAGGGCCGACTTCGTTCCCAAGGCCAGACTCAGGCCCGCACTAAGGCCTGTACTCTCATCCTCACTGCGGTTGACACATTTCATCACTCAGGCGGTACTTAGGCTGGACAGTCCTCCTGGGCCTTTGCTTACCTTTGGCCAAACATTTTTTTCATACCTCCTGGACCCTCCCCAACATGCATGTACAACTTTTTCTTCAGATTGATCTCACTGCAGAGGCCTGTGGATCCGTGTCCACACTTACTGGGTGGGGTCCTCATTTTTTCAGCCCTCAAGGAGCCTTCCTGCACACGTGCAGAGAGGGAAGTCTCCCTTAACCTCAGGACTGGGCACCTTATCTCCTTACTCAGCAGGGCTCAGCTTCTGCCTCTAGCTTTGTTCTTGGAGTGTCTGAGAGAGAACTCCACTTGACAGACTCCAGCTGTCCAGCCTGGGGGCCCTTCCAGCTGCTACCTCAAGTCCCTCTGAGGGACATGAACCCCAAAAAATGTTTATTGGGAAGATGCAGGGCGATCATCTGTCTTCTGTAGCTTCATCAAGCTGGCTGGCATTGGACTATAGACCCTGCGTAGCTGGGGTCATGGAACTCTTGCCCTGTCTCATCAAGGGGCCCCAGGGTGACTTCTGTTGTCATGCCCACAGGATCTGTTCTGAGGATGGGCTGGAATCTGCATCACCATTATCTTGATGTGAAACTGTAGTGATCTGAAAGAGACAAATTTAACAAGTAGATTTTAAAAGGAAGGGGCCAAAGATCAGTTAAATACTTATTGTGAACAAGGGCCCAAGCAGGAAGAAGAACTGGGTTACAAATTTTAGTAATTTTGATCCTGGTCCAGATAGAGTCAGCCCTTGTGCTACCCTGTCCAAAGGCATGGAAACTTTTGTTGTGGTCTTATGTATTTTTGGTGTCTTTTTGTTAGTCCAGAGTGATTGATGTAGGTGTGACAGACTCAGTTTGAAGTAGCTGGTGAAGTGACAACCTGAACATTACTAGGCAAAATAGATCTTTTTTTTCCCCCCAGGAGCATAAGCTTGAATCCCTGTCTAAACCTGGCACTTCAAGGAGACCTGCAGCCTGGTGGCCCGTGGTCTAGTTTATCTAAATCAGGTTGAACCTCTGATGTGCTATTATCAACAACACATAAACCACAGACAGCAGTTGCCACTGGTACTGATTTTAGTGCTTCTCTAGGTGTGAGAAGAGAGAAGAATTTCGGCTCATGAAAATCTCTACCTGAAAGCATGTATCTGCAGGCTTCTGCCCGGGTTTTTCCAGAGCACAAACGCCTCACTCCTGGTCTCCACCCTCAGCGCCTTTCAGGGGTGCTGAAGGTCAGCAGCCATGGCAGCTCCTGAGTTCATCTTAGTAGAGGCAGACGGCAGGTGCCCGTTTCCCGTCAGCAGGACCCCTTCATGGCCCCAAGTCTGACCACGGTGTTGGTGGCATTTCAGATCCATTTTGTCCCATGATACTAGGAATGCTCATTCTCAGGCCTGGCAAAGATTCCACGGAGAGGCCACTCAGTGCGCTGTTACGGGACCAGGCCATAAAGCAGTAGCCAGTAGACCCTGGAACACCTGTCTCACCAGCCTCTATGGTCCATAAAAATATTCCCACTTGGAGCTTCTTCCTTCTTGAGCTATTTAGAATTAAACCATTACCATTGTTGAACACATAAGGAGCTATGGATCATTATTTTATCAGAGGCTCAGTCACATATTTGGCAATGCAGGAAACACTAACTGTGTAAAGCAGGCAGGAAAAGAAACTATATAGCCGGCACTATTAGTAGAGTCACAAGAATGTGAGAAGCTGTGTGAAGGATAGCCCTATGTCCCAGGTCCTCTTCATCTGTCAGTTAAATACTTATTGTGAACAAGGGCCCAAGCAGGAAGAAGAACTGGGTTACAAATTTTAGTAATTTTGATCCTGGTCCAGATAGAGTCAGCCCTTGTGCTACCCTGTCCAAAGGCATGGAAACTTTTGTTGTGGTCTTATGTATTTTTGGTGTCTTTTTGTTAGTCCAGAGTGATTGATGTAGGTGTGACAGACTCAGTTTGAAGTAGCTGGTGAAGTGACAACCTGAACATTACTAGGCAAAATAGATCTTTTTTTTCCCCCCAGGAGCATAAGCTTGAATCCCTGTCTAAACCTGGCACTTCAAGGAGACCTGCAGCCTGGTGGCCCGTGGTCTAGTTTATCTAAATCAGGTTGAACCTCTGATGTGCTATTATCAACAACACATAAACCACAGACAGCAGTTGCCACTGGTACTGATTTTAGTGCTTCTCTAGGTGTGAGAAGAGAGAAGAATTTCGGCTCATGAAAATCTCTACCTGAAAGCATGTATCTGCAGGCTTCTGCCGGTTCTTCCAGAGCACAAACGCCTCACTCCTGGTCTCCACCCTCAGCGCCTTTCAGGGGTGCTGAAGGTCAGCAGCCATGGCAGCTCCTGAGTTCATCTTAGTAGAGGCAGACGGCAGGTGCCCGTTTCCCGTCAGCAGGACCCCTTCATGGCCCCAAGTCTGACCACGGTGTTGGTGGCATTTCAGATCCATTTTGTCCCATGATACTAGGAATGCTCATTCTCAGGCCTGGCAAAGATTCCACGGAGAGGCCACTCAGTGCGCTGTTACGGGACCAGGCCATAAAGCAGTAGCCAGTAGACCCTGGAACACCTGTCTCACCAGCCTCTATGGTCCATAAAAATATTCCCACTTGGAGCTTCTTCCTTCTTGAGCTATTTAGAATTAAACCATTACCATTGTTGAACACATAAGGAGCTATGGATCATTATTTTATCAGAGGCTCAGTCACATATTTGGCAATGCAGGAAACACTAACTGTGTAAAGCAGGCAGGAAAAGAAACTATATAGCCGGCACTATTAGTAGAGTCACAAGAATGTGAGAAGCTGTGTGAAGGATAGCCCTATGTCCCAGGTCCTCTTCATCTGTTCAGTGACTGGAGCCTGGTGTGAATCTCCTGGTGTCACAGATCATGGAGCATCTGACCTTTATCCAAAGACTGATTACTGAGAAAACCGTTAGAAACAAATGTACAGAGTCCCTTAATAACTCTATTAACCCTTTTATGGCAAAGAACTATATTGGAAAAGTTTTAGTAAACATAGAGCTTAATTAACTAAAATTTTAAATTTAATGAAGCATATTTTTTTTCCCTAAAATTACCCCCACGTTTACTAAATATGGTCAAAACTAGTTTGCTTTAAAACTAAGTCTGGTGTCCTGACCACGTAGGCTTCTTCTACACTGATGCTGGCCCAGTTCCTCAGGATTCTTAGACTCAAGGCCAAGGAAGTTACACCAAAGGGCCTGCCATCAGATTTTCCCTAGCAGATTGAAGACAGTCTCTGGCAGAGAAAAAAGAAAAAAAAAAATGTTTGAATTTTACCCAAAGGTGTAAATTATCAAATTGTCATAAATCAAAGCAGCTTGAGGAGAAGAGTTTCTTTATATCTCAAAAACAGAGTAGAAGCCAGCAATATGTCACCAGAAAGTCATGAACATTATAATCATGTTTAGCAGTTTACTTAACCCACGGAATTCATCTTTGTTCTGTTGTCCTTGCCTGATGATTGAGGATGATAGGGACAGTGATCATTTTAAGAAGTTTGTGAAGTTTTGTTTAGGCTTGGATGGTTTGTTCAGTGAGGTGAGCGCCTTGATCACTGAAGACTGTGGAAAGGGTACCCCAAGTGGAAAACACATTTTTAACGTTTTTCCCCCCTGTCAAAAAAGGTGCGCTGTTACGGGACCAGGCCATAAAGCAGTAGCCAGTAGACCCTGGAACACCTGTCTCACCAGCCTCTATGGTCCATAAAATATTCCCACTTGGAGCTTCTTCCTTCTTGAGCTATTTAGAATTAAACCATTACCATTGTTGAACACATAAGGAGCTATGGATCATTATTTTATCAGAGGCTCAGTCACATATTTGGCAATGCAGGAAACACTAACTGTGTAAAGCAGGCAGGAAAAGAAACTATATAGCCGGCACTATTAGTAGAGTCACAAGAATGTGAGAAGCTGTGTGAAGGATAGCCCTATGTCCCAGGTCCTCTTCATCTGTTCAGTGACTGGAGCCTGGTGTGAATCTCCTGGTGTCACAGATCATGGAGCATCTGACCTTTATCCAAAGACTGATTACTGAGAAAACCGTTAGAAACAAATGTACAGAGTCCCTTAATAACTCTATTAACCCTTTTATGGCAAAGAACTATATTGGAAAAGTTTTAGTAAACATAGAGCTTAATTAACTAAAATTTTAAATTTAATGAAGCATATTTTTTTTCCCTAAAATTACCCCCACGTTTACTAAATATGGTCAAAACTAGTTTGCTTTAAAACTAAGTCTGGTGTCCTGACCACGTAGGCTTCTTCTACACTGATGCTGGCCCAGTTCCTCAGGATTCTTAGACTCAAGGCCAAGGAAGTTACACCAAAGGGCCTGCCATCAGATTTTCCCTAGCAGATTGAAGACAGTCTCTGGCAGAGAAAAAAGAAAAAAAAAAATGTTTGAATTTTACCCAAAGGTGTAAATTATCAAATTGTCATAAATCAAAGCAGCTTGAGGAGAAGAGTTTCTTTATATCTCAAAAACAGAGTAGAAGCCAGCAATATGTCACCAGAAAGTCATGAACATTATAATCATGTTTAGCAGTTTACTTAACCCCACGGAATTCATCTTTGTTCTGTTGTCCTTGCCTGATGATTGAGGATGATAGGGACAGTGATCATTTTAAGAAGTTTGTGAAGTTTTGTTTAGGCTTGGATGGTTTGTTCAGTGAGGTGAGCGCCTTGATCACTGAAGACTGTGGAAAGGGTACCCCAAGTGGAAAACACATTTTTAACGTTTTTCCCCCCTGTCAGGGCATCAGCTGTGTACCTAGGAAAGGCTGTAAGCCGTCAAATAAAAATGAGGTTTGAGCTTCCCTCATGGCTGGGTGGTAAAGAATCCACCTGCCATTGCAGGACATGTGGGTTTGATCCCTGATCCGGGAAGCTCCCACATGCTGAGGAGCAACTAAGCCCGTGAGCCACAACCACTGAGCCTGTGCTCTAGAGCCTGGGAACCGCAACCACTAAAGCCCATGCTCCACAGGGGAAGCCCCGGCTGTGAGAGGCTGCAGCTCACCACAAGGAAGAGTAGCCCCCGTTCACCACAACTAGAGAGAAAGCCCACGCGGCAGTGAAAACCCAGCACAGCCACAAAATTTTGGGGCCCTGAAGGAAAGAGGGCCTTTGCAAGCATAGGGAAGCTTAAGCACATGTTTGCAGTTTGGGGCTAAAAGGATGCCTACAGGAAGAGACAGGGCATGATCTAAGGTCCATTGTCAAAACTTCTGATTGATCCCCCTGGTTTCTGCGCTCTGGGCAATGCAGGCTCACCATGAGTTCCTATTGCAATGTAAATACATAATTGCTCGACCTTTAGCTTGATTGGTGTAACTATAGGAAGTCCCTTGCAAACCCCCCTTCGTTTGCCTATAAAAACTGTTAGTTTACTCTAATAAAGTGGAACCGCTCTGACAGAACCCCTGTCGCATCTGACTGTCCCCTGCACGAGCCAGGGGGCTGGGGGGCGGGCAGTCAAGATTCGCCTCTCTCCGAGATCTCCCGGTTCAGCCAGGGGCAATCCCGCTGCCTTCCCTTTCTGCAGAAGGTCCCCGCAGAAGCTGGCACCCAACGAGGGGCCTGAAGGCGAGAAAGTAGAAGGCAGCATCACCGTGTGGGTTTGAAAGAGAACCGACGAAGCGGCCTCAACGCGGCACCTCCCTCTAGGGAGGCATCTTCTCAGAGTAATCCAGATTTCAAGGTGAGTCTTCCCCTTTATCGCGCCACTCCCGAGAGGGTGGGGATTTAGGGTAGTCACAAAAAAAAAAAAAAAAAAAAACTGAATGCTGCTTTTCCTTGTTCCTTCTTCTTTACTTTAATTCCTACTTTCACATTCTCTCCAATTCGAGACTTCCAGCAAACCGGTGGACAGTCTAAAAAGCAACTGACGGGGCCTGGCCAGGGCCACTCTTTGGCGATCCCAGAAAGGCTTTAAGATAGTCCGCCCCAGTAGCGGCAGCCTGACTGGGTGGAAGCCTCTCTTTCAAATTGAGGACGCGGCCTAAACCTCTCCCTCGCGGGCATGGGTCAGGCACTTAAAAGCCATTAGGGCGCCTGCCGCTTGAAGACTCCCGTGACAGGATAAGGGGGTCACGGAATGGGCCAGAGCCTCTTAGAGCAACCGCCCCCAGCAAGACAATGTCCGTGCAAACGCTAGGGACTCCTTCACTGTTTCACAAGCACGACATGAGCCCAACTTCCTGGCCGCCACCACTCTGCCACCACTCCCATTAGGATTTTTGGTGGTTGTCCTCAGTTGTCTTTTTTTTCTGCTTTCTTTCAACAACATGGGAAACTATATCCAGGCTCTTAACAGAGCCTGGGACTCCTTTATAAATGAAGACGAAATTAGCTATGATGAGCATTTCCCCAATCACTCGGGGTCAAGACCTCAAGACACAGGACTGCACTCTACACTCCCTCCCCCCTTTGAAGAGATCACAGAGGCGCCACGGGGAGGGAAGGCACTGGGGTCACCTTGGAGAAAGAGGACCTATCCTGAAGAAACTTGGGAGCCCTCAGCATCCTTCACGGGCCCAACCCAAACTTTTCCTGTAAACGTTAACCCAGGGGGAAACAGACCAGACGCCTGGTATCCATGGGAGGCCAATGACCTAAAGGAACTTAAGGCGGTAGCAGAGGACGGCCCAAACTCCCCATGGGCAGAAACCATACTCCAAGGGCTGGCCCACCAACCTTGTACCACCCAAGACTGGAAGATGCTATGTAAGGCTTCCCAGTAACATTTATATCAAATAGTGTGCCTTCTTCAAAGAGGAATGTCATGCTCAAGCAGAGAAAAACCAGGCTGCCAAACCCATCATTCCAATAACTTTCAGAATGCTATCGGGAACGGCGGACCGATGGAGCACTGGTATTCAGCAGGCTGCCATCCCTGCCCCTTATCAAGACCAAGTACGGGCTATATGTCTGGCTGCCTGGAAAAAACTTGCTGAGGGCCCTACTGAACCCCCCATATCAGGTATAACACAAAAGAATAACGAAAACCTTGCCACTTTTGTAGATCGTGTAGAAAACAGCCTCCAGAGAAAGTTCCCTCCAGGGCCTTTAAGAGATCAGTTCCTCAAAATGTTAGTTTGGGAAGGAATGAATACAGACCATAAATTGGCCCGTGCAGGACAAAAAGATCGTTCCATTGAGCGATGGATTGTGTGCTCTAAAGATATAGGCACACAAAGCCACCAAGCCCGCTCTATCACCAATGCCCTTCAGGCTCAAACTGAGGCTCTCTCTGAGGCAATGACTAAAGCCTTATCCACTGTAATGGCTACAGGCAGGGCCTCGTCCCAGGGGCCCCCCGCCTCACCCGAATCAGGTCACTGCTTTAACTGTGGCCAACCGGGGCACTTTAAGAGAGAGTGCTCCCAAGGAGATAAGAAAACATCCAACCAAAAAACCCCCACTATTCCATGCCCTCGATGTAAAAAGGGATATCACTGGAAAATAGACTGCAGATCTAAATATGATAAGGATGGCAAGCCTTTAAACTAGGTGAGGGGCAACCCCCAGCTCCGTCACCCCAAGGGGGCCCCCTCGCCCAGCCTCATTGGCACAATCAACTCATCAAAAAACCTTTCCCTGGTTGCAATTTTAAAAGGCCGCCTACTAGACTGTCAGGAGTGAACAAACCCCCGGGGCCCGTCAGAGCCCACTGGACCATCCCTATTGTGCCTGGGCTGAGACCTAAGATGGACATTTATATAGAGGGGAAGAAATTTAGATGTCTAGTTGATACCGGGGCCGACCGGTCTGTTCTCAGAGCAGAAGAGGTCCCTCCTGAGTGGGAAACAGTCCCTGGTCCCATGATATTGGGAGTCGGCGGAAACACCACATCTAAAGAATCAGCAAAATGGCTTACCTGGAAAGATCCTGATGGCACAATAGGGACAATCAAACCCCTCATAGCTACTGGATTAAATGCTAACTTATTGGGACAAGATGTATTGTGGGCAGCTGGCGCCTACATTACTACTGATTATACAGGCTCCTATGAGGGCCTGCTAGATGAGGAAGAATATCAACAACAGTTTGTAAAACCCCATGTTGAAAATTATAGGGGAGATCCATTAACTCAGGGAAGGTGCACCCCACTTTTGTAGATCGTGTAGAAAACAGCCTCCAGAGAAAGTTCCCTCCAGGGCCTTTAAGAGATCAGTTCCTCAAAATGTTAGTTTGGGAAGGAATGAATACAGACCATAAATTGGCCCGTGCAGGACAAAAAGATCGTTCCATTGAGCGATGGATTGTGTGCTCTAAAGATATAGGCACACAAAGCCACCAAGCCCGCTCTATCACCAATGCTCTTCAGGCTCAAACTGAGGCGCTCTCTGAGGCAATGACTAAAGCCTTATCCACTGTAATGGCTACAGGCAGGGCCTCGTCCCAGGGGCCCCCCGCCTCACCCGAATCAGGCCACTGCTTTAACTGCGGCCAACCGGGGCACTTTAAGAGAGAGTACCCCCAAGGAGATAGGAAAACATCCAACCGAAAACCCCCCACTATTCCATGCCCTCGATGTAAAAAGGGATATCACTGGAAAATAGACTGCAGATCTAAATATGATAAGGATGGCAAGCCTTTAAACTAGGTGAGGGGCAACCCCCAGCTCCGTCAACCCAAGGGGGACCCCTCGCCCAGCCTGATTGGCACAATCAACTCATCAAAAAACCTTTCCCTGGTTGCAATTTTAAAAGGCCGCCTACTAGACTGTCAGGAGTGAACAAACCCCCGGGGCCCGTCAGAGCCCACTGGACCATCCCTATTGTGCCTGGGCTGAGACCTAAGATGGACATTTATATAGAGGGGAAGAAATTTAGATGTCTAGTTGATACCGGGGCCGACCGGTCTGTTCTCAGAGCAGAAGAGGTCCCTCCTGAGTGGGAAACAGTCCCTGGTCCCATGATATTGGGAGTCGGCGGAAACACCACATCTAAAGAATCAGCAAAATGGCTTACCTGGAAAGATCCTGATGGCACAATAGGGACAATCAAACCCCTCATAGCTACTGGATTAAATGCTAACTTATTGGGACAAGATGTATTGTGGGCAGCTGACGCCTACATTACTACTGATTATACAGGCTCCTATGAGGGCCTGCTAGATGAGGAAGAATATCAACAACAGTTTGTAAAACCCCATGTTGAAAATTATAGGGGAGATCCATTAACTCAGGGGAAGGTGCACCCCCAATCCTAAAGGCCACTGCCCTCCAGGCCCCTCCAATACAATGGAAACATGGACCCCCAATATGGGTGGAGCAGTGACCTCTTCCACTCCTTAAGTTACAAGCCCTCTGAGAAATTATAACTGAACAGTTAAGCATGAGACATATCCGCCCTTCCATTAGTCCATGGAATACCCCTATATTTGTGATTAAAAAGGCTTCAGGAAAATGGAGAATGCTGTAAGATCTCAGAAAGATTAATGAGAGGATGATTATTCAAGGAACCCCCTTGAGAGGATTGCCCTGGATACCCGCTATCCCCAATAATCTATACCTCATGATAATAGACATCAAAGATTGCTTCTTTTCCATACCCTTGAATCCCCAAGATTGTGAAAAGTTTGCCTTTTCGGGTCCCTCTACTAACTTCGAGGGCCCCGATGAACGCTTTGAATGGACAGTTTTGCCCCAAGGAATGGCCAATAGCCCGGCCTTTTGTCAAAACTATGTAAAAGACCTCCTCCAACCGGTCAAGCAGCTAACAGAGACCAAATTGTATATATACGTGGATGATATTATCTTAGGAGCCTCGACCACTGCACAGCTAACAGAGGCTTACAAAATTTTACAAAAATGTCTCTCAAAGGGAAAGCTTCATGTATCCTCTGACAAGATTCAAACTGTCCCACCGTTTAAGATCTTAGGATCTCGACTTTCCCTAGGAGGCCCGTCTTAACTGGGGGAGTCTTTAAGGGGAAGAAATTTAGATGTCTAGTTGATCCGACCGGTCTGTTCTCAGAGCAGAAGAGGTCCCTCCTGAGTGGAAACAGTCCCTGGTCCCATGATAATGGGAGTCGGCGGAAACACCACATCTAAAGAATCAGCAAAATGGCTTACCTGGAAAGATCCTGATGGCACAATAGGGACAATCAAACCCCTCATAGCTACTGGATTAAATGCTAACTTATTGGGACAAGATGTATTGTGGGCAGCTGGCGCCTACATTACTACTGATTATACAGGCTCCTATGAGGGCCTGCTAGATGAGGAAGAATATCAACAACAGTTTGTAAAACCCCATGTTGAAAATTATAGGGGAGATCCATTAACTCAGGGGAAGGTGCACCCCCAATCCTAAAGGCCACTGCCCTCCAGGCCCCTCCAATACAATGGAAACATGGACCCCCAATATGGGTGGAGCAGTGACCTCTTCCACTCCTTAAGTTACAAGCCCTCTGAGAAATTATAACTGAACAGTTAAGCATGAGACATATCCGCCCTTCCATTAGTCCATGGAATACCCCTATATTTGTGATTAAAAAGGCTTCAGGAAAATGGAGAATGCTGTAAGATCTCAGAAAGATTAATGAGAGGATGATTATTCAAGGAACCCCCTTGAGAGGATTGCCCTGGATACCCGCTATCCCCAATAATCTATACCTCATGATAATAGACATCAAAGATTGCTTCTTTTCCATACCCTTGAATCCCCAAGATTGTGAAAAGTTTGCCTTTTCGGGTCCCTCTACTAACTTCGAGGGACCCGATGAACGCTTTGAATGGACAGTTTTGCCCCAAGGAATGGCCAATAGCCCGGCCTTTTGTCAAAACTATGTAAAAGACCTCCTCCAACCGGTCAAGCAGCTAACAGAGACCAAATTGTATATATACGTGGATGATATTATCTTAGGAGCCTCGACCACTGCACAGCTAACAGAGGCTTACAAAATTTTACAAAAATGTCTCTCAAAGGGAAAGCTTCATGTATCCTCTGACAAGATTCAAACTGTCCCACCGTTTAAGATCTTAGGATCTCGACTTTCCCTAGAGGGCGTTAGCCCCTTAAAGCCTCACTTACTTGTTCAGGACTCCTACTCCTTAACTGGCTTACAGCAGGTTTTAGGAGAGATTAATTGGCTGTGGCCCTGGATTCCTATCTCAACGGGCCAACTCTTGCCACTCTTTGAATTATTAAAAGATAGACAGCCCCATGATGAGATTGCCCTCTCGCCCTCTCACAAAACAAATTTTTAAAAATGTTCAAAAGGTGCTTGATGAAGCTCAACTTGCTCAATATGACCCTGCAGAGAGTTTACAGTTATGGGTTCTGCCTACCCTGACAATACTTATGGCAACTCTAATACAAAAGGACAAGCCTCTGCAATGGATTCACATCTCCTTGGGAGGGGCTCCCCGTGTCTATGCCCACCTAGATCAGGTGGCCGACTTAATACAAAAGGGGAGAGAAACTGCAGTTCGCCGCTATGCGCGAGAACCTGATAAGATCGTTATCCCTCACAGGTTATCTGATTTTGAATGGGTCCGAAAAAACAACGGAAGAATAGCCATAGCCCTAGAGGGGTTTCTTGGTACCTTTGACTGCCACTATGGGCCTCATAAATGGGTTGCCTCCTTTAGTCGCCTAGATTGGACAGCCTCCCGATTATTCTCCTTTAAACCCATACCAGAGGCCCTCAATGTCTTTACAGATGGAGGAAAAAACGGAGCTGCGGTTATCATCTTCCAACCTCCCCATATGCCTGGACATAACATACATAAATATTTTGAGCCTTGTGAGGGGTCCGCACAATTCAAAGAACTGTATGCTATTGTCCTAGCACTTAGAAAAGTTTCTGAACCAATGAATCTATTTACTGACAGTCTCTATATAAAAAATCTGCTCCCAGGGCTACTCAATTCTCACATACGCCTAGATAACAACCCAATCACTCCCCTCATGATACAAGCCCGCACCCTATTATCCGAAAGGGCTCAACCCATTTACTTACACCACCTCAGGGGCCACCAAAATCTACCTGGACTACTCTCAACGGGAAATTCTTTAGCTGACAAAACAGGATCATATAAGGTCCTCTCTAGAGCCCTCCTGCGCAGATGCAGCCAAGGTAAACTGGAAACAGCCAGGATGGGGGACAGGGTGGAGGTTCCTTAACAGTGAAGAGTGAATGAAACTACCATACTCTCCAACCTATTACAGAAACATTCCAAATCGATTAAAGAGTTAGACTGAGGGACAATGACTCTAATCCTCTTAAGGAAGAAAATATAGGCAGAACACAGTCTGACATTAATCACAGCAAATTCTTTTTGGATCCGCTCCTAGAATAATGAAAAATAAAACTCAACAAAAGAGACCTGGTTAGCCTCAAAAGCTTTCACACAGCAAGGGAAACCCAAAATGAGAGAAAAAGGCAACCCTGAAAAGTTGGGGGAAACAAGGTTTGCCACCGAATTTAAAAACAAGGAATTCCTCTCTAAAACATGCAAAGCAGCTCCTGCAGTTCAATATCAAAAAACATCAACCCAAGAGAAAAATGCGCCAAAGTTCTAAATGGATATATCTCCAAGGAAGGCGTTGAGATGGCCATAAAGCACATGAAAGGATACTCTGCATCATGGTTAGAGAAATGCCAATCAAACCCGCAATGAGGTATCAGCTCACCCCTTAGAACAGCCATCCTCCAAAAGATCTACAAAGCTTAAATGCCGCCAAGGGCGAGTGGAACAAGAATCCTACACTCTGGGTGGGGAAGTAAATGGGCAGTGTAACCAGGAAGAAAGACAGTATGGCGATTCCTTAAAACACAAAATATAGACTTATCCCCTGATCCCGCAAGTCCACTCCTTGCCGTAGATCCGGAAAGAATATTAATTTAAAATGATACATACACCCCTCTTTTCAGGGCATCACTATTAACAATATTCAAGACACAGCATCAACCAAAATGTCCATCAACAGAGAAATGAAGTGTAACTGATCCATTTGTACACTGGAATACACTCGGCCATCAAAAAGAATGAAAAAATGCCCTTGGAAGCAGCATGGATGGACCGAGAGATTTATTATACTGAGTGAAGTCAGAGAAGGAAAGAGAAAACATCGTATCACTTACAGGTGGACTATATAAACTCATACAAATGAACTGATTTATAAACAAATAGATTCACAGACTTAAAAAAACACTCACTTATGATTATTAAAAAAAAAAAAGGTAGGAGAAGGAAGATGTTAAGAGGTTGGGATTAACAGATACACACTGCTTATTATAAAACAGATAATCCAAAGGGACCAACTGAATAGCAGCACAAGGAAGTCTACTGAACCCACTGAAAGAACCTATATGGAGAAATAACCCGAAAAAGAATAGCTATACGTTCATTGTAACTAAATCAAATTTCTGTACAAACAAACAACACAAATACAACATCGGAAATGAACTCTACTCCAATAGAAAATAAACGCTAGATCAAAAAAAAAAAAAAAAAATAAGTGGAGCACGAAGAAGAAATGCTGCCGCTTTGTGGCCGCTTTTGGTAACAACCGAAAAACCCATGCTCATGGGAACTTAATATTTTCACCAGGTCTATGGAGCTGTAAGTGAAAAAAACACCTGTCCTCAACAAATGTCCCTGGGTAGATCCTAAAAAAAGAATTTAAAACAGGACAGATGGTCAAGAGTACAATCTCAAAGGGTCAGTTTTACTCACAGTTTTTTTTTTAATAATATGAAAATATCTCAACATGGCAAAATCTTAGAGAAATACAAATCAAAACTACAATGAGGTATCCCCTCAACACAGGTCAGAATGGACATCAGCAAAGAGTCTAAAACCATTAAACGCTGGAGAGAGCTGCAGAGAGAAGGGAACCCTCCTACACTGGTGCTGGCAGGAACAACTGTTAACGGCCAGGACGCAGGACAGTGAGGAGGTTTCTCAAACAAGTGAAAAGAGAATGAAATTACAACACTCCCTAACCGCAGACAGAAAAAGAAACTCCAAATTGCTGACAAAGCTCAAGAGAGGGCCGATACTCTTAACCTCTTGAGGAAAATATTAACAGAACAGACAGACAGAACCAGCTTTGACATAAATCACAACTCCTGTCGGATCCACCTCTTAAGAGTAAGAAAAACTAAACAAATCATATCTCATGAAGCTTAGCATTCACACAGCAAGAAGAACCATAAACAAAAACAAAGAAAACTGTCAGAAATGGGAAAAATTAAGTGAATATTCAGTGGGGAATGTTCAGTGTCCATGAACACAGGTTTTCAGTTGTTGTCACCAATGTGCTTGAATCATCTGGGAACCAGTCCGTGGAAAAACTGTCTTCCACAAAACCAGGCCCTGGCGCCCAACACGTTGGGGCCCGCGGCTCCACAGCACAACAGGAAGAATACACCCGACAGCACTGACCACGACAGTGACAACTAGCTCCACAGGACACCTTTAAAAATTTTTTTTCAGCAACAGCATGATCTTTCCTATGTAGAATCTCAACATAAATACACGTTAGAATAATACAAGACATTTTTTTCAAGCTGAACTAATTAGGTGTCGGAAGAAAACTCCAGAAAGAAAACAACATAATACTGTTACTAATTTCTAGACAAATTAAGGTTCTGTGGGTATTAGTTTAGCTGTATATTACCTGCTGTGTTTCTATTTATGGATAATGAGAAGCTTGGAATTTTTTCCTAAAATTTAAAATAAATAGCATTTTCTGTAAAGAAAAAAAAAAAAAAAGATCTAATAGCAACATAACTTTATACCTCAAAGAAACTAAGAGAAGAAACTGAGCCTAAAAACAAGAAAAAACCAAACAAACCAAAAAAAAGAAACTGAGCCTAAAGTTCACGTTCATGAATAACTAAGGGAAGGAATACTAAAGATGAGAGCAGAAGGAAATGACATAAGGGCCAGAAAAATGATAGAACAGATCAGCGAAACCAAGAGGTTTTTGAAAGGAAAACGTTTTATTACTTACCACTAGCAGGAACATGAGCGGGGGTGACATTCAGTCCGGCACCTACAGCTTTCCTCAGCTCACCACGGTCCTCACTCCAATTCTCCACTAGATCCAGCTGAATTCATTTCCCTTTGAGAAAACAAGAAACACATGTTGGTTTCGATTCATATTCTCCCTCCACCTGGAGCCCCTTCCACCACTTCACTCTGCTCGCTCCTCCTAGACTCTGGTTCAATTGGTTGCACCTGCTCGTCCACACCTGCGAGTCATCCTCCATCACCACGACCAAGCCGCGCGCTCTCAGTCTCAAAGCAAAATTCACACTCTGTCGTTTCTCTCACCTCTTTGTCCCCTGTCTTCCTAACACACCGAGAGCCGTGGGAGGACGAGCGCTGCTCTCCTTGTCCACTCACAGGTGCACTGCACTGCCCTTAGGGTCTGCACACGGGGGCCTCCCCTCCTGCTCTTCCCAGCATCTCCCACCACAGACGGAGGAAATTCAGAAACCCATCTGCTCTGAGCTCTCCTCGGAATGAAGATTTCCTGCAAATTTCTCAGGACTCCAAGGTGCTAGGTTTTATGGTACCTTCAATAAATCCTCTAGAAACTTTTTTACTGGCCAAAAAAAAAAAAATCTGACTTGAAGTTTTGTCCGGTAAGTCCCCACTGGAAACTCCACGCTCTGCTTCCTCAATCTCTCCCCCATCCACCGGGGGCCTGGTGCGGACCCTCAGGGTGAGGCAGGGTCAGCCCGGTGTCCCGCCCGAGGTCAGAGCACAGACATTGCAGCTCTAAGGTCCTCTCCGGCTGGAGACGTCCTCTGTCCTGGTTTTGGCTCAGAGACTGAACACAAGCAAGCACTCACCCGACGGCTCTTTGCTCCAGAGCTCTGTGCAGAAGTGTCACTCAGGGTGGGCCAGCGGCTCCAGAGTCCATGGGGCAGTGACAGGGTCCCAGACCCGCTCTCCCCACAGAGACGCCAGCGCCACGCCAGCCGCCGCATCAGAGACGCCGGCTGCGTCCACGTGGAGCGTGTGCGTGGAGCGTCTGCGGCGTCTCCAATGCGCGGGTGGGTGAGTGGGCGTGGGTGCGTGTGTGCTTGCGCAATCACTCAGTCCTGTCTGACTCTCTGTGACCCTGTGGACGGTAGCCCACCAGGCTCCTCTGTGCATGGGATTCTCCAGGCAACAATACCGGAGTAGATTTCCATGCCCTCCTCCAGGGTATCTTCCAGATCCAGGGATCCAAACCACCTCTTCCATCTCCTTCCATTGGTAGGTGGATTCTTGACCACTGCGCCACCTGGGAGGCCCCTGACTAAGGACAGCTGCTGGCAGTTATCCGAAGATTCCGACGGGGAGCAGAACAACAGACAGGAAAGGTCCTCAGCCTTCCCCGGGGTAGCACACAGTTCAGAATCAAAGTTGATATCTGGCATTAAAGGGGCCCTCGGAGGTGCATCAAGAGCTTCCTTTGCGGGGCTTCCCTGGTGGTCCAGTGGTTCAGAATCCGCCTTACAATGCAGGGAGGCCCCACAGACAGCTTTAAAGGGGAGGCAGCCTCCCAGTAACAGGGCTGAGCCGGGGGTGGGGGGTGACTGCCCAGAGGAGGGAGGAACCTCCCTGGAGAAGTCAGGCAAACTTTCCCAGGGGAGTCTGGGGAACAGTCAGGTGGCTCCTGGTGCTGAGAACCTACAGGGAAGAAGGCCCAGTAGGAGAAGAGAGGGCCGCAGGCTCCAACCATGGGGATTTTGATGAAAGAGGAAGCCAATCCCCACTCCACACTGCCTTTAATTCTGTGCTCAGAGGGAGGGACAGACTTCTGTCCTTTCCAGATTTGGGTTCCAAACCTCTAGACCTATTCCAACATCCTTCTCTCTTTGCTCTTCCCTACCCTGCAGGACCCACTGCCCTACACTTCCAGGAAAAGAAAGATACACAAGGGCTTCCCCTGGTGGTCCAGTGGGTGAGGACACCGCCTTGCAGTGCAAGGGGCGCTGGTTCGATCCCTGGCCTGGGAAGATCCCATGTGCCAAGGAGCGGCTGGACTGATGTGTCCAATCACAGAGCCGGAGCTCTGGAGTGCATGCACCCAGAGCCGGCGCTCTGCAACAACAGACGCCACTGCGATGAGAGGCCCACGCAGGTCAAAGAACAAAGATGGATGAAAATAGAGAAATGGAAGATCAACAGAAGTGGCCCGCCCGCTCCCCTCCCTCCCTCCCCAGCCCGACCCCCGCCCAAAATAAATAAATAAATAAATCTTAAAAAAAAAAATTGCCCCCAAAGGGCTTTCCTTAGGGACAGATGGAATATTTCCCACATTTATAAGTTAAAAAAGCAAACCAACAAAACATCAAAAGCCCCAAGCAGATTCCATCATGAATGAACACAAACAAAAGCAAAGGAACCCAGTTCATGAGTCAACCAGAGTCCAGCAATAATCCCCCTTTCCAGCAGGGCACCCCAATCAAATGCAAAACCAATTGACTTTTGCCTTAAGGAAAAGCCCGAAATGAGAGGGGAGAATGTTCAGGTTGTACACACCGAGCCTCCAACCTTACTGCCCAGAGCCCATCAGCTCCCACATGTCGTTTCTTTGCTCCAGCTGCCAGCCTGGGGCCCCTTCAGGGAATTTTGAAGGGAAAATCTTCAGGACAAAGTGGTCCCGGCAGCTGCTAGGGCCTTACCTGAAAATTCCCCAACCAGGGCCAGCTGGCCACAAGCTGCAAGGCTCCTGCGTGGCTGCCTCAGAACCATTACCAAGACCAAACCCACTTTGCTTGCCAAAGGACAGGCCAATAAATCTGGAGTTGTTATGGCAAAGAATAAGGGCTTCAGGAAGCTATCAGACCAAGAAGATGGCAGATAAGCTGAGGCCGAATAACCATCTTCCCTCAGCCTGAAATCTAGGCCCCTTTAATCTAGGGCCGAGGGAACGAAGAGTCCCACTGCAACTCCTACCAAAGACTGCCAGGGACCCCTAACCCGTGGCTCACTGAAGATCGCTAATGGTTGCTGGCTTGGAGGAGGAGCACACTGCAGCCCCAACCAATGGCTGGGCGAGACTACTCACAGTTGCTCACTTGGGGCGGGGCCTGTCGCAAGGCGGACCAATGGCTGAGCAGGACCACTATGGGTCATAGCTAATTGCTGGCGAACCTGATGCATCCCTATTACAGGAATAGGTTAGTGACCGGTTTGGGCCGGAAAATGGAAAGTTGGGTCTCGCTTTGGTTGAGATCAAGGCTTTGGTTACCGGACAGAAAACAAGAGGGTAGCAAGGTAACTTCTGGTTTGCCCCGAAGGTCCAGCACTTGGCATTTTGTTCCTTGAACAATATCTTGAAATCTGTGCATCATCTCCTTGCCCACAAGTACTGGGTAAAGGAAGGTGTGTCCTTAATGTTGGTTAGACCTGGAGTCTCAAAGTCTAACAGGTGGTCCAGAAATGCCTAAGTGTACAATCTAAGAAAAGAGAGACCAATTACAATATTATTGTTACCAGAGTAAGAAATTATCAAGTAAGACACCGATCAGAATTCCATTTTATTTGGATATCATTTTCATAAGACATGGAATCATTTCTAATGTCTTTGGAGTCTCATAAGACTACTTTGTTTAAATTGTTTTTCCAATGGCAGATTTGTAACAACACAGAGCAGAACAAGTCAGTAATAGCCATGAATATTCATATGAAACTGTATATTGCAGAGGATAATATAAATTATGTTCTTATAAACATTCTCAGCTTTACACAATATCAAATCAGACTCCTTAAACCCTCTTATAACACCAAACAATATCTTTTGATTTATAGGTGCAAGGGATGAAGACAACTTTAATTCTTTCTGATATGTATTTCCTTTATCATAAACACTTGTGTTTTTTATTTTAAACCAAGCTCTCAAATTTCATTAGCTAGTATTATATACAAAAAACAGACCTTCAGACATCAACTGTGATGGCAAAAGGCAAAAAAAAAAAAAAAAAAAATTCACAAAAAGCTGAATAGATTCTCTGACCCACCTACTAGAATAGCGGAACTAAAAAGAAAAATGAACATGTGGGACCTAATGAAACTTAAAAGCTTTTGTACAGCAAAAGAAATTACAAAAAAGCTGAACAGACAACCCACAGAATGGGAGAAAATCATAGCAAATGAAACAACAGACAGAGAATTAATCTCCAAAATCTATAAGCAACTCAGAAAACTCAGCACTGGAAAAACGAACAACCCAATCAAAAAATGGGAAAAGGACCTAAACAGACACCTCTCAAAGAGGACATACAGATGGCCCCAAAACACATGAAACGATGCTCAACTTCACTTATAATTAGAGAAATGCAACTCAAAACTACAATGAGATATCCCCTCACACCCGTCAGAATGGCCATCATCCACAAATCGACAGACAATAAATGCTGGAGAGGGTGCGGAGAAAAGGGAACACCACTGCAATTTGGTTAAAGGAAGGTGTGTCCTTAATGTTGGTTAGACCTGGAGTCTCAAAGTCTAACAGGTGGTCCAGAAATGCCTAAGTGTACAATCTAAGAAAAGAGAGACCAATTACAATATTATTGTTACCAGAGTAAGAAATTATCAAGTAAGACACCGATCAGAATTCCATTTTATTTGGATATCATTTTCATAAGACATGGAATCATTTCTAATGTCTTTGGAGTCTCATAAGACTACTTTGTTTAAATTGTTTTTCCAATGGCAGATTTGTAACAACACAGAGCAGAACAAGTCAGTAATAGCCATGAATATTCATATGAAACTGTATATTGCAGAGGATAATATAAATTATGTTCTTATAAACATTCTCAGCTTTACACAATATCAAATCAGACTCCTTAAACCCTCTTATAACACCAAACAATATCTTTTGATTTATAGGTGCAAGGGATGAAGACAACTTTAATTCTTTCTGATATGTATTTCCTTTATCATGAACACTTGTGTTTTTTATTTTAAACCAAGCTCTCAAATTTCATTAGCTAGTATTATATACAAAAAACAGACCTTCAGACATCAACTGTGATGGCAAAAGGCAAAAAAAAAAAAAAAAAAAAAAAATTCACAAAAAGCTGAATAGATTCTCTGACCCACCTACTAGAATAGCGGAACTAAAAAGAAAAATGAACATGTGGGACCTAATGAAACTTAAAAGCTTTTGTACAGCAAAAGAAATTACAAAAAAGCTGAACAGACAACCCACAGAATGGGAGAAAATCATAGCAAATGAAACAACAGACAGAGAATTAATCTCCAAAATCTATAAGCAACTCAGAAAACTCAGCACTGGAAAAACGAACAACCCAATCAAAAAATGGGAAAAGGACCTAAACAGACACCTCTCAAAGAGGACATACAGATGGCCCCAAAACACATGAAACGATGCTCAACTTCACTTATAATTAGAGAAATGCAACTCAAAACTACAATGAGATATCCCCTCACACCCGTCAGAATGGCCATCATCCACAAATCGACAGACAATAAATGCTGGAGAGGGTGCGGAGAAAAGGGAACACCACTGCATTGCTGGTGGGAATGTAGATTGATACAGCCTCTATGGAAGACAGTATGGAGATTTCTTAAAAAACTAAAAATAGAAGCACCATACGACCCAGCAATCCCACTCTTAGACTTATACCCTGATGAAATTAAATCCAAAAGAAGCACCCGTGCCCCAATGTTCATTGCAGCTCTCTATACAATAGCTAGAACATGGAAGCAACCTAGATACCCATCGACAAACGAATGGATCCAAAAGCTCTGGTACATATATACAATGGAATACTACACAACTGTAAAAAGAAATGCAGAAGAATCAGCCCTAATGAGGTGGCTGGATCTAGAACCGATCATAAAAAGTGAAGTTAGTCAGAAAGAGAAGGACAAGTACAATATATTAACACACATATATGCAATCTAGTAGGATGGTGATGATGGCACACGCAGTGAAGCAACAGAAAGACAGACATGGACAGTGGACAAATGGATATTGTGGGGAAGGAACAGTGGGTGAGAGGCGTAAAGGAAGTAGCATGAAGGCCTGTACTATCATATGTGAAGAAAATAGCTATAGTCATTGCTCTGTGAGAAAAGGAGATCCTTCAGGGGTGCTGTGTGATGGTCTGGAGGGGTGGGATGGGGGGATATACATATGACTAATCCGGGAACATACATATCTGTAAACAACAAAACTCTGTAAAAGTTAAAAGTAAAATAAAAGTTTTTTTTTAAAAAAAAAAAGCTGAATAGGCTTCTATTTGGTGATAATAATTAAATAGCATTTTTCATGTGCTTGGCTCATTGGCCAGACCTACATCACATGACCAGACCTAGATGTAAAGGAGACAGAAAAATAGGTTTAAAAAAAAATTGGCAACTTTGCACCTAAATAAATGCGAAATGTTATACAATAAGAACATACAGGGCTTCCCTGGTAGTCCACTAGTTAAGATTCCACCTGCCAATGTAGAGGACACAAGTTCTATCCCTGGTCTGGGAAGATCCCACCTGCCACGGGGCAACTAAGCCCATGTACAACCAGTGAAGCCTGCGTGCCCTAGAGCCCATGCTTTGCAACAAGAGAAGCCACCGCAATGAGAAGCCTGCAACTAGAGAAAGCCCATGCTCATCAATGAAAATCCAGCACAGTCAAAAGTAAATAAAATTTTAAAAAATTAAAAGACCATACAGGAGTGTGGATATCAGGCAACTCTGGGGTTCTCCCAGAGATGTTACCCCAAAAAAGATGAACATATAGAGGTGCCGAGGTCTGAGAAAGGAGGGTTTTTTGTGTGATCATAGGGACCCAGTAAGGCAGCCAGGAGGAAGTTCTGTTTGACCTGGCCTTGGTAAGAGAGGTGTAACCTGAACCTGAGCAGAGGGGAGAGATGCAGGAGGATGCCATGGAAGGGGGAGTGGCCGAGGAGCCACGTGGAGGGTCACTGTGGGGAGCAGATGTGGCGTGTTTGTCCGCACAGCTGGTCTTCCTGAGCCTGCAAAGAGGGGCAGACAGGCAGGCAGCAGAGACAGGGCAAGTGGGAGCCCAAGGCATACATAGCTTTATATTTTAATTTTTTATTTTTTTTAATTTTTGGCCTCTTTTATTGGTTTTTTATTTTATTTATTTTCATCCATCTTTATTCTTTGGCCTGTGTGGACCTCTCCGGGTGCATGCGCTCCAGAGAGCTGGCTCATAATTGGACTCATGGGTCCAGCTGCTCCGCGGCACATGGAATCTTCCTGGGCCAGGGATCGAACCGGTGCCCCTTGCGCTGCAGGGTGGACTCTTTACCCACTGGACCCCCAGGGAAGCCCCATAAACAGCTTAAAATGGAAGGCAAGGGAGTTTGGGATTTATCTTTTTTGCCAGCCATAGAAATGTCTTTTATGGCTCAAATATCTCTTAAATATACCTCATCCTCTCATCCCCAGTGGCCAGCTCAGGCCACATCATCCTTCTTCTGAGCTATTGCTTCCTCCTCCATGCAGACCAGAGAGACCTTTTTTGGTTTTGTTTTTTAATTCCCAGCTCCCAGCAGTTTCTTATTTATTCATTTATTTTTTACTTCATTGCTGCGGGCGAGCTTTCTCTAGCTGCAGCGAGCAGGGGCTACCCTTTGCTGTGGTGTGAGGGCTTCTCACGGCGGGGGCTTCTCTTGTTATGGAACACAGGCTCGAGACACGCAGGTTCTAGAGGACAGGCCCCATAGTTCTGGTACATGGGCTTCGTTGCTCCAAGGCATGTGGAGTCTTCCTGGACTGGGAATCGAACCTTAGTTTCCTGATCAGGGACTGAATTTGTGCCTGCTGCTTTGCAAGGTAGATTCCTTTTTTTAAATTTTGGCCTCCTTTATTGATTTTTACTTATTTATTTTCATCCATCTTTATTTCTTGGCCTTTGTGGGCCTCCCACTGCAATGGCCTCTCTCACTGCAAAGCACTACCTCTGGGCACATGTGCTCCAGAGCGCTGGCTCGTAATTGGACATGCTGGTCCAGCCGCTCCATGGCACATGGGATTTTCCCAGGCCAGGGATCGAACTGGTGCCCCTTGCACTGCAAGGTGGACTCTTTACCCACTGGACCACCAGGGAAGCCCTTTCTTGTTCATCTTGAGGTGACATTTACGATTGGGTGTCCATTTGTGTTGGGCTTCTACCCAAGAGCTCCTTGTCGGAGAGAAGGAATGTGGCAGAGCCGTCTGCAGAGAGCGATGTAGGTGGCAGCAGGGGTGAAGGGTAGAGAATTAAGAAGCCCAAGGATGGCTAGATATTACTCACCGTTAAGGGCACCAGGCAGCATTGCCCCGGGATGCTTCCCCCAGCTGTGTTCACAGGAAGGAAGCAGTAGATGGTGGCCTCGATGCAGCTTTGGGTCTTTGCAGGCAGGGTGCCATGGAAGGCTGATGAGGGGGGAAACCGAGGAGGCTGGGAGGCTGGCGGGAGGGAGTCCAACAAGGAGGTCAGGGAGAGGGTCCAGGCGGAAAGAGTAGGAATTTGTATCCCCAACTGATGAGAAGAGGGGAGTGCTGGCCACAGAACCAGCAAATGCAGGAAAAAGTGGTCCTGTGGCCCCCCCTCGCCCAGGGCTCCTCCTGGGAACCGAAGGGTCCTGACCACAGCATTAACCACAGTGCTCACTGCCTTAGCAGGAAGATGGTGGGAGGAGAGTCAGATCTCCAAGATCCTGATTCCCGAGAAACCAGAGCTGCTGGAGCAGCCAGAAACACCCCAGGAGTCGGCTGCTGAACACACACACACACACACACACTACCCACACACACCCCCACCCCGCCTGTTTCTGTCACAGGAAAATCCCTGGGCTGGGTGCTGCACTCTGTGGCCACCAGAGGGCACTGCTTAGAAAGGAGGCTTTCCAGGACCCCTGGGCTTCCCTGGTGGCTCAGATGGTAAAGAATCCACTTGCAACACGGAAGACCTGGGTTCGATCCCTGGGTTGGGAAGATTCATTAGAGAAGGGAAAGGCTACCCACGGCAGGATTCTTGCCTGGAGAATTCCGTGGGTCGCAAAGAGTCGAACATGAATGAGTAACTTTCACTTCACTGGAGCTGGAAACCCACAGGCCCAGCACCTGAGCCCAGAGGCTCTGCACTCTGGGCAAGCTTTCCAGATCATTCTGATGTATGGCTACCAGCCAGGAGAACCAGGGCTCAGCTTCAACCAAGCAACTGTGTGCCTCTTCAAGCTGAGGTCCCCTTCAGCAGCCGATCCCCCTGAGCCACAGATGGTGACAGCCCCGAAGGGCGCCAGCCCAGGCCCTGCCCCTTGGAGGAGGTGGCCTCGCCCCCTAGCCACCACCGCCCTGCCAGGAGACAACAGTAAAATCTAGAAGGGTCCAAGGAGGTCTGCTGGCCCCTGCCGTAAGAACGCACCGCAGACTGGGGAGCTTCACAACAGAAATGGATCTGTTCACGATTCTAGAAACTCCAAGTCCAAGATCAAGGGAGGCAGGGTGCCATGAGGCTGATGAGGGGAAACCGAGGAGGCTGGGAGGCTGGCGGAGGAGTCCAACAAGGAGGTCAGGGAGAGGGTCCAGGCGGAAAGAGTAGGAATTTGTATCCCCAACTGATGAGAAGAGGGGAGTGCTGGCCACAGAACCAGCAAATGCAGGAAAAAGTGGTCCTGTGGCCCCCCCTCGCCCAGGGCTCCTCCTGGGAACCGAAGGGTCCTGACCACAGCATTAACCACAGTGCTCACTGCCTTAGCAGGAAGATGGTGGGAGGAGAGTCAGATCTCCAAGATCCTGATTCCCGAGAAACCAGAGCTGCTGGAGCAGCCAGAAACACCCCAGGAGTCGGCTGCTGAACACACACACACACACACACACACTACCCACACACACCCCCACCCCGCCTGTTTCTGTCACAGGAAAATCCCTGGGCTGGGTGCTGCACTCTGTGGCCACCAGAGGGCACTGCTTAGAAAGGAGGCTTTCCAGGACCCCTGGGCTTCCCTGGTGGCTCAGATGGTAAAGAATCCACTTGCAACACGGAAGACCTGGGTTCGATCCCTGGGTTGGGAAGATTCATTAGAGAAGGGAAAGGCTACCCACGGCAGGATTCTTGCCTGGAGAATTCCGTGGGTCGCAAAGAGTCGAACATGAATGAGTAACTTTCACTTCACTGGAGCTGGAAACCCACAGGCCCAGCACCTGAGCCCAGAGGCTCTGCACTCTGGGCAAGCTTTCCAGATCATTCTGATGTATGGCTACCAGCCAGGAGAACCAGGGCTCAGCTTCAACCAAGCAACTGTGTGCCTCTTCAAGCTGAGGTCCCCTTCAGCAGCCGATCCCCCTGAGCCACAGATGGTGACAGCCCCGAAGGGCGCCAGCCCAGGCCCTGCCCCTTGGAGGAGGTGGCCTCGCCCCCTAGCCACCACCGCCCTGCCAGGAGACAACAGTAAAATCTAGAAGGGTCCAAGGAGGTCTGCTGGCCCCTGCCGTAAGAACGCACCGCAGACTGGGGAGCTTCACAACAGAAATGGATCTGTTCACGATTCTAGAAACTCCAAGTCCAAGATCAAGGGGAGGGCAGGGCTGATTTCTCCTGAGGCCCCTCTCCTGACTTGTTGACGGCCATCGCCCCCTGCATCCTCTCATGATCATCCTTCTGTGTATGTCTCTGTCCTTTGTGTGTGCTCAGTCGTGTCCAACTCTTTGTGACTCCATGGACTGTAGCCCGCCAGGCTCCTCTGTCCATGGAACTCCCCTGGCAGGAACACTGGACTGGGTAGCCACTCCATAATCTCCTCTCCTCGTAATGAGGACACCAGTCCTACTGGATGAGGGCGCACCCATGTGACCTCATTTTACCTCTCTTTAGAGGCCCTGTCTCCAAACACAGTCACACTCTGAGGTGCAGAGGGTTACAGCTTCAACGTAGTGACCCAGGGGCTCCCCCTGCAGCTCAGCTGGTAAAGAATTTGCCTGCAATGCAGGAGACCCCAGTTCCATCCCTGGGTCGGGAAGATAGCCTGGAGAAGGGAATGGCAACCCACACCAGTATTCTTGCCTAGAGAAATCCATCGCATGTCCATGGGTCGCAAAGGGGAAGGTGAGGGGGCACAGTTCAGCCCATAAAGGAGGCTTCAAGGAGCTAACTGGGCCCTTCTGTTTGTGGGAAACCTGGAGAGGGGAAAGGGCCTGCCCACAACAGCAAAATGCCATGATCTGGTTCTCCCACAGTCTAGGGCTGTTGAGAGAGAAAGAAGATCAAGGACAAGAGACCTCCAGGACAGATCAAGACCAGCACGTGAAAAAAAAAAAAAAAAAGACCAGCACGTGGCTCACAGCTGCCTGGATCCAGCAGCGGAGGCAGCAGACCGGCAGGGCGGGGACGACGGCTCCATCTCAGACCCTGAGAGCAGAGACCCTGCCCATCCCTCGCATTCACTGGACAGACGCACCCAAGGCCTCCCATCATCCCCTGGGGACAAGCCTGCTCTCTGCCTGGGAGGAGCGGGGTCTAGGCAGGCTCCTTCACCCAGGAGCACAGGTGAAATACGAGAGGCGTGGAGGCGGCAGTACTAGGTTCCTGTCCGTTGCTATGGCAGTGTGGAGACTTCCCTGGCTGTTCAGTGGTTAAGATTCTGGGCTTCCTTCCACTGTAGGGGACACGGTTCAATCCCTGGTCAGGTCAGGGAACTAAGATCTCACATGCCACATGGCCAAATAATAATAATTAATAAAATTAAATTCAGATGCATAGATTTTTTAAAAAAGCACTGTTGGACTTCCCTGGTAGCTCAGTGGTGAAGCTAATGCAGGAGACACAGGTTCGATCCCTCATCTGGGAAGGTCCCATGGGCTGCAGAGCAACGAAGCCCATGAGCCACAACTATGGAGCCTGTGCTCTAGAGCCTCGGAGCCGCAACTATTGAGCCCATGTGCCACAACTACTGAAGCCGTGTGCCCTAGGGCCTGAGTTCCACCACAAGAGAAGTTACCGCAACAAAAGGCCTGCTCACCTCAACTAGAGAGTAGCTCCCACTCCCTGCAACTAGAGAAGAACCTGCAGTGAAAACCCAGAATAACCATAAATAAATAAATAAAACATTTTTTTGGCCACTTCTATTGGTTTTTCATTTATCTATTTTTATCCATCTTTGCTCTTTGGCCTGTGTGGGCCTCCCGTCGCAGCAGCCCCTCTTGCTGCAGAGCACCAGTTCTGGACGCATGCACCTCAGAGCTCTGGCTTGGTAGTTGGACACATCGGTCCAGCCGCTCCGGGACATGTGGGGTCTTCCCAGGCCAGGGATCGAACCAGCACACCTTGCACTGCAAGGTGGTGTCCTTACCCACTGGACCACCAGGGAAGCCCAATAAAACATTTTTTTAAAATGTGAATCCAGAAGCACAAGCCTGGAGGGGACTTCCTCTCTCTAAACCCACTCCCTGTCAAAGGAGTTGTCCTCATCCAGAATACCAATACTCACCAAGTCCAAACAGAACCCCCAGGTCCCAGACAGCAGCTTGGGGCTGGAAGGAGGAGTCTCTGGTTGAGATCCAGGAAGTCACTGACTCCTGCTGTCATACATGTTCCCTCCGCTGGGCCAGGCCCTAGAATGGGGACACAGAGATGCGCTGGATTCAAGTCTTACCCGCAAGGATTCCAGGTGGTCTCAGCCTGGGTGGCCGGGGCTGTGTACAGGGAGCCTGGGGTGGGGAAGGATGGGCTGACCCTCACTTGGGGAACTGGAGCGTTGCCCCCTGAGCTGGGAGGGGTGATGGCTGTCCAGGCACAGAAAGCCACAGGATGGAAAACAGGGGGCATCTGGGGGTTAAGAGCGCTCCAGCCAGGGCCAGGCAAGCAGTGCGTCTTGCCAGGGGCAGACCACAGGGAGAAATGGGCCAGAGGAGATGCCACCGTCTGAGCCTGGATGAGGCTCTCTGCACACAGGCCTCAACCTTCATCCACCCACTCTCGGGAGGATCAGAGGGGCCCATGCCTGGCAGGCTCCCCCCATCCTGCAGGACAAGCAAGGTGGAGACGCCAGAGCTGGGGTATAAAGAATATGCAGCTTATGACCTGCTGAATGAGGAGGCCAAAGCCACACACGCGGGGCCGGCAGGTGGTTCCCTCCGCAGCCTGTTCCCACTGTGAGGAAGGTGCCGTCTCCAGAGCAGCCACCCAAGGTGAGGCGCGTCTCGGGACTTCGGGTAACTTTGAGACTCCAGCCGCGAGGGGGCGCGGTTGATCCGGGAAGGGCTATCCCCCTTGCAGAGGCAGAGACCCCAAGGTAGGAGCTCAGGTTACTCATAAGGCGGTTGGGGCCCGGGGTCACTAACTGTGCTCAGCCTTGACTCTAAGTGGTTATTTTGAAAGGTGTCTAGGGGGAAAATAAAGCGTGCACTTACGGCAAGCATTCACACTCACGCCTTTATCTACTGTTCAGACTCCGGTTGTGAGCAGGGTTATCAGACTGTAAAACGCCAAGGCGGTTCCTGGGAAAAACAACATTGTTTTCCTCGAAAGTTTTTCTCATCACAAGAGCACACGTAGCAACATCCTTGAGTTCGACTTCAAAGATGCACCCGCACCCCACCAGGGTGGGATGGGGGAGACACGGAGACGGACTTCAGGAAAAACTAGATGTCCCCACGGGTGGGCGGGGTGAGGGGGCAGCTGGGAGCCCACAGAGGCTCCAGGAATAAAGGTGAGGTTGGAAAGTGGATCGTCTTCCGAGAAGAGGTTGTAAGGCCGACCTTTTTCTCCAAAGTCAAGGGAAAGACCCCAGAAGGAGCTAAGGGTTCCTTATGCCAGGCTGTGTGACCCAGGGCCAGGCACCACCTCTCTGAACCAGACTAAGAATCAAATGCTTGGACTTCCCGGGTGGTCCCTTGGCTAGGACTCCAAAGCAGGGGTCCCAGGCTCAGTCCCTAGTCAGGGAACTAGATCCACATGCTGCAACTAAGACCCTGAGCAGCTAAATAAATAATTTTAAAAAAGAATCCAATGCTTGAAGTAGCCATGAAGCTCACCTCCTTGAGCAGCCATTTGCTGGTGCTCCTGGGTTTCAAGACTCATCCAATGCTTGACAGTAGCAGAGATCTGAGAGCCCATGCCTGGCAGGCTCCCCCCATCCTGCAGGACAAGCAAGGTGGAGACGCCAGAGCTGGGGTATAAAGAATATGCAGCTTATGACCTGCTGAATGAGGAGGCCAAAGCCACACACGCGGGGCCGGCAGGTGGTTCCCTCCGCAGCCTGTTCCCACTGTGAGGAAGGTGCCGTCTCCAGAGCAGCCACCCAAGGTGAGGCGCGTCTCGGGACTTCGGGTAACTTTGAGACTCCAGCCGCGAGGGGGCGCGGTTGATCCGGGAAGGGCTATCCCCCTTGCAGAGGCAGAGACCCCAAGGTAGGAGCTCAGGTTACTCATAAGGCGGTTGGGGCCCGGGGTCACTAACTGTGCTCAGCCTTGACTCTAAGTGGTTATTTTGAAAGGTGTCTAGGGGGAAAATAAAGCGTGCACTTACGGCAAGCATTCACACTCACGCCTTTATCTACTGTTCAGACTCCGGTTGTGAGCAGGGTTATCAGACTGTAAAACGCCAAGGCGGTTCCTGGGAAAAACAACATTGTTTTCCTCGAAAGTTTTTCTCATCACAAGAGCACACGTAGCAACATCCTTGAGTTCGACTTCAAAGATGCACCCGCACCCCACCAGGGTGGGATGGGGGAGACACGGAGACGGACTTCAGGAAAAACTAGATGTCCCCACGGGTGGGCGGGGTGAGGGGGCAGCTGGGAGCCCACAGAGGCTCCAGGAATAAAGGTGAGGTTGGAAAGTGGATCGTCTTCCGAGAAGAGGTTGTAAGGCCGACCTTTTTCTCCAAAGTCAAGGGAAAGACCCCAGAAGGAGCTAAGGGTTCCTTATGCCAGGCTGTGTGACCCAGGGCCAGGCACCACCTCTCTGAACCAGACTAAGAATCAAATGCTTGGACTTCCCGGGTGGTCCCTTGGCTAGGACTCCAAAGCAGGGGTCCCAGGCTCAGTCCCTAGTCAGGGAACTAGATCCACATGCTGCAACTAAGACCCTGAGCAGCTAAATAAATAATTTTAAAAAAGAATCCAATGCTTGAAGTAGCCATGAAGCTCACCTCCTTCGGAGCAGCCATTTGCTGGTGCTCCCTGGGTTTCAAGACTCACTGAAAGGACTCGGTAAAGCTGCTACTGTCACAGTCATGGTTGATTGCTGCAGAAAGATCGAGATTAAAACCAGCCACAGGAAGAGCACACAGGGACGAGTCCCTGAGAGGCCAGGAGCCCCCAGGGTTCGGGAGTCCAAGTAGTCTTCTAGCAGCAGTATGTGACAGCACATACCAGGGACTCACCCAGGCCTCGGGGTCCAGGGTTTTACTGCATGTTGGTTCCATAGCTCTTAGTTTCCAGCATCACTCCCCCACGCCCACCCAGGAGGTCACGCTGATAGCGCATGAGCCAAGGCGTCCATAAATCACACTGTTAGCATAGACTATCTGGTGTGGCCTGAGGTCCCCAGATAAACAAAGACACTCCTATCTGGACATTCCAAGGGCTTAGGGGTTCCCTCCCAGGAGCCGATAAAGAGACAGTCCTCTGTTTGGAATGGGAAGGGTTTCGACAACCTGGGCCTGCTGAGTTAACCCTTCACTCCACACCTGTCCTGAGGCCAGCTGAGACAGTAGGAGATGCAGGTGAGTCAGCCCAGATGGGGACAAGCGTGTCCTCCTCTGAGGGATAACAGGTCCCGGTGGTTTAGGCCGTTCAATGTCCGCCTCTGAGCCCCAGTGGCTCCCTCCCCCAGCCCAACCTCATACCCCTGGACGGATCTGTGTCCCCGTCTGGACTGGGAGAGGCCTGTCTCATCTTCAAGCCTCTGCAGTGCTTGGCATCCAGGGGGCTTGGGAAGCCATTTGCTAGATGAGCGACAGAAGGAAGGAATGAGAAACAGTGAGGGAGAGACAGAAGGGGAGGAGGAGAGGGAAAGAGACGGAGGGTGACCCAGGTGGAGGATGGCAAGGAGGCAGAGACAGGGACCCACACCAGAGAGAGAGCAGGATGAAGAGGGGTGCAGAGAGGGAGAGAAGGGAGGACCACGGGGAGACAGGTTTGTAGAAACCTCTGTTCCTTCAGGAGGTGATGGCAAGTGAACTAGATCCACATGCTGCAACTAAGACCCTGAGCAGCTAAATAAATAATTTTAAAAAAGAATCCAATGCTTGAAGTAGCCATGAAGCTCACCTCCTTCGGAGCAGCCATTTGCTGGTGCTCCCTGGGTTTCAAGACTCACTGAAAGGACTCGGTAAAGCTGCTACTGTCACAGTCATGGTTGATTGCTGCAGAAAGATCGAGATTAAAACCAGCCACAGGAAGAGCACACAGGGACGAGTCCCTGAGAGGCCAGGAGCCCCCAGGGTTCGGGAGTCCAAGTAGTCTTCTAGCAGCAGTATGTGACAGCACATACCAGGGACTCACCCAGGCCTCGGGGTCCAGGGTTTTACTGCATGTTGGTTCCATAGCTCTTAGTTTCCAGCATCACTCCCCCACGCCCACCCAGGAGGTCACGCTGATAGCGCATGAGCCAAGGCGTCCATAAATCACACTGTTAGCATAGACTATCTGGTGTGGCCTGAGGTCCCCAGATAAACAAAGACACTCCTATCTGGACATTCCAAGGGCTTAGGGGTTCCCTCCCAGGAGCCGATAAAGAGACAGTCCTCTGTTTGGAATGGGAAGGGTTTCGACAACCTGGGCCTGCTGAGTTAACCCTTCACTCCACACCTGTCCTGAGGCCAGCTGAGACAGTAGGAGATGCAGGTGAGTCAGCCCAGATGGGGACAAGCGTGTCCTCCTCTGAGGGATAACAGGTCCCGGTGGTTTAGGCCGTTCAATGTCCGCCTCTGAGCCCCAGTGGCTCCCTCCCCCAGCCCAACCTCATACCCCTGGACGGATCTGTGTCCCCGTCTGGACTGGGAGAGGCCTGTCTCATCTTCAAGCCTCTGCAGTGCTTGGCATCCAGGGGGCTTGGGAAGCCATTTGCTAGATGAGCGACAGAAGGAAGGAATGAGAAACAGTGAGGGAGAGACAGAAGGGGAGGAGGAGAGAGGGAAAGAGACGGAGGGTGACCCAGGTGGAGGATGGCAAGGAGGCAGAGACAGGGACCCACACCAGAGAGAGAGCAGGATGAAGAGGGGTGCAGAGAGGGAGAGAAGGGAGGACCACGGGGAGACAGGTTTGTAGAAACCTCTGTTCCTTCAGGAGGTGATGGCAACAAGTGTGACAGTGACCCTGGCAAGGACTGAGTGTCTTCCATGCCCTCAGCCGCCATTCACGTAACCCAGCAGCCCTGTACTCCAGCCATCGGGCCCCTTTCACGGAGGAAGACCTGAGGCCCAGAGAGGTTCAGAAGCCTGCCCACTGTCACACAGCACTCTTGTGAGATGGGAGCTAGTCCCCCGTCCTAAAGACGAGGATGCTAAGGTCCAGAAGGGGGGTCCTCTTCAGAGGCTCAAAGCCTGAGGGCCATCTGCCCTCTCCCAGCTGCTCCTGGGAGCTGGTCCCATTAGGATTGCAAAGGCTGGAGCATAGCCCCACCCTCCTGTCTCCATCCGCCCGTCAGCCCCACCTGGGTGATGAGGACTGAGAACTCCTCGGGCGGAGAACTTCTCGGGCGCGTTGGTGAGCAGCCGCACCCGCGGGTCGCTCATCCAGCGGTCGTTGCCTGCGTGCAGGATACTAGAGCGGTTCAGCCAGGCCACTCAGGTCACGTGCTCGTCGATGAAGCAGCTGGAGGGGAGGACCAGAGGAGGGTGGTTCTTCTCTTCCCCACCCCTAAAAGGTCCTCCAGGGCCTGCTGTCTGTGGAGGGGGCTTGGAGGTGGGGGGAGGAAGGCTCGCTCCCCTTACAGAACGCCACACGGTCTGTATCGTCAGCCTTGCTCTAACAGCTGCCCATCGATGCATATAATGTCTCGAACCAGTCCCTCGTTGAGTATTTAGTCTGTCCTCTGAGCCCTGCAGACAATGCCACATCCATGGGGCGGGCACAAGAGTACTTCTGCAAGAGAACATTCTGGATGTGGACTTTCAAGGTCAAGGGTTATGTGCGTAGTTTTCAAGGGTAAGGCCAACCTGCCCTCTATAGAAAGGGAACCGAGTTCACTCTCGTCAACAACTGTCCTTGCCAACCTGGTGCGTTCCTGGGTCCTTTGAACTCTGCCCAGCCGATGGATAAGCAAAGGGTACTTGTGGCCATCAGAATTTTTATTCCACTTGCTAGATGTGGAATGGGGCATCTTCCACACCCCTGAACTTTCTAAGCCTCATACTCCGAGAGTTTCAGGTCTTGACTGTGAAGTCCTTAGCACCGTAGTGACACAGGGAGTGAACAATAATAAAAGTCAACGGTCAGAGTGACCATCATTAAAAACCCACAGATAACAGATGCTGAAGAGGGTGTGCAGAAAAGGGAACCCTTCCTCACTGTTGGGGGAAATGTAAACCGGGGCAGCTACCAGGGAAAACAGTGTGGAGGCTCCTCAAAAATAAATAAGTAAATAAAGACAGAATAGCCGTATGATCCAGCAATCCCACGCCTCAGCAAATAGTCAGAGAAAACAAAAAATGCTCATTTGGAAAGATACGTGCACCCAGTATTCACAGCAGCATTATTGACCACAGCCAAGGTGGGATAGCAACCTACATGTCCATCAACAGGTGAATGGATAAAGAAGATGAAGCTATAGAGAGATTCACATACATGCACATGTGCTCGGTCGCTCAGTCGTGTCCAACTCTTTGCGACCCTTGAACTGTAGCCCACCAGGCTCCTCTGTCCATGGGATTCTTTTGGGCATGAATACTGGAGTGGGCTGCCATTTCCTTCTCCAGGGGATCTTCCCCGCCCAGGGGTCAAACTCGTGTCTCCTGTGTCTCCTGCACAGCAGGTGGATTCTTCATGTGTTGAGCCACTGGGGAAACATATACAGGCTTGTGCTGAGTCACTTCAGTCGTGTCTGACGCTATGCGACCCTATGGACTGGAGCCACCAGGCTCCTCTGTCCATGGGATTCTCCAGGCAAGAACATGGGAGTGGGCTGCCATGTCCTTCTCCGGGGCATCTTCCCAGCACAAGGATCCAGCCAGTGTCTCTTACATCTCCTGCATGGGCAGGCGGGTTCTTTACCACTAGCGCCACCAGGGAAGCCCTGCATAGGAACTAGTCAGCCATAAAAACGAATGAAATTTTGCCGATTGCAACAACATGGATGGACCCGGAGGGTATGCTTAGTGAAATAAGTCAGACAGAGAAAGACAAATATTTTATGTTATCACTTATATGTGAAATCTAAAAACTAAAGCAAACAAATGAATATAACAAAGCAGAAGCAGACTCACAGATGTAGGGAACAAGTGGTTCTCTAACGGTTACTGGTGGGGAGAGGGGAGGGGCAGGACAGGGAGGAGGATGCAGAGCCACAGATTCCTGTGTTTACAAGAAAGAAGCCCCAGGATTATATTGTACAGCACAGGGAATATAACCAATATTTTATGACTTTAAATGGAGTATAATCTATAAAAATTTTGAATCACTATGTTGTACACTTGAAACTAATATAATATTGTAAATCAACTCTACCTCCATGAAGCAAACAAAAACACAAAGCCCTGCCTTAGCAAAGCTTACATTCTGAAAGTGGGAGATGGGCTTGGGGGAGGGAAGGGACTAGAAATAAACACGTGAACACATGAAATTAGGGAATGGCAAAGGCTAAGGAATAAAACAGAACTGCTGTGGCAGAGCTGTTGTGTTGAGGGTGGGGGTTACTTGGGATAGCATGACCCGCAAAGGATTCTTAAAGATGAGAACTGAATGATAAGAGTCTTGTGCCCGTCTGATGAGAAGAGCCTTCGGGCAGAGGAGACAGCAAGTGCAAAGGCCCTGGGATAGGAACAAGACAGGCTTATTCAAGATGCAGAAGACCAGAGCATCTGAAGCTGAGTGAGCGAGGCAGGGCAGTAACATCAGCTGGTTTGTGCGTTCAGCGCTTGTTGATCTAAAGGTGGAGACAAAGGCAGAGGCCAGGAGACCAAGGCATTGGCTGCTGCTTCAGAGCAGTCAACTAGGGGAGATGTGACAGCTCAGAGCGGATGGAGTGGGAAGAAGAGGACAGAGTAGAGGCCTGTTTGGAGGCAGAGCCAGCTGCTCCTGCAGACAGATGGGGTGTGGGGGGAGTAGGGAGGAATAGAGGATGGGAAGACCCTCTGGAGAAGGAAATGCCAACCCACTCCAGTATTCTTGCCTGGAGAATCCCATGGACAGAGGAGCCTGGCCAGCTTCGCCATAGGGTGGCGAAGAGTCAGACACAACTTAGCAGCTAGCACTTTCACTTGTCATGGTTTTGTGGTAAGACAGTCTCTAGAGGTGACTTCAAAATCTCCTGTTTCCAAGTGCCCCGGGCGTGCAGCGGGCTCAGGGGTGGCTCTCTTGCCTCAGAGCCTGTGGAGGGGGACAGGGGAGGGGGCCACCTCACCTAGTGGCCAGGAGGGAGGACTATACCTAGGAAATGGATGCACAGTGGGTCCAGGAGGAAAGCAGGAACCATAGGCTGCCGGGGCGCTGGACAGAGCTGGCCTGGCCCCTTCCAGGACCTCTCTTGTTCTTCTCATTATCTTGAAAAATAGAGATGATTCTATCCTGCAGGAAAGACACCGAGATTCTGGGAAGAGAAGGGACTGGTCCAAGGTCACACAGCCCAGGAAGTAAAAAAAAACCCTGAGCAGTGGGGAGTTTTCATCCCTAAGCCCTGGATTACCATCTCTCAAAATCAGGTCCCTCAGTCTCTCCCCAATCCTCTGGTTTCCTAGGGGTGAGGGTTGGGTGGGCAAAAGAAGGAAATTTCACCCCAGAGTCACTGTTATACCTCAAAGTAGATAGGGGAGCAGAACTCTTTCCCAGAAGAGGGGACTGAGGCTCTGATTCCTGGTTCTGCCGGAGGGAGGACGGGGGACCAGACTCCAGGGTCTCAAGGGGCTGGGAGCTCGAACTCCTGGGGCTGGGGACCAGGATTCCTGGGTCTAGGGGGGCAGGGCACTGGGGGCTCTGATTCCTGGGTCTGGAGGAGGGAGAACTGGGGCACCAGACTCCAGGGTCTGAAGAGGGCTGGGGGCCGGGACTCCTGGGGCCAGGGATCGGGGATTTCTGGGTCTGCGGGATGATGAGACTGGGACTTGAAGCGGGAGGGACGTGGGCTCCAGGGGAAGAGCCCGGGACCCAGGGTTCTAGGGATCCGAGGTGGGAAGCAGGGGGCCGCCCGGGGCGGGAGGGGGTAAGGGGCCGGGCCGCAGTAACAAAGGCCTCTCCCTCCAACTAGCAACCCCCCCTCGGCCCCGCCTCCCCGGCCCCCCGCCTCCCCTGATTGGCCGGCCTTCCGGCCCGTCAGCGCCGCCCCCTCCCCGGGTCTGCAGCAGCTCCGGCCGCCTTGTCGCGCCCCCCCAGCCCCCTCCCCCCGCCCCCGCCGCCCCCCGGGCCGGTGCAGCCGCAGGCGGGTCCCCTCCCTCCCCTCTCCCCAGGCCTCGCGCGCCCCGGACCGGCCCCCTTTCCCTCCCCTCGCGCCGCCGCTGCCGCGATGCCCCCCCCTGCGCCCGGGGCTCGGCTCCGGCTTCTCGCCGCCGCCGCCCTGGCCGGCCTGGCCGTCATCAGCCGAGGTACCGCAGCGCTGGGGGCGGGGGGCTCGGCCGGGACGCCTGGGTCCCGGGCGGGGATGGGGGGCGGGGTGGGGGCTGCCTCCCTGGGCGGGGAAGGAGGCCCCCGGGACGCGGAGGTCCGGGCCCGGGGGCGGGGGCTGCATCCTCTGGCTGGGGAGAGGGTCCTCGGACGCCCTGGATCCGTGCCCGGGGGCGGGGGGTCCGGGTCCTGGGGCCCGAGCCTGGGCCTAGGGGCGGAGGTCTGCTTTTCCCGACCGGCGACGGGGTCGCGGACACTTGGTCCCGGCCTGGGGGTGGGAGTCTGCGGCTCGGCTCCGGGTCGGGGAGGGAGAGGAGACGCTAAGTAAGGGTCCCCGGGCAGGATCTCTGAACTGAGTTGGGGGGTTGGGGGTTGGGTAGGAAGAGGGATGCTCCGTCGGGGGTCTTCATCTCTGCGTGGAGAGGGTCCCCCAGGGCGGCTCGGCCCCAGGGCTGGGGAGGGCGTTTCTAGGGGGAAGGTTGTAGGGATGGTGCCTTCTCAGGTTCCCAGGGTCTGCAGGCGGAGGTGGCAGGGGTGCCAGGGCAGGGGTGTCGGGAGCCCTCCGTCCCAGGGCCGAGAAAGGAGCGGGGGTGAGGCTGGTCTCTCTACTGGGAAGGGGCTGCAATTCCCCACCACGGTCGTCTAGGTGGGGAGAAAATGTTCTATTTGAAGGGCTGCAGTTCTGTGCAAGGCGAGTGGAGCTGGAGAGGCAAGAAGTTGGGGTGCTGGTCTGGGGACTCAGACGTGGAAAGCCCTCGCTCAGTAGTTGGGTTTGGGGCAGGAGAGAGGATGGAGGGGAGGCAAGGGTTAACGAGGGGTCACAGGGTTCATCTCAACCCTCCTGGCTGGGGAGGGGGCTGGGGCCTGGTCTTGGGGCTGGGGCAGGTCTTGTGGAAGGGAAGAATGGAAAGTAGGGGGGTGTGCTGGGGTGAACTTGGCAGTCCCTGTTTAGAGATGGATAGCTGGACCCGCGGGCTGGCAAGCTGAGGGTGGTCCAAGAGATGGCCCCTAAAGAGTGCAGGGGAGAGCTTGGAGGCTGGAGGCAGGGGACAGGGTTAATTCAGTGGCTTCTGGAGGATTCCCCCAGGCCCTGCCCTGACCTAGAATCACAGAGTCATGGACACACAATCCAGAACAGCCTAGGAACCCCCCCACCCCCAGTCTCAGTGAGACAGCCTTTCTTAGGCTGAGACAGCCGATCTCAGCCTGCCGCCCACACACACACAGCGTCACATAAACACCCATCACCCGGTCCGACCCGAGCGGCACCTGCAGACATGCACAGCCACACAGGATGCCGGGTCACTCCCTCCCTGGTGCCGACCTTCTGAGTGCCCTCCCACCTGGCCCGTCTGAATCCTTCTCTGACTTTCTGCCTGCCTCTCTGTGTCTCTCTGCCTCAGGCCCTTGTCGCTTTGGGTCTCTCTCATGTCTTGGCCATTTCCGGGGGCTCTGGGTGACATTCAGTTTGTCTCTGTCGCTGGGTCGCCGGCTGTCCAGCACTGCTGGACTTCGCTTCCTGCCCGCCCTTCTCTGTCTCTGGAACTGCTTCTCCCCGTCACATTGCCACACCACGAGTGGGTCTCTGTCTCTTTCTAGCCCTTCACCCGGTGCTTTGACCCTCATCACGTCTGGGAACTCCCCTCCCCTCTCGGTCACTCATGTTGCTCCTTGTCCTTTGAACCGTTTTTTTTTTCTTCAAGATAGCTTTCCATTTGGTTCCTACTTTGACTTCGTAGAATCACTTTGGAGGCTGAATAATGTTCTATTTGAAGGGTGCTTGTGCAAGGCGAGTGGAGCTGGAGAGGCAAGAAGTTGGGGTGCTGGTCTGGGGACTCAGACGTGGAAAGCCCTCGCTCAGTAGTTGGGTTTGGGGCAGGAGAGAGGATGGAGGGGAGGCAAGGGTTAACGAGGGGTCACAGGGTTCATCTCAACCCTCCTGGCTGGGGAGGGGGCTGGGGCCTGGTCTTGGGGCTGGGGCAGGTCTTGTGGAAGGGAAGAATGGAAAGTAGGGGGGTGTGCTGGGGTGAACTTGGCAGTCCCTGTTTAGAGATGGATAGCTGGACCCGCGGGCTGGCAAGCTGAGGGTGGTCCAAGAGATGGCCCCTAAAGAGTGCAGGGGAGAGCTTGGAGGCTGGAGGCAGGGGACAGGGTTAATTCAGTGGCTTCTGGAGGATTCCCCCAGGCCCTGCCCTGACCTAGAATCACAGAGTCATGGACACACAATCCAGAACAGCCTAGGAACCCCCCCACCCCCAGTCTCAGTGAGACAGCCTTTCTTAGGCTGAGACAGCCGATCTCAGCCTGCCGCCCACACACACACAGCGTCACATAAACACCCATCACCCGGTCCGACCCGAGCGGCACCTGCAGACATGCACAGCCACACAGGATGCCGGGTCACTCCCTCCCTGGTGCCGACCTTCTGAGTGCCCTCCCACCTGGCCCGTCTGAATCCTTCTCTGACTTTCTGCCTGCCTCTCTGTGTCTCTCTGCCTCAGGCCCTTGTCGCTTTGGGTCTCTCTCATGTCTTGGCCATTTCCGGGGGCTCTGGGTGACATTCAGTTTGTCTCTGTCGCTGGGTCGCCGGCTGTCCAGCACTGCTGGACTTCGCTTCCTGCCCGCCCTTCTCTGTCTCTGGAACTGCTTCTCCCCGTCACATTGCCACACCACGAGTGGGTCTCTGTCTCTTTCTAGCCCTTCACCCGGTGCTTTGACCCTCATCACGTCTGGGAACTCCCCTCCCCTCTCGGTCACTCATGTTGCTCCTTGTCCTTTGAACGTCTCTGGCCTTCTCCCTTCACCTCTCCACTTCCATCTCTCTTCCTATACTTTCAAGATAGCTTTCCATTTGGTTCCTACTTTGACTCTTCGGAACCGTAGAAATCACTGTTGTTCACCGGTGCTGAGCTGGGAGCTGAGCAGCCAGGAGGAGCCAGGAGGGGGTCAGTGACCTCGGTCAAGCCCATTCCCACCTCTGGGCCTTTTGTTCCCCATCAGAGAGCTGCCTGCCAGAGGGACAGGGCCGGGTGTGGCCGGGGAGCTGAGACAGGAGTAGGGTGTCAGAGAGACAGCCTCGCCACCCACCAGCCCTGATGGCTGAGGCTGTCTGAGAAAAAGCGGGTGGAAGATACACCCGATTGCTTCTCCTCCTCTCTTTTATGTATTCGATGGTACCAGTGAGCCATCCACTATAGAAACAAAATAAAGCCATTTCTCGGCAACCGGCTTTTTTCCGCTTAACTCTACCTCCTTGGCATCTGTAGAGACTGTTCTGTCTTTACTTTTTTTCCCCTAAATTTTTTCTGCCAACACACACATCCACTTAGGAAAGCAGCTGCAGCGGGTGATGGGGGGACAGTTCCTTTGCCGTATTAGACGGAGTTGGGGAAGGGTGAATGTGGGCATGTGGACCCTTCTCTAGGAGTCCCCCAGGCACCCAATTTGTCTGGACTGCAGGTGCTATCCCTTCAGCTCACTGAACACATTTGCTGAGCACATGGGCACTGTTCTAACCTCTATATGCGTTAGTTGCTCAGTCGTGTCCAACTCTCTGTAGCTCCGGGATCCTCTGTCCATGGGATCCTCAGGCCCTTGTCGCTTTGGGTCTCTCTCATGTCTTGGCCATTTCCGGGGCTCTGGGTGACATTCAGTTTGTCTCTCGCTGGGTCGCCGGCTGTCCAGCACTGCTGGACTTCGCTTCCTGCCCGCCCTTCTCTGTCTCTGGAACTGCTTCTCCCCGTCACATTGCCACACCACGAGTGGGTCTCTGTCTCTTTCTAGCCCTTCACCCGGTGCTTTGACCCTCATCACGTCTGGGAACTCCCCTCCCCTCTCGGTCACTCATGTTGCTCCTTGTCCTTTGAACGTCTCTGGCCTTCTCCCTTCACCTCTCCACTTCCATCTCTCTTCCTATACTTTCAAGATAGCTTTCCATTTGGTTCCTACTTTGACTCTTGGAACCGTAGAAATCACTGTTGTTCACCGGTGCTGAGCTGGGAGCTGAGCAGCCAGGAGGAGCCAGGAGGGGGTCAGTGACCTCGGTCAAGCCCATTCCCACCTCTGGGCCTTTTGTTCCCCATCAGAGAGCTGCCTGCCAGAGGGACAGGGCCGGGTGTGGCCGGGGAGCTGAGACAGGAGTAGGGTGTCAGAGAGACAGCCTCGCCACCCACCAGCCCTGATGGCTGAGGCTGTCTGAGAAAAAGCGGGTGGAAGATACACCCGATTGCTTCTCCTCCTCTCTTTTATGTATTCGATGGTACCAGTGAGCCATCCACTATAGAAACAAAATAAAGCCATTTCTCGGCAACCGGCTTTTTTCCGCTTAACTCTACCTCCTTGGCATCTGTAGAGACTGTTCTGTCTTTACTTTTTTTCCCCTAAATTTTTTCTGCCAACACACACATCCACTTAGGAAAGCAGCTGCAGCGGGTGATGGGGGGACAGTTCCTTTGCCGTATTAGACGGAGTTGGGGAAGGGTGAATGTGGGCATGTGGACCCTTCTCTAGGAGTCCCCCAGGCACCCAATTTGTCTGGACTGCAGGTGCTATCCCTTCAGCTCACTGAACACATTTGCTGAGCACATGGGCACTGTTCTAACCTCTATATATGCGTTAGTTGCTCAGTCGTGTCCAACTCTCTGTGACCCTATGGTCTCCGGGATCCTCTGTCCATGGGATCCTCAAGGCAAGAATAGTGGAGCAGGTTGCCATTCCCTTCTCCAGGGGAATCTTCCTGACCCAAGGATCAAACTGGGGTCTCCCGCATTGCAGGTAGATTCTTTACTGTCTGAGCCACCAGGGAAGCCCTGTTCTAAGCACTGGGGAATTTATAATCTATATAAGCACAGTAGGGATGTCCCTGCCCTCATGGAGCTTACATCCTCGTGGGACAGAGAGATAGCCGCAGACCAAGTTCAATTCAGTTCAGTCGCTCAGTCGTGTCTGACTCTGTGCGACCCCATGGAAGGTGGCCACGCCAGGCTTCCCTGTCCTTCACCATCCCCCGGAGCTTGTTCAGACTCACATCCACTGAGTCAGCAATGCCATCCAACCGTCTCATCCTCTGCCGTCCCCTTCTCCTTCTGCCATAAACTAAAACAATACCTAAAAAGTAGACAGGTGATTTCAGAGTCACGAGCCACGGAGAGGAGGATGACTCTGCAGGCAGATGCTCCGCTGTGGGAGCTCAGGTGACACCTGAGCCGCTGAGTGGAGTTCAGAAGGGAAGGAGGGGGGAAGTCAGCCTTGGAAAGATCCCATGGGAACAGCAGAGGCAAAGGGCCTGCGGTGGGGGCCAGTGGAAAGAAACGGCCAGCGTGTGGAAAGTTCCAGGGCTCTAGGCTCAGCATCTGGACTCCAGACATCTGTGATAAGAACTCGGGAGATCAGCAAAGAGGAAAAGGGGTCAGATGGGCCCCAGCCCTTTCTTGGGCTTCCCAGGTGACTCAGTGGGTAAAGAACCTGCCTGCTGGGCTTCCCTGGTGGTCCAGTGGGTAAGAACACCGCCTTGCAGTGCAAGGGGCGCCAGTTCGATCCCTGGCCTGGGAAGATCCCACGTGCCACGGAGCGGCTGGACCGATGTGTCCAATTACCGAGCCGGGGCTCTGGCGCGCATGCGCCCAGAGCCAGTGCTCTGAGACAACAGACACCACCGTGATGGGAGGCCCACATGGGCCAAAGAACAAAGATGGATGAAACTAGACAAATGAAAGACCAGTGGAAGTGACCTACCCACCCCGCTCCCTCCCCACCCCCACCAAAATAAATTAATTAATTAATGTTTAAGAACCTGCCTGCCAATGCAGGAGATGTAAAAGACACGGGTTCAATCCCTGGGTCGGGAAGATCCCTTGGAGGAGGGCATGGCAACCCACTCCAGTGTTCTCGTCTAGAGAATCCCATGGAGAGAGGAGTTTGGTGGGTAGAGTCTGTGGGGTTGCAAAGAGTCAGACATGACTAAAGTGACTGAGCACATACTCAGCCCTTTCTCACGACTCTTTCCTGCCAAAGCCACATGCCCCCCACCCACGTGGCCCCCATGCCTCCTTCCAGCCAGCCAGGCTTCTGCCACCAGCTCCCCAAGCGCCCACCACAAGGTCACACACACTACTGGGCCATGAGTTCCCCACCTGTGGGTTCTGGAATGGTGGCATCTAAGCATCCCCCCTGTTGGAGGGTCTAAATTTCACCTAAGTTCCTTTGAGGGGCAGGCAGCTCTTATCGCCACATCAAAGTCACTCTTAAATTTTGCCAATCAGAAGTTTATCAAACAGATGTGCGGGAGCTCAGGTGACACCTGAGCCGCTGAGTGGAGTTCAGAAGGGAAGGAGGAAGTCAGCCGGGGAAAGATCCCATGGGAACAGCAGAGGCAAAGGGCCTGCGGTGGGGGCCAGTGGAAAGAAACGGCCAGCGTGTGGAAAGTTCCAGGGCTCTAGGCTCAGCATCTGGACTCCAGACATCTGTGATAAGAACTCGGGAGATCAGCAAAGAGGAAAAGGGGTCAGATGGGCCCCAGCCCTTTCTTGGGCTTCCCAGGTGACTCAGTGGGTAAAGAACCTGCCTGCTGGGCTTCCCTGGTGGTCCAGTGGGTAAGAACACCGCCTTGCAGTGCAAGGGGCGCCAGTTCGATCCCTGGCCTGGGAAGATCCCACGTGCCACGGAGCGGCTGGACCGATGTGTCCAATTACCGAGCCGGGGCTCTGGCGCGCATGCGCCCAGAGCCAGTGCTCTGAGACAACAGACACCACCGTGATGGGAGGCCCACATGGGCCAAAGAACAAAGATGGATGAAACTAGACAAATGAAAGACCAGTGGAAGTGACCTACCCACCCCGCTCCCTCCCCACCCCCACCAAAATAAATTAATTAATTAATGTTTAAGAACCTGCCTGCCAATGCAGGAGATGTAAAAGACACGGGTTCAATCCCTGGGTCGGGAAGATCCCTTGGAGGAGGGCATGGCAACCCACTCCAGTGTTCTCGTCTAGAGAATCCCATGGAGAGAGGAGTTTGGTGGGTAGAGTCTGTGGGGTTGCAAAGAGTCAGACATGACTAAAGTGACTGAGCACATACTCAGCCCTTTCTCACGACTCTTTCCTGCCAAAGCCACATGCCCCCCACCCACGTGGCCCCCATGCCTCCTTCCAGCCAGCCAGGCTTCTGCCACCAGCTCCCCAAGCGCCCACCACAAGGTCACACACACTACTGGGCCATGAGTTCCCCACCTGTGGGTTCTGGAATGGTGGCATCTAAGCATCCCCCCTGTTGGAGGGTCTAAATTTCACCTAAGTTCCTTTGAGGGGCAGCAGGCAGCTCTTATCGCCACATCAAAGTCACTCAGCTTGTTAGAAATTCCCTTCTGTCCAGAGAAAGGAATGCAGCCTCCACAGCCTCCATTCCTCAGTTTATCAAACAGGTATGAGGGTTGTTGGGCTTCCCAGGTGGCGATTGTGGTAAAGAACCCACCTGCTGATGCAGGAGACTGAAGAGATGCTAGCTCGATCCCTGGGTTGGGAAAATGCCTTGGAGGAGGGCACAGCAACCCACTCCAGTATTCTTGCATGGAGAATTCCATGGACACAAGAGTCTGGAGGGCTGCATTCCATGGGGTCGCGAAGAGTCAGGCACAAGTGAAGTGACTTAGCACAGCACAGCACATGAGGGTCACGAGACTGGACATGTGGTCCCTCCTGTCACCACTGAGCCCTGCCCGGCTGGTCCCTGTCCCGTAACCATTCCATCAGCCAACACACATAGAGCTGTGGGCAAGCCTGAACTATCAGGCGCCATAATGAGCCCGTTGGCTTGGGTGGCCTCCTTTCACCCTCTCCCCTCAACGCTGTGAGGGAGGCACGATGATGCTGCCTTTCTAGAGATGCAGAAAACGAGTCCGGGTGTAGGAAGTAACTTGTGCCCCTTAGGGACACAGCTGGGATCTGAACTTCGGCAACTGGGCTCCTCAGTCTGTTCATTTAGCATCCTGGTTATGCGGGCTTGGTCATGCAGAGGAAATGCTGATGGCATACCTGTGTGTGAGCCCTGGACTCAGGGGTGGGTGCTGGGCATAGAGAAACCTACAGCCCAGACCCGCCCTGCCCTTCCCCCAGTCCCGCGGGACCGACACCGAACCCAGGATAACAATAGATGTTTCTTTAAAAAGAAGGTGCTGTTAAGAGCAACTAGCATTGCTTGGTCCCTTTCTGCCTGCTAAGCGCTGAGCTAAACATTTTGCTTGCATGTCCTCATGGAATCCCTGACAAAAAGCCTTCCTAGGGAAGAACGATCATTTTTCTCATTTCCACTTCTGGGTAAACTGAGGCTGAGACTGGCTGGGAGTCACCCAGTCAGGAAATGATGGATATACAGTTGATCTATCAGCCCAGGATCCTCAGGGCTTTCTTATCCAATCCCTAGAGACATCCAGTCCCTCTAATGAGAGTTCTCTGCTCTAAGTCCGGCTCTGGGGTACACACCAAGATTCGGGTCCTCAGGGAATTCCTGGTCATGTAGGGGAGATACACCTGGACACTATCACAGCTGAATCAGAAGGTACCCAGTAGAGACAGTGGAAACTGTCCATCTTGAACAGTCAGGAAAGTACTTCTGGAGGAGGGGGCAATTGAGTCAGGGTTTTGAAGAATGCATAGGAGTTCAAGAGTTGCCAAAGCATGTTATAGACATCCATTCACATTCACTCATTTAACAAATATTTCCCAAGGCCTTCCAGGCCAGGCCCTGTGCTGGGGGATGCTGGGGACACAGAACAGAGTCAGAGTCAGGCTATGCCCTCAAGAAACTTATAGTCTGAAAAGGGAGAGAGGCACAGTGTGATCTGAGCTCTAAGGGAGGTAGTGGAGGCATTGTGGGAGCACACAGCAGGGCTGGAAGGAGCAGAGATTCAGAGTTTTCAAAGCAGGATTCATACAGAGGGGACCTCGTGGGCACTAGCTTATTTATTTCTATAACCCCCCGATACATGGTCTGGGGGCCAAGGGAGGCACGATGATGCTGCCTTTCTAGAGATGCAGAAAACGAGTCCGGGTGTAGGAAGTAACTTGTGCCCCTTAGGGACACAGCTGGGATCTGAACTTCGGCAACTGGGCTCCTCAGTCTGTTCATTTAGCATCCTGGTTATGCGGGCTTGGTCATGCAGAGGAAATGCTGATGGCATACCTGTGTGTGAGCCCTGGACTCAGGGGTGGGTGCTGGGCATAGAGAAACCTACAGCCCAGACCCGCCCTGCCCTTCCCCCAGTCCCGCGGGACCGACACCGAACCCAGGATAACAATAGATGTTTCTTTAAAAAGAAGGTGCTGTTAAGAGCAACTAGCATTGCTTGGTCCCTTTCTGCCTGCTAAGCGCTGAGCTAAACATTTTGCTTGCATGTCCTCATGGAATCCCTGACAAAAAGCCTTCCTAGGGAAGAACGATCATTTTTCTCATTTCCACTTCTGGGTAAACTGAGGCTGAGACTGGCTGGGAGTCACCCAGTCAGGAAATGATGGATATACAGTTGATCTATCAGCCCAGGATCCTCAGGGCTTTCTTATCCAATCCCTAGAGACATCCAGTCCCTCTAATGAGAGTTCTCTGCTCTAAGTCCGGCTCTGGGGTACACACCAAGATTCGGGTCCTCAGGGAATTCCTGGTCATGTAGGGGAGATACACCTGGACACTATCACAGCTGAATCAGAAGGTACCCAGTAGAGACAGTGGAAACTGTCCATCTTGAACAGTCAGGAAAGTACTTCTGGAGGAGGGGGCAATTGAGTCAGGGTTTTGAAGAATGCATAGGAGTTCAAGAGTTGCCAAAGCATGTTATAGACATCCATTCACATTCACTCATTTAACAAATATTTCCCAAGGCCTTCCAGGCCAGGCCCTGTGCTGGGGGATGCTGGGGACACAGAACAGAGTCAGAGTCAGGCTATGCCCTCAAGAAACTTATAGTCTGAAAAGGGAGAGAGGCACAGTGTGATCTGAGCTCTAAGGGAGGTAGTGGAGGCATTGTGGGAGCACACAGCAGGGCTGGAAGGAGCAGAGATTCAGAGTTTTCAAAGCAGGATTCATACAGAGGGGACCTCGTGGGCACTAGCTTATTTATTTCTATACTGAACATGTCTGGGGGCCTCCTGGGGGCCAGGAGGTGAGCAGGATGCTGCTGGAGGTGGAGGGACCCAAGCCCCGCCCTGAGAGGCTCCCATCCGGTGAGGAAAGCAGACCCAGACACAGTCCAGGGTGGTGGGGACTGAGACAGAGGGAGGGGCCGGGCTCAGCGACAGACAGGGTGGTGGGATGGCTAACCCGCCCCCACCCCGTTTACTGACACCCAGAGAGGGGCAGGGATGACCCCAAGGTCCCACAGCACCGAGGGTCCTCCTGAGCCTGGAGGCGGCGACTGTGTGAGACAGACCTGCAGGCCCACGACCTCCGGATTCAGAGACACACAGACTAGGCATCAGAGGGCCTCTGGAGGTGACGTCAGCACTCATCTCCTGAGACCGCCCTTGGGCCGGGCCCAGCTGGGCGTGCTGAGGACGCAGATGGCCTGAGCCGGGCCCTGCCCTGCAGGAGCAGGCGGGGAGGCAGATGCCTCTGATCCACGGAGCCCTGGGGAAAGAGGGGGAGCGGGTGGGGGCTCCGATGGGCCCCTGCGAGAGGCCCCATGTACTAGGACCCTGGAAACGGAGAAGCGTTTTGATGGGAAACAGTGGGAAGGTGGGGGAGCAGAGAAGGCAGGAGAGAGAGAGGCCGGGGCCCCTGGACGCCAAGCCAAGGGGCTGGGGCGTCGTCTTGGAGGCCGCTCCTAAAGTTGGAGAGATCCCTCTGGCAAACAGCTTGTGTCTGTCTGTCTGTCTTTCTTTTCTTTCTTTTTTTTTGGTAACTTTTTTTTTTTTTTTAAGATTTATTTATTTATTTTTGGGCAGGGGTCGGGTTGGGGAGGGAGGGGAGCGGGTGGGCCACTTCTATTGGTCTTTCATTTCTCTATTTTCATCCGTCTTTGTTCTTTGGCTCCTGTAGGCCTCCCATAGCGGTGGCCTCTGTCGTCACAGAGCGCAGGTTCTGGGTGCATGCGCCCCAGAGCTCAGGCTCGGTAATTGGACACATCAGTCCAGCCGCTCTGCGGCACGTGGGATCTTCCCAGGCCAGGGCTCGAACCGGCGCCCCTTGCACTGCAAGGCGGTGTCCTTACCCACTGGACCACTAGGGAAAGCCCTATCTGTCTGTCTTTCTGTCGGCTGGGACACATGATTAAGATCCTGCCCACGTCTGTGAGGTCCGCATCTCACCCAAGGGCACTAGGCTGAGCTCCGGAACCCTCGGTTCTTCCCTGAATCTTCGGGCGCACCTTGGACAGCTCCCTCTTCAACCCCTCCCCAACAAGTCTGGGGTGATCCTCCTTAGACCTTAGTCACTTGCTGTCACGGGTTGAGGGGGTGAGAGCTGGCAGGGTGACTTTGTCCCCCCAGAGGCCTCTGGCCATGCTGGCATTTTGGGGTGGGGTGGGGGAGCTATTGGCACCTACGGGGGTGCAGGTCCAAGCAGGGATGTTGCCAAACATTCAACCCTGCACAGGACGGCCGCCTAAAGACTCCTCCAGCCCGATGTCAACGGTGCCAGGATGGAGAAAGCCCGTGTCTGTGGTCTAGGAGAATGACAGATCCAATGGGCTGCATGTGGGCGTGTGGATATGGCTGTGCGTGATCTGATTGTAGGTGACAGCGTGTCGGTATGCGCCCGATTCTTGGCTTGGGGCGACCCCTTTGTATTTCAGAGGCTACGTGCATGTGTCCCTATTTCAGGCTGTAGCTTCATGCACGGCTGTCCGGGGTGGGGGTTGGGGATGAGCATAGCCCTCCAGCTGGGAGGTCACTGTGACCGATGAAGCCGGTGTGTGTGTGTGTGAGAGAGAGAGAGAGAGTCCGGGCAGGACTATAACGGTGTGTAGACTTGGCACCTGCCTGTGGGGCTGGGGCGGGGGCTGCTGGAGTAGCCGTGTGCCTCCGGCGGTGTGTGGTGGGCTGGGGCGGTGCTGGTGGCTGACCATGTGCTTCTGGGAAAGAGCTGTCTTTTCTAACTGACCTCCTCTCAGGCGTGTGTCCCGGGCTGTGTGTGTCTCTGCCCCTCCGAGCAAGACCCGGTTGTCATGGGTGCGACTATTTCCTGTCCCCGGGCTCTCTCTGTGCGTCTTTACTGGACCTGGGGAGTGTGTGTGTGTCTGTCCCCTGGCCGCCCCCTCCTCTACTGGGACTGTGCCTGGCAGCACCCTCTCTGCACAGCTCAGGGTAGGCGAGTCCCTTCCCTCCCTCCAGGGCTCTTCAAATTACAGGAGCGACTCTTGGCGCGGCTGAGCCCAGGGTGAGGGGCTGCGGCGTCAGGACCCCAAATCCCAGGGCCTGGCGAGCCCACTGCCCTGGCTCTGCCCCAGCCGCGTCCAGAGGGGCTGCTGATGGAGAGGGCCTCAGGGAGTCATTTGGGCAGCACGGGCAATTAATTCATTAGATTAATTAGCTCCTCATCCTGGAGCGGGGGCCAGGGCAGCTCTGCGCAGGGCCGGGCCTCCCCAGGCGACCAAGGTCATCCGGCCTCTTCCTCTCCCCCGCCGCCGGGTGCCGTCTCCATCCGCTGCCGCCGCCTGCCCAGCCCCCACTGACTGGCCCCGGTCCAGCCGCTGGCCACGGTCCACGGAGAGATGAATGGGTGGGGGTGGGGGTTCTGCCAGACGCTGGGGCGCTGGGGCGCTCAGGCAGGAGTGGGCATGCGTCCGCAAGAGCGTGCCCCGCCGGGCACGGGCACGCGGGGGAGTCTATGTGCACAAGGGGTCTCTACACCTCGCCAGAGGGCGTCCTGGGCGGCTGTGCTAGATGCGCGTCCATGCGGCTATTTCCGTGTTTGTGTGCATGCTTGCACACAGGTCTGCCTGGCTGTGTGCACATATGTGGCTGTGGAGTATGTGCCTGCAGCGGGTCTTTCCAGGTATCCCTGAAGTCATGTGTGTATCTGTGTGTACCTTTTACGTATGCATATACACGGTGTGTAGACTTGGCACCTGCCTGTGGGGCTGGGGCGGGGGCTGCTGGAGTAGCCGTGTGCCTCCGGCGGTGTGTGGTGGGCTGGGGCGGTGCTGGTGGCTGACCATGTGCTTCTGGGAAAGAGCTGTCTTTTCTAACTGACCTCCTCTCAGGCGTGTGTCCCGGGCTGTGTGTGTCTCTGCCCCTCCGAGCAAGACCCGGTTGTCATGGGTGCGACTATTTCCTGTCCCCGGGCTCTCTCTGTGCGTCTTTACTGGACCTGGGGAGTGTGTGTGTGTCTGTCCCCTGGCCGCCCCCTCCTCTACTGGGACTGTGCCTGGCAGCACCCTCTCTGCACAGCTCAGGGTAGGCGAGTCCCTTCCCTCCCTCCAGGGCTCTTCAAATTACAGGAGCGACTCTTGGCGCGGCTGAGCCCAGGGTGAGGGGCTGCGGCGTCAGGACCCCAAATCCCAGGGCCTGGCGAGCCCACTGCCCTGGCTCTGCCCCAGCCGCGTCCAGAGGGGCTGCTGATGGAGAGGGCCTCAGGGAGTCATTTGGGCAGCACGGGCAATTAATTCATTAGATTAATTAGCTCCTCATCCTGGAGCGGGGGCCAGGGCAGCTCTGCGCAGGGCCGGGCCTCCCCAGGCGACCAAGGTCATCCGGCCTCTTCCTCTCCCCCGCCGCCGGGTGCCGTCTCCATCCGCTGCCGCCGCCTGCCCAGCCCCCACTGACTGGCCCCGGTCCAGCCGCTGGCCACGGTCCACGGAGAGATGAATGGGTGGGGGTGGGGGTTCTGCCAGACGCTGGGGCGCTGGGGCGCTCAGGCAGGAGTGGGCATGCGTCCGCAAGAGCGTGCCCCGCCGGGCACGGGCACGCGGGGGAGTCTATGTGCACAAGGGGTCTCTACACCTCGCCAGAGGGCGTCCTGGGCGGCTGTGCTAGATGCGCGTCCATGCGGCTATTTCCGTGTTTGTGTGCATGCTTGCACACAGGTCTGCCTGGCTGTGTGCACATATGTGGCTGTGGAGTATGTGCCTGCAGCGGGTCTTTCCAGGTATCCCTGAAGTCATGTGTGTATCTGTGTGTACCTTTTACGTATGCATATACATCGGTGCATATCTGAGCATCTACGTAGATCGTGGGCCTGTCAGTGTGTGTGCCCAGTGTCCATGGGCGTCTGTGTGTACTCCTGAATCTGTGCGTATGTGTGTGTCACTGGGAACACATACATGGGTGCCGTGCTTACAGCTGTGTGTGTGCGCACGTGCGTCCACGTGCGTCTGCGTGTGTCTGTGGACCTGTGTGCAAAGCTGCATGTGTCTGTGTGTACCCGTGCTTGTGCTTTCCTGTGTTTATGCGCCTGTACATGTGTCCCTGGGTGTGCACGCCTCCGTACACAGCACCCGTGTGTCTGCGTGAGTGCTGGTGTGCTGTGTCTGTGTACACGTGTGTGTGTGTACACTGTGACGGACTCCAGGGGTGGGGAGGTCTGTGTGTGCCAGTCTCTCTGGGTCTGCGTGGGCTCATGGAAACAAGCGTGTTGTGGGCGTCTGTGGCGTGTGTCTCTGGAAACATCAGTGAACGTGTGTGCTGGTGGGCAGTGTGGGTCTCGCGGGGGGTTGCGTGTGTACACACATATTCAGCCCTGCCCAGCCAAGCTGCCCCCTCCTTCCACAGGGCTGCTGTCCCAGAGCCTGGAGTTCAGCTCGCCGGCCGACAACTACACAGTCTGTGAGGGCGACAACGCCACGCTCAGGTAGGGCGGCTTCCGGAGGCGCCACCCTCGGCCTTCCTGAGGGGCAGCAGTCCTGGCCTGCAGACCCGGCCCCCTCCCCCACCGGGAGAGAGGCCACTGGGGCCCAGGCTCTGGGCCCTGCTCCCCTGGGCCTCAGTGTGCCCACCTGTCGAATGGGTGGAGGAATGGTGCCCATCACCTGGGTTGTTGTGAGGATTCAAGGGTCTGTACACACACCCCGGGGGCTTCCCTGGTGGCTCAGAAGTGAAGAATCTGCCTGTCAGTGCAAGAGACTCAAGTTCGATCCCTGGGTCCAGAAGATCCCCTGGAAAAGGGAACGGCAACCCACCCCAGTGTTCTTCCCTGGCGCATCCGATGGACAGAGAAGCCCAGTAGGCTACAGTCCAGGGGGTCACAAAGAGTGGGATACCACCTAGGGACTAAACAACAGCAACAACCACACCCCCAAGCTTAAAGCGCCTGGCACACCGACTGCTTAGTGACAACCAGCACGACCCTCCCCAGCTCTCTGCCTCTCCTTGCTGTGGGCCTGTCCCCGCTCTGCACTCTGTCCATCTCTCTCTCTGAGTCTCTGTCCCCCTCTCTCTGGGTCCCTCATCATTCGTCATCTCTGTCCCTCTCCCCCGGTGTGCCTGTCCCCTCTTTGGAGGGCTCCAACACACAACAGTCACTCAGTAACCGTCAGCTGTCATTCCATTGTGCTCTTGGGCTCACAACTATCCCCCCCTGAGGCTCAGTTTACCCACCTGTAAAGTGGGCACCTGCCTCTGAGCACTGCCGTGGGAACTGGAGATGCAGCAAGCCTTCCTCCCCGACACTGTGACGGACTCCAGGGGTGGGGAGGTCTGTGTGTGCCAGTCTCTCTGGGTCTGCGTGGGCTCATGGAAACAAGCGTGTTGTGGGCGTCTGTGGCGTGTGTCTCTGGAAACATCAGTGAACGTGTGTGCTGGTGGGCAGTGTGGGTCTCGCGGGGGGTTGCGTGTGTACACACATATTCAGCCCTGCCCAGCCAAGCTGCCCCCTCCTTCCACAGGGCTGCTGTCCCAGAGCCTGGAGTTCAGCTCGCCGGCCGACAACTACACAGTCTGTGAGGGCGACAACGCCACGCTCAGGTAGGGCGGCTTCCGGAGGCGCCACCCTCGGCCTTCCTGAGGGGCAGCAGTCCTGGCCTGCAGACCCGGCCCCCTCCCCCACCGGGAGAGAGGCCACTGGGGCCCAGGCTCTGGGCCCTGCTCCCCTGGGCCTCAGTGTGCCCACCTGTCGAATGGGTGGAGGAATGGTGCCCATCACCTGGGTTGTTGTGAGGATTCAAGGGTCTGTACACACACCCCGGGGGCTTCCCTGGTGGCTCAGAAGTGAAGAATCTGCCTGTCAGTGCAAGAGACTCAAGTTCGATCCCTGGGTCCAGAAGATCCCCTGGAAAAGGGAACGGCAACCCACCCCAGTGTTCTTGCCTGGAGAATCCCATGGACAGAGAAGCCCAGTAGGCTACAGTCCAGGGGGTCACAAAGAGTGGGATACCACCTAGGGACTAAACAACAGCAACAACCACACCCCCAAGCTTAAAGCGCCTGGCACACCGACTGCTTAGTGACAACCAGCACGACCCTCCCCAGCTCTCTGCCTCTCCTTGCTGTGGGCCTGTCCCCGCGCTCTGCACTCTGTCCATCTCTCTCTCTGAGTCTCTGTCCCCCTCTCTCTGGGTCCCTCATCATTCGTCATCTCTGTCCCTCTCCCCCGGTGTGCCTGTCCCCTCTTTGGAGGGCTCCAACACACAACAGTCACTCAGTAACCGTCAGCTGTCATTCCATTGTGCTCTTGGGCTCACAACTATCCCCCCCTGAGGCTCAGTTTACCCACCTGTAAAGTGGGCACCTGCCTCTGAGCACTGCCGTGGGAACTGGAGATGCAGCAAGCCTTCCTCCCCCGACCTCCACGCTCCTTCCACAGACAGGGGGCCCTGAAGGGCGCAGCGGGGGTGGGGAAGAGAAGAACCATGCTCCCTTGGTCTTCCCCTCCAGCTGCTTCATTGACGAGCATGTGACCCGAGTGGCCTGGCTGAACCGCTCCAACATCCTGTACGCGGGCAACGACCGCTGGACCAGTGACCCGCGGGTGCGGCTACTCACCAACACGCCTGAGGAGTTCTCCATCCTCATCACCCAGGTGGGGCTGGGTGACGAGGGCCTCTACACCTGCTCCTTCCAGACCCGCCACCAGCCGTACACCACTCAGGTCTACCTCATCGTCCATGGTGAGCTCTCCTGGGGCCTGGAGGGACAGGGAGAGGGCAGCCAGGGGACAGGCGTGGGGCAGAGGGACCCTTGTGTCTTCCCAGATCCTGGGGACACAGCCTGGGAAAGCAGACACACACCCTACCCTCACGCATTCCAGCCAAGCAGAGGGAAGGAAAATCAGAGACAGCCTCCAGGGAAGGAGAGATACCAGGGTCAGGGGCACTTGGAGGAATACCCTATTCGTTGGCTCAGCCCTGTTTATTGAGCACCTGCTGCATGCAGGCATTGCTCCACAGGCCAGGGACAGAGGAGCCAGGAAGGTTAGCCCTGCCTCTTTGGAGATGTCTTTCCAAAGACGCAGTTTTCCCGACCTAAGGTCTGAGCTGAGACCTTCAGGGGAAACAACAGCACGTGCTGAGGCTGGACGTGCAAAGTGGGAGAGGTGGGGCTGGAGAGACCCGTGGGCGACATGAGACATCCGGGGTCTGGGAAGGAGCGCATGGAGAGACAGGAACCCAGGGACTCCCTTGCTTGGGCCTGTCCCCGCTCTGACTCTGTCCCTCTCTGAGTCCTTCCTCTCTCTGTCCCTCATCTTCGTCATCTCTGTCCCTCTCCCCGGTGTGCCTGTCCCTCTTTGGAGGCTCCAACACACAACAGTCACTCAGTAACCGTCAGCTGTCATTCCATTGTGCTCTTGGGCTCACAACTATCCCCCCCTGAGGCTCAGTTTACCCACCTGTAAAGTGGGCACCTGCCTCTGAGCACTGCCGTGGGAACTGGAGATGCAGCAAGCCTTCCTCCCCCGACCTCCACGCTCCTTCCACAGACAGGGGGCCCTGAAGGGCGCAGCGGGGGTGGGGAAGAGAAGAACCATGCTCCCTTGGTCTTCCCCTCCAGCTGCTTCATTGACGAGCATGTGACCCGAGTGGCCTGGCTGAACCGCTCCAACATCCTGTACGCGGGCAACGACCGCTGGACCAGTGACCCGCGGGTGCGGCTACTCACCAACACGCCTGAGGAGTTCTCCATCCTCATCACCCAGGTGGGGCTGGGTGACGAGGGCCTCTACACCTGCTCCTTCCAGACCCGCCACCAGCCGTACACCACTCAGGTCTACCTCATCGTCCATGGTGAGCTCTCCTGGGGCCTGGAGGGACAGGGAGAGGGCAGCCAGGGGACAGGCGTGGGGCAGAGGGACCCTTGTGTCTTCCCAGATCCTGGGGACACAGCCTGGGAAAGCAGACACACACCCTACCCTCACGCATTCCAGCCAAGCAGAGGGAAGGAAAATCAGAGACAGCCTCCAGGGAAGGAGAGATACCAGGGTCAGGGGCACTTGGAGGAATACCCTATTCGTTGGCTCAGCCCTGTTTATTGAGCACCTGCTGCATGCAGGCATTGCTCCACAGGCCAGGGACAGAGGAGCCAGGAAGGTTAGCCCTGCCTCTTTGGAGATGTCTTTCCAAAGAGAGGCAGTTTTCCCGACATAAGGTCTGAGCTGAGACCTTCAGAGGAAACAACAGCACGTGCTGAGGCTGGACGTGCAAAGTGGGAGAGGTGGGGCTGGAGAGACCCGTGGGGGCTGCCACATGAGACATCCGAGGGGGTCTGGAGGACAGGGAGCGCATGGAGAGACAGGAACCCAGGGACAGGTCAGCCCGGCTGTTGACAAGCCCTGATTTGGGAACCAGATCCCCCGGTTCCATCCTCGCCATCACCACCCAGTGGCTGAGGGACCCAGGGAGATCTGGGCAGGCTCAGACGCCTCATCTGCAAAACAGGGATGAGGCTGTCATCTGTCAAATTCATGACATCATCAGTTGGAAGGGACACATTTATTTTAGGCCTTGCTCAAAACGGGGCAGGAGGGTAACCTGCCAATTAAACACTGGTGTCCTACATAAGGCCATCCTGATTGGAGAAATGTCCAAAGCGGGTGGGGTCGAAGTGGGGAAGACCCCCCCACTGTTAGAACTGATGAATATAGCCACATCTACCCCAGAGGAGAATAGCGAGGGTTTCATGGATTCATTTGTGTAAAAACACTTAGAACAGGGTAAGCGCACATTCCGTAAGCACCATGCAAGCATTAGATAAATAAATTAATGTTTACAATAATAGTACTAATCAATAAAAAGAGATGGGGAGGGAGGAATTCAGAGCGGAAGACAGAAAATAGAAACCAAGTGAGAAGGAAGGAGGTGGAGAGAGACTGAGGAAAAATGAGGAAGACAGAAGACCAGCAGCTGGAGAAGGAGCCAGACTCAGAGGAAAGGAAAACACAGAAGAATTCTTACAGAAAGACAGAGGAATGTCAGCCAGACTCCTGGGTCTGAGGGAGGAGGGCTGGGGGCCTGGACCCCTGGGTCTGGGGGAGGAGGGGCCTGGCCTGGATCCTGGGAACCCACGCCCAGTCTCACTGGCTTCCCTCCGGCTTGCAGTCCCTGCCCGCATTGTGAATATCTCTTCGCCAGTGACAGTGAATGAGGGGAGTAACGTGAACCTGCTCTGCCTGGCTGTGGGGCGGCCGGAGCCCACGGTCACCTGGAGGCAGCTCCGAGGTGAAGACCCCACCCCTGGCCGAAAGCCCCCTTCCTCCACTCCACAGTCTAGGTCCCGCCATTCCCCATGTTTCCAGTTAGATACCAGGAACCTCCCATTCCTGCCCGCTTTGGGCCCCCAGAACCCTTGTAATGACTGGATTTCCCCCTCCTACCACATCCTGTTAGTTCACCAGCGGACCCCAGAGCCTAGAACCTAGACACATGCCATCCTCCTCTGCCTCACCTGCTCCATCCCAGCTTACCCCCCATGCCCGGCTCCAGCAGCCCCAGCCTCTTCTCCGCCAGTTCACAGGATTCTCCTGGACTCAGACCCCTACCCACTAGATGGCCGGAGCCAGGTTATAGCCGCGCCTCCCCTCATCTGCAAAACAGGGATGAGGCTGTCATCTGTCAAATTCATGACATCATCAGTTGGAAGGGACACATTTAGGCCTTGCTCAAAACGGGGCAGGAGGGCAACCTGCCAATTAAACACTGGTGTCCTACATAAGGCCATCCTGATTGGAGAAATGTCCAAAGCGGGTGGGGTCGAAGTGGGGAAGACCCCCCCACTGTTAGAACTGATGAATATAGCCACATCTACCCCAGAGGAGAATAGCGAGGGTTTCATGGATTCATTTGTGTAAAAACACTTAGAACAGGGTAAGCGCACATTCCGTAAGCACCATGCAAGCATTAGATAAATAAATTAATGTTTACAATAATAGTACTAATCAATAAAAAGAGATGGGGAGGGAGGAATTCAGAGCGGAAGACAGAAAATAGAAACCAAGTGAGAAGGAAGGAGGTGGAGAGAGACTGAGGAAAAATGAGGAAGACAGAAGACCAGCAGCTGGAGAAGGAGCCAGACTCAGAGGGAAAGGAAAACACAGAAGAATTCTTACAGAAAGACAGAGGAATGTCAGCCAGACTCCTGGGTCTGAGGGAGGAGGGCTGGGGGCCTGGACCCCTGGGTCTGGGGGAGGAGGGGCCTGGCCTGGATCCTGGGAACCCACGCCCAGTCTCACTGGCTTCCCTCCGGCTTGCAGTCCCTGCCCGCATTGTGAATATCTCTTCGCCAGTGACAGTGAATGAGGGGAGTAACGTGAACCTGCTCTGCCTGGCTGTGGGGCGGCCGGAGCCCACGGTCACCTGGAGGCAGCTCCGAGGTGAAGACCCCACCCCTGGCCGAAAGCCCCCTTCCTCCACTCCACAGTCTAGGTCCCGCCATTCCCCATGTTTCCAGTTAGATACCAGGAACCTCCCATTCCTGCCCGCTTTGGGCCCCCAGAACCCTTGTAATGACTGGATTTCCCCCTCCTACCACATCCTGTTAGTTCACCAGCGGACCCCAGAGCCTAGAACCTAGACACATGCCATCCTCCTCTGCCTCACCTGCTCCATCCCAGCTTACCCCCCATGCCCGGCTCCAGCAGCCCCAGCCTCTTCTCCGCCAGTTCACAGGATTCTCCTGGACTCAGACCCCTACCCACTAGATGGCCGGAGCCAGGTTATAGCCGCGCCCTGCCCCATGTTCCCCTAAGTCTTTGCCGGATGCCACAGGCCAGCGGCTGTCACAGCCTGGTCCCCAGCCCGGCAGCACCACAGCATCACCTGGAGACTTGCCGGAAAGGCATATTCATCACTCTGAGCTCCCCTCCCCCTATCAGTCCAAACAAGCCCTTCAAGTGATTCCCACGTAGAGCTGAGAACCCCAGCTGCCCCCAAGCAGAGTGCCAAGGGGCCTGAACGGGACATTCCAGACCCCAGACGTCGCCCCTGCCCCTCTCACCTGGGTCTCCATAGCCATTTCCCAGACCCTTAGAGCCTCATTCGCTGGGTCTTGGGAGACCATCTGTGCTCATTACTCAATCACTTGGGACCCCAGGACTCAATAACTAGGTCTGGGACCCCTGGATCCTCCCCTGCCGGTTCATCTGAGCCACACAATCCTGTCTTGAGTTCCTGCACCCCCACATGCTCTCAGTCCCCAAGGGTCTTCTGAACAGGTGCTCTGTCATTAGACCTGGATTGCTGATCCCAGACACCAGATCCTGATTCCCCTGGGCCTCCAAGGGCTAGATCCCAGATCTCTGGATCCTTTTTTATTGGCTCTATATTTTCTGGATCTTTCTGAGCCGCCAATGCTCCTAGGTCCCTCCCCACTGCGTTCCAGTTACTAAGTCCCAGATCCTGACTCCCTGCACCCCTAGCAGGAGCTCCCAGGCCCGGCCAGGCCCTCCCCTCTCCCACTGACCCTGGCACCCCAGGCTCCGCGCCTGTCCGCCCCGCTGATGTGTGTCCGTGTTGTGCCCGTGTTGTCCCGTGTTAAGTGTTTGTGTCCGGCCCCGCCCCCTCCCCTCCCCTCCCCCAACAGACGGCTTCACCTCCGAAGGCGAGATCCTGGAGATTTCTGACATCCAGCGGGGTCAGGCCGGCGAATACGAGTGCGTGACCCACAACGGGGTTAACTCCGCACCGGACAGCCGCCGCGTGCTGGTCACAGTCAACTGTGAGCCCCCCTGGCACTCACTGGGCGGGCTCTGGGGCCCCGCGGATGCAGGGTGTAAGAGAGGAGGAAGGGGTCTAAAAGGACCTGGACTCCCGGGAAGGAGGGAGGAGGTGGCTGGCGCCCGGACCCCTTCGTCCCCAGTCAGCAAGGAAGATTCGCTGACCCTGGTCCCTCGCCAGATCCTCCGACCATCACGGACGTGACCAGCGCCCGCACGGCCGTGGGCCGGGCCGCCCTCCTGCGCTGCGAAGCCATGGCGGTGCCGCCCGCGGACTTCCAGTGGTACAAGGACGACAGGCTGTGAGGACGGCGCCGGGGCGGGCCGTGGGGGGGGCGGGGGCGGGGCAGAGGGAGCAGAGCACACTGTCCTGTAAACGAGGGAGGGGGCCCGGGTTCTAGGTATCGGGGTCCACTGGGCCCCAGGGGAGGAACTGTGATGGCCTCCTGGAAATTTGGGACCCTGGATGATGAATGCTGGAGCCGGGTCTCCGCCGACTATTCAGGAAGAAGTTCCGGGGTGGGGGTCGATGCTGAGGAGCTGTCGCAGAAGCTTTAGGGGTAGGAGGGTGGGAGTCCCCTTAGAGGGTGGAGGTGAGGGTCTAGGGAGGGGCATTGGTGGGCGTGGCCCGGGATCCATGGGGGAGCTAGAACCGGAGGCTAGGGGTCACTAGGGGTGGAGGAGAGCATGGAGCGTCTCCAGGGAATCTAACAGGGAGTCTGAAGCCTGGGGTTTCTACCCGGAGGGGGTCCCGGGCCAGGGTCCTGCGACCTGGTCCCTGACCCGGATCCCCGGCAGGCTGAGCAGTGGTACGGCCGAGGGCCTGAAGGTGCAGACGGAGCGCACCCGCTCGATGCTTCTCTTCGCCAACGTGAGCGCCCGGCATTACGGCAACTACACGTGTCGCGCAGCCAACCGCCTGGGAACGTCCAGCGCCTCGATGCGGCTCCTGCGTGCGTCCTCGAGCGGCGGGAGGGGCGGGGCCGGAGCGGAGTGGGCGGGGCTGAGGTGGGTGCGCGGGGCCTGGGAGGCGGAGGCGGAAGCCGCCCCCAGACTGCCTGTGAGCTTAGGAAAGAGACGCACATTGGATTGGGCAAGAAATCCAATCCCTTCTACCGATATTCACTGAGCGCCCACTAAGGGCCACCATTGGGTTCTGGGGACGCAGCAATGCACAGAAGAGGAGACACGGGTTCAATCCTTCGGTTGGGAAGATTCTCCTTGGAGAAGGGAATGGCAACTCACTCCAGTATTCTTGCCTGGAGAATCCCATGGACAGAGGAGCCTGACGGGCTACAGTCCACGGGAGTTGCAAAGAGTTGGACACCACTGAGCAACTAACACTTTTCTCTGTTTTCTACTTTTCTGCAGCTAGTAGCATCAGTAGGAAAGCAATGAACAAGTAGACACATAAGTGAAATGAAAAGTCAACAAATGCATACACTCAGAAACACATAAGAAACAATTTCGCATATCGATAAGAGCTATCAAGGAAATAAATAATTGAATTGGGGATAGTAGCAGTGGATAAGAGCATCAGAGAAGGCTCCCTGGAGGAATCAACGTTTGAACTGTGACCTAAATGGTCAAAAGAAGTCAGCCCCTGCCAAGATTTGCGAGAAAAGCTTTGCAGGTTGGAGGGAACATTGATCAACCAGATCTTTAGAGTAAAACAGAGAGGGAAAAACAGGGACTCTGAGTGAAAGCCCGGAAACTGCCCTAGGAGGCAGCCTCAGACAAGACCCTCAGGCACCAAATCAGAGACAAGACACCCGGGTGAGACGCGCATGGGGTCTCCCACTCTGGGCCTCCTCCCTTGACCATCTCTCTTTCCCCAGGCCCAGGATCCCTGGAAAACTCGGCCCCGAGGCCCCCAGGGCCCCTGACCCTCCTCTCCGCCCTGGGCTGGCTGTGGTGGAGGATGTAGGAAGAACCCGGTGCCGCCGGTGTCCCCCCGGGAGGAGGGCCTGAGGCCGAGAGCGAAAAGCGGAGAGGGAGCCAGCGCCGTGGGTCTCGAGGGGCAGAGGAGCTCTCGGCCACTGAGGAAGAAGAGGAAAATGAAGAGGAAGAGGAAAGATCTTTAGAGAACCCATCACTGTGAGGGATAACGCAAAATTATGCATCTTTCTACAGCCATTCTCGCCACCGTTCACCTTTCCGATTGTGACCCACCCCTGGCCACCCCACACCCCTCTCTTAGCTCAGGCTGTCAACTGGATCGCGCATGTGTAGTGGGTGTGAGCGTGAGCCTGCACGTGCGTGTGGATGTGTGTGTGTGGATGGGTGGGTGGGTGGGGAAGGGGGCTCAGCACTCTTCCCTCCTGGACAGCCCCCACGTCCACTGCCCCCCTCCCTCCCTGCTGCCTCACCTCTGGCTGGAGGTAGGTATGGGGTCTCCGTGCTGGAAGCTGAGGGGAGGTTATCCAGGCTCCTGCTTTCCCAATATATGCACGCACACTGCCTCCTCACCTCCCAGCCAAGAGGCTGTCCCCCGCCGGTAGTGGGCGGGGCACCACCCTTGCCTGCCAAGCTGTCACTCAACCTTTATGGGATCGCCATCTTGGTTCTGGGCCTCCCTGCTGCCAACCAATCATCTGACAGGAGCTAGAGGCCCCATCACCGACTCAGCGGCCTGAGACCTTCCCGCTCTCCCTGCCCCTCCCTACCCTGGAATTTCTGGCCCCCTCCCGGGCCGATCGGTGCTTCCATCCAACTGTCCGGCTGGTGCCCCTTGTCACCCGTCTGTCTCAGTGCTTTGCCCTACCCGGCCCCCACTCCCTTTGGCCACCTGCAGCGCCCACCAGCTGCCCTCAGTGCCCCCGCAGCCAGCCCAAAGATGTGGGCTTGCTAGTCTACCACTCCCTGGCCTCTCCACCAACAGACCCTCCCAAAGGCTGACCTGACCACCCTCATTCTCAGATGCACACACACACACCAGCGACTGTGACCAGCAATAGCCCCCCTGGCTCCCGCTGTCCTGTAGCCGGTGACCAGCTGTGGGTCCCCAAGGATGGGCAACTATTGTAAGAAAGGCGCTCTGAAGCTGTAACTTCAGCTCGGATCGTAGGAATACCCTACCCTGGCCCACCACATCCCGCCAAGCTGGGGCGAGGGAGGCATCCTGCAGACATCCCCAGTCCAGACCAAGACGCCAAGTTACCAGCCCCAACTCCCGAGAGACCCTCTATAAACACCACCCCAAACTACACCACGCAGAGCTTGGGAGGGGGAGAGAAGGCAGAGCAGGGGCAGGGGGCAAGGGGCAGTGACTGTACCTCAGACGGGGGCGTGGGCCCCATCCCACATTGTCTTCCATTCCCAGGGTCCAGGGGACGGGGAGGGGAGGGATGCCAGGGAGGGGGGGGCCCTGGGGGCCGTGTGTTCCGATTCATGGGGAGTGTTGAGACCGCCACACCAATAAACGCCTTTTCCAAAGTCTCCGCCTGCATGTGCCAATGTCATTAAGGGCACGGGTGAGTGGGGGCAGAGCCGTGGTCACTGGTGGTGCTTTCCCAGCATCACTTCTGCACTCCTCTTTCTCTTTGGTGGACTTGCAATTGACCCATTTACAGAGGTGGCCCTGATTGGCTGAAGCCACCTCCCAGCCAAGAGGCTGTCCCCGCGGTAGTGGGCGGGGCACCACCCTTGCCTGCCAAGCTGTCACTCAACCTTTATGGGATCGCCATCTTGGTTCTGGGCCTCCCTGCTGCCAACCAATCATCTGACAGGAGCTAGAGGCCCCATCACCGACTCAGCGGCCTGAGACCTTCCCGCTCTCCCTGCCCCTCCCTACCCTGGAATTTCTGGCCCCCTCCCGGGCCGATCGGTGCTTCCATCCAACTGTCCGGCTGGTGCCCCTTGTCACCCGTCTGTCTCAGTGCTTTGCCCTACCCGGCCCCCACTCCCTTTGGCCACCTGCAGCGCCCACCAGCTGCCCTCAGTGCCCCCGCAGCCAGCCCAAAGATGTGGGCTTGCTAGTCTACCACTCCCTGGCCTCTCCACCAACAGACCCTCCCAAAGGCTGACCTGACCACCCTCATTCTCAGATGCACACACACACACCAGCGACTGTGACCAGCAATAGCCCCCCTGGCTCCCGCTGTCCTGTAGCCGGTGACCAGCTGTGGGTCCCCAAGGATGGGCAACTATTGTAAGAAAGGCGCTCTGAAGCTGTAACTTCAGCTCGGATCGTAGGAATACCCTACCCTGGCCCACCACATCCCGCCAAGCTGGGGCGAGGGAGGCATCCTGCAGACATCCCCAGTCCAGACCAAGACGCCAAGTTACCAGCCCCAACTCCCGAGAGACCCTCTATAAACACCACCCCAAACTACACCACGCAGAGCTTGGGAGGGGGAGAGAAGGCAGAGCAGGGCAGGGGCAAGGGGCAGTGACTGTACCTCAGGCAGGCGTGGGCCCCATCCCACATTGTCTTCCATTCCCAGGGTCCAGGGACGGGAGGGAGGGGAGGGATGCCAGGGAGGGGGGCGGGGGGCCCTGGGGGCCGTGTGTTCCGATTCATGGGGAGTGTTGAGACCGCCACACCAATAAACGCCTTTTTCCAAAGTCTCCGCCTGCATGTGCCAATGTCATTAAGGGCACGGGTGAGTGGGGGCAGAGCCGTGGTCACTGGTGGTGCTTTCCCAGCATCACTTCTGCACTCCTCTTTCTCTTTGGTGGACTTGCAATTGACCCATTTACAGAGGTGGCCCCTGATTGGCTGAAGCCACGCAGCATAGCCCATTTCCCACCATGACTGGTTCAGAGGTGGGCACCTGATCCAGCCACACTAATGAGAGAGTGCACACCAGAGCAGTGTGGATTTCCCAAGAGGTGCTCTTCTGTTGGGATAATGTGGCTCAACAGCATGAAGTCAGGGCCTCTCCACTGTATAGACAGGCCTTGGGTCTGTGGGGCTACCACTGGTGGGGAAGACAAGATGTGGACCCTGAGAATGATAGAAACATCATGGAATGCAGAGTGGAAGGTCTAGAGAAACTGAGTCCATGATGACATCATTTGAGCAGCTGGATCAAAACATACCTGATGCCTACATTCACCTACATAAGCAATAAAGTCCCACATGTGTTTAAGCCAATTCATAGTAGGCTTTCAAAACCTAGTGATTAAAATAAAAGGAAATTAAAATTCCCACTAATATAGAGGTTCCAGGCACCTAGGACCCCAGCCTTCACCATTTAAAAAAGATCAAAAGTCTCTAGCTACTAAAGGCCTCTTTCACCCCAAACTTTTTTTTTTAATTTTTATTTTACTTTTTACTTTTACAGAGTTTTGTTGTTTACAGATATGCACGATCCCAGATTAGTCATATGTATGTCCCCCCATCCTACTCCTCCAGGCCGTCGCACAGCACCCCTGCAGGATCTCCTTTCCTCACAGTGCAATGACTATAGCTATTTTTTTTGCACATGTGATAGTATAGATTTTCATGCTATTTCCTTTATGCCTCCCACCCACTGTTCCTTCCCCACAATGTCCATATGTCTATTCTCCATGTCTGTTTTTTCATCGCTTCACTGCATGTTATCATTACCATCCTACTAGATTCCATATATATGTGTTAGTATATTGTATTTGTCTTTCTCTTTTTGACTTACTTCACTTTTTATGATAGGTCTGGATCCAACCACCTCATTAGGACTGATTCTTCTGGATTTCTTTTTACAGCTGAGGAGTACTCCATTGTATATATGTACCACAGCTTTTGTATCCATTCGTCGATGGACATCTATGTTGCTTCCGTGTTCTAGCTATTGTAGAGAGAGATGCAATGAACACTGGGGTACAGGTGCCTCTTTCAGTTTTGATTTCATCAAGGTATAAGCCTAAGAGTGGGATTGCTGGGTCGAATGGTGCTGCTATTTTTAGCTTTTTAAGAAATCTCCATACTGTCTTCCATAGCAGCTGTATCAACTTACATTCCCACCAGCAATGCAAGAGTGTTCCTTTTTCTTCGCACCCTCTCCAGCATTTATTGTCTGTCGATTTGTGGATGATGGCCATTCTGACGGGTGTGAGGTGATATCTACTTGTAGTTTTGATTTGCATTTCTCTAATTATAAGTGAATTTGATCAATGTTTCATGTGTTTTGGGGCCATCTGTATGTTCTCTTTGGAGAGGTGTCCATTTATATCTTTTTCTCATCTTTGGATTGGGTTGTTCATTTTTCTGATATTGAGTTGTCTGAGTTGCTTGTAGATTTTGGAGATTAATTCTTTGTCTGTTGCTTCATTTGCTATGATTTTCTCCCACTCTGTGGGTTGTCTTTTCAGCTTTTTTGTAGTTTCTTTTGCTGTACAGAAACTTTTAAGTTTCATTAGGTCCCACATGTTAATTTTTGCTTTTAGTTCTGCTATTCTAGTAGGTGGGTCATAGAAGATCTTGCTTTGATTTATGTTATTAAGTGTTTTGCTGATATTCTAAGAGTTTGATGGTTTCTGGTCTTACATTTAGGTCTTTAATCCATTTTGAGTTTATCTTTGTGTGTGGTATCAGGGAATGTTCCAACTTCATTGTTTTGCATGTAGCCATCCAATTTTCCCAGCACCATTTGTTGAAGAGGCTGTCTTTGTCCCATTTTATAGTTTCACCTCCTTTATCAAAAATAAGGTACCCACAGGTGCATGGTTTATCTCTGGGTTCTCTATCTTGTTCCATTGGTCTATATTTCTGGTTTTGTGCCAGTACCATATTGTCTTGATGACTGTTGCTTTGTAGTATAGTCTGAATTTAGGGAGGCTGATCCCTTCAGCTCCATTCTTCTTTCTCAAGATTGCTTTGGCTATTTGGGGTCTTTTGTGTTTCCATATGAACTGTGTTATTCTTTGGTCTAATTCTGTTTCATGTAAAACTTTAACCAGAATGGCTTACATCCTTTCCTCCCCGAGATAGATACTGCTTGCCTGTGCTTTAGCTTTCATTTCCACCTTCATGTTTGCCCACCTCCCATGATACAGACTGAGATATTTGGTTTCCCAGCCTTCCTCAGTGATACAGCCAGCTTTTGGTCAATGTGACATAGAAAAGTTTGCTGTCAGGCTTCCAGGAAATATTTTCCCACACTGCCGAGAGGAGAGGAACCTCACTCCCTTCCTTTTGCCCTTAGATACAGCTGTCTGAATATGTGATGCCTGGAGCCGCAGCAGCCTTCTTGCTACCCAAGAGAATGGGCCAACCCACTGAGGGTGGGGCGAGACCAGGGGCCCCAGATGTTTCTTTGGGGATCGTTGTCTGAGGTTGTTTCTTTGATATTGAGTTGTCTGAGTTGCTTGTAGATTTTGGAGATTAATTCTTTGTCTGTTGCTTCATTTGCTATGATTTTCTCCCACTCTGTGGGTTGTCTTTTCAGCTTTTTTGTAGTTTCTTTTGCTGTACAGAAACTTTTAAGTTTCATTAGGTCCCACATGTTAATTTTTGCTTTTAGTTCTGCTATTCTAGTAGGTGGGTCATAGAAGATCTTGCTTTGATTTATGTTATTAAGTGTTTTGCTGATATTCTAAGAGTTTGATGGTTTCTGGTCTTACATTTAGGTCTTTAATCCATTTTGAGTTTATCTTTGTGTGTGGTATCAGGGAATGTTCCAACTTCATTGTTTTGCATGTAGCCATCCAATTTTCCCAGCACCATTTGTTGAAGAGGCTGTCTTTGTCCCATTTTATAGTTTCACCTCCTTTATCAAAAATAAGGTACCCACAGGTGCATGGTTTATCTCTGGGTTCTCTATCTTGTTCCATTGGTCTATATTTCTGGTTTTGTGCCAGTACCATATTGTCTTGATGACTGTTGCTTTGTAGTATAGTCTGAAGTTAGGGAGGCTGATCTCTCCAGCTCCATTCTTCTTTCTCAAGAGTGCTTTGGCTGTCTGTGGTCTTTTGTGTTTCCATATGAACTGTGTTATTCTTTGGTCTAATTCTGTTTCATGTAAAACTTTAACCAGAATGGCTTACATCCTTTCCTCCCCGAGATAGATACTGCTTGCCTGTGCTTTAGCTTTCATTTCCACCTTCATGTTTGCCCACCTCCCATGATACAGACTGAGATATTTGGTTTCCCAGCCTTCCTCAGTGATACAGCCAGCTTTTGGTCAATGTGACATAGAAAAGTTTGCTGTCAGGCTTCCAGGAAATATTTTCCCACACTGCCGAGAGGAGAGGAACCTCACTCCCTTCCTTTTGCCCTTAGATACAGCTGTCTGAATATGTGATGCCTGGAGCCGCAGCAGCCTTCTTGCTACCCAAGAGAATGGGCCAACCCACTGAGGGTGGCAAAGCAGCAGGACACAGAGAACCCAGGTACTTGATGGTGTCACTAAGTTGCTGGGCCACCCTGAGATCACCAACCTCCATATTTCTTGCCATCGTTTATTACTTACAGCCAAAAGGATCTAAACTGATGCATTCCTTAAATTTCCAGTGAGAAACTCAATTGGAAAAATAAGGCATCCTGAGAGGAGCAGGAAGCCCAGACCTTCACTGTCCCCAGACATTTGATCAGACAAGCACTTAGGGATGGCTCTGTGCCAAACTCCGGGTTAAGTGCTGGTGATGTGCTGGTGATAATGACACAGTCTCTACCTTTGTGGAACTCTCCCTTTAGAAAGGAAGTCGGAGGTTAAACAAATAATTATGTATTTACATATGAGAAGCAGCAGGTTCAGGGCCACTGGGAGCTAACTCAAGACCAACGCAGGTTAGGGTCATGGATTAGGGAAGAGTCCTCTAAAATGGTTACGGTGCCCTTTACACCTGAAACATTAGCTCTGGAAGCAAAGGCCTGGAGGTAAACTAAAGTATGGTGGAGAGAAGCAGGAACGAGATTTCTGGAAGGGGAGGTTACAGAGGGTGAGAGAGGCCAAACGACAAGGCTTCAAAGGTCACAAGGAGGAGTCTGGACAACATCTGAAGGGCAACGGGCAGCCATAGGGGGGCTTAAACAGAAGAAGGATGTAATCTGATCTTAGATGAGGACTCCAGGAGCGAGATGGGGCGTGGCCTGAATGAGGCAAACGTTGATACAGGAAGGCCTTTACAGAGAATGAGGCAGGATACCCTCTCCAGCTCAGAGCCGCGCAGGAAGCCCTCCCCGGTCCGCCACTGACCTTTGCCTGCTTGAAGGTCGACCACACTGTTCGGTGAGCAGGAGTCCCATCTCCTTAGTTACACAGTACAGGGAGAGTCTTCATCTTTACTGAGAGAGGCGGACGGGAACTCCCACTTTCCAGGTCCAACCTTCCATCACAGCGCGACCGGAAGTTCCTGACTTGTCTAGGCGAAACAGGAAGTCCCGCCCCCAAAGTCCTGCGCGGAGCGGGCCGCGAGTCCTAGTCACACCTGTGTGGCTGCCCGAACGGTCTTGCGGCCCCCACCCGGAGGCATGCCGGTGGCCTGGAAGAAAGAGGGATGGCGATAATCTCAGGAGTTACCCTGGATGTGACATAACTCGCCCTTTTCTAGCGCTAGCTCTCACCATTCCAAAATTAGCTGTGCTCCCCCCATTTGCAAGGGGGAAAATATTTCCAGTCACCCTTGGGAGAGATAAGGCATGCAACAACCCAAATTTTATGGGGAAGAAGATGTTCTATCCCACTTCAGAGAGAAAAAGGGAAGTTTTGTCAATTTTTATTGGAAAGAATGAAGGCATTTTCCTTTATCTGGGGGGATTTGGTATTTCACAATGGAAAAGCCAAGTCATTCAGTCGTGTCTGACTCTTGGCAACGAACCATGGAATTCTGCAGGCAAGAATACTGGAGTGGGGGGCTTCCCTGGTGGTCCAGTGGAAAGGACACCACCTTGCAGTGCAAGGGGCGCCGGTTCGATCCCTGGCCTGGGAAGATCCCACGTGCTGCAGAGCGGCTGGACCGATGTGTCCAATTACCGAGCTGGAGCTCTGGCGCGCATGCGTCCAGAGCCATGCTCTGCGACAACAGGGGCCACCGTGATGGGAGGCCCATGCGAGCCAAAGAACAAAGATGGATGAAAACAGATAAATGAAAGACCAATGGAAGTGGCCTGCCCACCCCCCTCCCTCCCCACCCCGTCCCCCCAAAAAATAAATAAATAAATCTTTAAAAAAAAAAAAAAAAGAATACTGGAGTGGGTAGTCTTTCCCTTCTACAGGGGATCGTCCCAACCCAGGAATCGAACCCAGGTTTCCCGCATTGCAGGCGGAATCCTTTACCATTTAAGCCACCAGGGAAGCCCAACTTCTATGTATTTAGAAAAAAATAAAGAGGGAAAATCTACCAACTTTGTAAACTAACAAGACAAGCTGGAAGACAAGAATTCAGACCATCTCTGCCTGCTTAAAACATGCAACTTTCCATCCCAATTCCAGGATCCTGCGGCACCCACACTCACTGGGTGGGCCCCGATTGCGCTATGCTCTTCCAGTTGTACTTTAAGGGGCAGAGGTTGTGGGGTCTGCACTGGGGTCACGCTCTGCACCTTCTTTTCTGGTAGCGGGCCTACTGGAGTCCACGTGTGGGGTTGCTTCTTTTTCTTAGGAGTCTCTCCTGGAAAAGGGAGGAGAAAGAGAAATAGAAAACGCTTGATTGGATGCTCTCACAAACTCAGTCAATGGTAAAGGAAACTGGGCTAAGAGGCGGAGCCTTAGTCTGATTGGCTAATATGGAAATAGAAAGGCGGATTGGATGACGTTAACTGCTGCTGATTGGTTGAGTCTGAACAAATGGGGCTGTTTCTACTGGGTACCTCCACTTACTTCGAAAGCAGCACAGACAGCAGATACACAGGAGGAGAAGACCTGCCAGGAGTGCCAGACCTAGTAGGGAGCCCAGAACGATGCCAGCGATGGTCCCAGGGCTCAGGGTGGGACCTGGAAGAGACCAAGAGAAGAAGGCTGAGGGAAGCGGGAGCCAAAGCTGGACCTATTTCCTGAGCCCTCTGCCTCAACTGTCCCCCACTCAGAACCCAGCAATCTTGGAGCCCCCCACCTCCATTCATTAAATATTTCTGAATGACTGTCGTGTGCCTGACATTCTGCCAGATGGTGAAGATCCATTGGTGAGAAAACCAAGATACCCATTATCCTGGGGAAACCAGAAATGAATGTGTGAATAGTAACAGAATGACAGATTGTGCTCAGAAGAAAAAAATTAATGTGTCATAATAGAAATTTGCTTTTGTTGTCTCTGGTTTCAAAAGCAAAAAGAGAGACATCGCTTCGCTGACGAAAGTCTGTATGGTCAAAGCTATGGCTTTTTCATCAGTTGTGTATGGGTGTGAGAGTTGGACCAGCAAGAAGGCTGAGAGCCAGACTATTGATGCTTTCGGACTGTGATGCTGAAGAAAACTCTTGGAGTCCTTTGGACTGCAAGGAGACCAAACCAGTCAATCCTAAAGGAAATCAATACTGAACGTTCATTTGAAGGACTGATGCTGAAGCTGAAGTTCCAATACTTTGGTCACCTGATGCAAAGAGCTGACTCTTTGGAAAATATCCCATGCTGGGAAAGACTGAGGGCAGGAGGAGAAGAGGGTGGTGGAGGATGACATGGTTAGATGGTCTCACTGACTCAATGGACATGAGTTTGGGCAAACCCTGGGGCATAGTGAAGGGCACAGGAGCCTGGCGTGCGTGGGGTTGCAAAGAATCTCACACAACTTAGGGACTTAATAACAATAAATGATAGAAATAATGGAAGAGGAGGTGCCATTTCAAAAAGTTGGTGAGAGACGGTCCTTGAGGAAGTAACATTTGAGCAGAGATCTGGGGAATAAGGAACCAAGCATGCTAAACAAGAGGAAGCGTTTTCCAAGCAGAAGGAACTGAACATGCAAAGACTCAGAAGTAGGAAAGAGTTAATCTGTATTCAATGAAGGCCAATGTGGTGGAGGATATGGAATGAAGGTAGAAGAGGTAAGGGATGCCATTGAGGGATTAACAGGGGCCAGAGTCTAGGCATGACAGGTTTCTAAGCAAGGCGGCAGCTATGTGATGTGATCTGCACAACTCAGCTTCTCCTTGGAGAATGGATCGTAGGAGGGCAAGAGGAGGCGTAAACAGACCAAAGGAAGGGCTGCTGCAGTCTAGTCGAGAGAGGACAGTGGTATCTGACCAGAGTGTAGATGTGGAGATGGAAAAATAGATGACTAAGAAAGCATTTTGGAATAGAATTTGTACCCTGTGATTGTGTGAAAAAAAGGGAAAAATGAATGTGTGAATAGTAACAGAATGACAGATTGTGCTCAGAAGAAAAAAATTAATGTGTCATAATAGAAATTTGCTTTTGTTGTCTCTGGTTTCAAAAGCAAAAAGAGAGACATCGCTTCGCTGACGAAAGTCTGTATGGTCAAAGCTATGGCTTTTTCATCAGTTGTGTATGGGTGTGAGAGTTGGACCAGCAAGAAGGCTGAGAGCCAGACTATTGATGCTTTCGGACTGTGATGCTGAAGAAAACTCTTGGAGTCCTTTGGACTGCAAGGAGACCAAACCAGTCAATCCTAAAGGAAATCAATACTGAACGTTCATTTGAAGGACTGATGCTGAAGCTGAAGTTCCAATACTTTGGTCACCTGATGCAAAGAGCTGACTCTTTGGAAAATATCCCATGCTGGGAAAGACTGAGGGCAGGAGGAGAAGAGGGTGGTGGAGGATGACATGGTTAGATGGTCTCACTGACTCAATGGACATGAGTTTGGGCAAACCCTGGGGCATAGTGAAGGGCACAGGAGCCTGGCGTGCGTGGGGTTGCAAAGAATCTCACACAACTTAGGGACTTAATAACAATAAATGATAGAAATAATGGAAGAGGAGGTGCCATTTCAAAAAGTTGGTGAGAGACGGTCCTTGAGGAAGTAACATTTGAGCAGAGATCTGGGGAATAAGGAACCAAGCATGCTAAACAAGAGGAAGCGTTTTCCAAGCAGAAGGAACTGAACATGCAAAGACTCAGAAGTAGGAAAGAGTTAATCTGTATTCAATGAAGGCCAATGTGGTGGAGGATATGGAATGAAGGTAGAAGAGGTAAGGGATGCCATTGAGGGATTAACAGGGGCCAGAGTCTAGGCATGACAGGTTTCTAAGCAAGGCGGCAGCTATGTGATGTGATCTGCACAACTCAGCTTCTCCTTGGAGAATGGATCGTAGGAGGGCAAGAGGAGGCGTAAACAGACCAAAGGAAGGGCTGCTGCAGTCTAGTCGAGAGAGGACAGTGGTATCTGACCAGAGTGTAGATGTGGAGATGGAAAAAAATAGATGACTAAGAAAGCATTTTGGAATAGAATTTGTACCCTGTGATTGTGTGAAAATTTTATAAACCTTAATTATGTTGGATTCATTCATCATGCTTTTTTTAAGTCTATTCTATCCTTTTCCTTTTCTGTCTATACATTCTGTGAACTTTTGAGAGTTTGATATTGAAACTGCAACTAAATATTTTATCTAATTAAAAATAATTGTAACATATAGCAGATACATTTGTAATTTTGTTGTTTTTTCCAAGTCTCCTGTAAATATGTTACCATACTTTCATAGTTTAAAAAATAAAAAATATAAATCTCAAAACAACAATCAAAAGAGAAAAAAAAAGAAAGCTTTTTGGAAGGGAGTGATGGGACTCTGGTGATATTTGGGATGTTGGAGGTGATGTCAGTGTGTGAGTGGTGCCATTTCCTGGGATAAGAAGAGTGGAGAGTTGAGGGAGGAGGGCAGGGTACAGTTTGGGGAAAAAACATCAAGAGGTCTATTTTGGACATGTAAAGGCTGAAATGCCAGTTGGACATCTGAAGTGAAGATGAAAACCTGGGAAGTGGCTTTTCTAGTCTGGAGTTCAGAGGTCTGGCCTGGGGAGCAGACGTTTGAGAGTCATCTAAGTATTGACAATATTTAAGGCAGTGAGAGTGGACAGGTCCCACTGGGGAGAAATGTAGGTGGAGAAGAAAGCTGAGAATGGACACATCCAGTATTTAGAAGCTGGGGAGTGTTCGCAGCTACTGAAACCTGCACACTCCACAACTAGACAATCGGTGAGCCACAAGGAAACATCCTGTATGATGCAATGAAGATCCTGAGGACAGAAATTAAGACTGAAAAAAAAAAAAAAAACTAAGACTGGATGCAGTTAAATACATAAATAAAAAAAAAAATTGGAGTGTGGGTGTTACTAGTTGAATTGTGTCTCCCCCCAAAATAAAGATATGGTACCTGTGAATGTGACCTTATTTAGAAATAGTCTTTGTAATTGTAATCAGGTCAAGATGATATGCAAAGACCTCACTTCTAAATAAGATCATATTCACAGACATGGAGGGTCAAGATGTTAGAATACAGTAGTCCTTGCCCCTCCCTTTATCTGACCAGAGTGTAGATGTGGAGATGGAAAAAAATAGATGACTAAGAAAGCATTTTGGAATAGAATTTGTACCCTGTGATTGTGTGAAAATTTTATAAACCTTAATTATGTTGGATTCATTCATCATGCTTTTTTTAAGTCTATTCTATCCTTTTCCTTTTCTGTCTATACATTCTGTGAACTTTTGAGAGTTTGATATTGAAACTGCAACTAAATATTTTATCTAATTAAAAATAATTGTAACATATAGCAGATACATTTGTAATTTTGTTGTTTTTTCCAAGTCTCCTGTAAATATGTTACCATACTTTCATAGTTTAAAAAATAAAAAATATAAATCTCAAAACAACAATCAAAAGAGAAAAAAAAAGAAAGCTTTTTGGAAGGGAGTGATGGGACTCTGGTGATATTTGGGATGTTGGAGGTGATGTCAGTGTGTGAGTGGTGCCATTTCCTGGGATAAGAAGAGTGGAGAGTTGAGGGAGGAGGGCAGGGTACAGTTTGGGGAAAAAACATCAAGAGGTCTATTTTGGACATGTAAAGGCTGAAATGCCAGTTGGACATCTGAAGTGAAGATGAAAACCTGGGAAGTGGCTTTTCTAGTCTGGAGTTCAGAGGTCTGGCCTGGGGAGCAGACGTTTGAGAGTCATCTAAGTATTGACAATATTTAAGGCAGTGGGGTGGACAGGTCCCACTGGGGAGAAATGTAGGTGGAGAAGAAAGCTGAGAATGGACACATCCAGTATTTAGAAGCTGGGGAGTGTTCGCAGCTACTGAAACCTGCACACTCCACAACTAGACAATCGGTGAGCCACAAGGAAACATCCTGTATGATGCAATGAAGATCCTGAGGACAGAAATTAAGACTGAAAAAAAAAAAAAAAACTAAGACTGGATGCAGTTAAATACATAAATAAAAAAAAAAATTGGAGTGTGGGTGTTACTAGTTGAATTGTGTCTCCCCCCAAAATAAAGATATGGTACCTGTGAATGTGACCTTATTTAGAAATAGTCTTTGTAATTGTAATCAGGTCAAGATGATATGCAAAGACCTCACTTCTAAATAAGATCATATTCACAGACATGGAGGGTCAAGATGTTAGAATACAGTAGTCCTTGCCCCTCCCTTTATCTGCAGGGGATACATTCTAAGACCTTCAGTGGACACCCGAAGCCAAGAATAGAACCACAGCCTGTGTATCCTACTTTTTTCCAGCTGCCCTTTGGAGCCATTAATAAGTAAAATACAGATTTCTTGAACACAAGCCCTGATATACCATGACAGCTGATCTGATAACTGAGATCATTTCAAAGTTACTACCAGGCATCATACGCCGGATAAAAGGATGATTCACATCTCAGGCGAGATCCACAGCATGAGATCTCATCATGTTACTTGGGCACGCAATTGCAAACTTATGAATCATTTACTTCTGAGATTTTCCATTTAATATTTTCAGACTGCACCTGACCCCTGGTAATTGAGACCCCAGAGGATAAAGGGCTACTGTATCTTTGGGGGGAGGCACAATTCAACCAACTGAGTCAAGATGAGATCATGAGGGTGGCCCTCGTCAGATGTGACTTGTGTCCTCAGAAGACAGAAACACACACAGGGAGGAGGAGCAGACTGTCGGAAGCTGGAGACAGAGGCTGGAGTGATGCCAAGGACTGACTATCAGAAGCTAGAAGGATGCAAGCAAGGATTCTTGGTAGAATCTCAGAGGCAGAGACTTCCCTGGGGGTCCAGTGGTGGAAAAATCTGCCTTCCACTGCAGGGGATGTGGGTTCGATCCCTGGTCAGGGAACTAAGATTCCACATGCTTTGGGGACAACTAAGCCTGCATGCTGCATTGAAGCCGCAGCACAACCAAAATTTAAAAATTAATGAATTAATCTAAAAAAAAAAAATCCACCTTATGCTGTTGGGATGCAGTTCTATCTCTAGTCAGCGGGGAACTAAGATCCTCCATGCCACAGGCAGCTAGGCCTGCAGGCCACAGCTAGAGAGAAGCTCACCTGCTCTGGAGCTCATGCTCCACAACAAGAGAAACCTGCACACCACAACTGGAGAAAACCCTGCACACCGTAAGGAATACAACATGCAGGAAAATGAAAAAGGAAAAAAAAGAGAGAGAGCCTCTCAGAGGCAGCATGACTCTGCACAGACTTCTGGCTTCCAGAGTTGGCAGAGAATACATTTCTGCCATTTCCAGCCACACAATTCAAGGTACCTTATTATGGCATCCCCAGGAAACTAAAGGACAATCCAACAAAACAGACTGAGAGGAGGAAGCCCAGGAGAAGGCTCTTAACTCACCGGCCTGGTAAATCTGGCTTTGGGAGGGAGTTCCTGGCTGGCCCCCCAGGGTGGGCAGGATACGAAAGACCCAGGTCCTGGGATTCTGAAGAGGGAGGGGCACCACAGCAGAACGCTCCCGAGGCCCCAGGATGAGCAGGGAGACCCATTCCTTGGAGGTGATGGCTCTTTCCTGGTCAGGGCCCTCTACTCGTGCCTGGATCCGGAAATCAGTAATCAGGGCCCCTCGCTCCACATCCCAAGTCAGCACTGCAGCATCCCGGGTTGTCTGCAGCCTCCACGAGGAGATGGCAGGTCCTGAGGGAGGGAGGGAAGAGGTGATCAAGGTGGAAGCTGGATTCAAGGGTCCAAAGGAGTCTGGGATCTGGACTCCTAAGTCCTCGGGACAGAGGGTCTGGACACCCCAACTCCTGGATCTAAGAAAGGAAGGGGCTGCGGGCCTGGACTCTTGGGTCTGAGGATTTCCTGGAAGTGACTGGAGTCTAGGATTCCCTGAAGGATCAGGGATCTGGGGAGGAGGTGGTGGGAGTCCTAGGGTCTGGAGTTGGAGGAGGTCCAGGACCAAGATTTCTATGTCTTGGGGACGAAGGGCTGGGATCTGGACTCCTGGGTCTGAGGGTGGAACAAACAGGCTGGAATCCCCATCTCCTGGGTTTGAGAGAAGAGGGGGCTGGAGAACCTGGGCTCTGGGAAAAGATGGGGCTCACCAATGAGGGTGATCTTGTCAACTCCGGCACCCAGCGCCCCGCTGCACAACACGGAGTAATTTCCCAGGTCCCGATCCAGGCTGAAGTTGCCAATGAGGAGACTCCGCCCCTCTTCGCTGAGCTGCAGGCGTCCCCCGCCTCCAGGGGCCAGGGGCCGCCCTTCCCGGGCCCAAGACGCTCGAGATGGTGGGGGACAGCCGGAGACGTGCAACTCCACCCGTGCCGCGCCTGACCGTGACTCCTCCACGACCGCATGAAGCAGCACCTCCCGGGGGGCCTCTGCGGGCGGAAGAAACCCACGCCAGAAAAGCAATGAACAAGTCCCGTGCCCGTTGGTGAATCTAATAGGGCACCTTAGCCTCAAGAGGAAGATCTGCCCTTTCTCTCCCTCCCTCATTCATCCATCTGATTTCCTTAACAAGGACTTAAAAAGGTCACGTGCAGTAGACCTAGGACAGTCGTATTAATCCAACTAGTTGTTGTTTCGAGCACGTCGGAAAGTGCCAGTTCTCTTCGTGGGTCCAGGAAAGAAAATGTGGACCCGCACCTGCTGGAGGTCTAGAGAAAACCTCCAAACTTTTCTGTAGGGTTGAAAACACAGGAGATTCCCCTTTCTCAGGTCCTAAAGGAGCAAAGCAATACTCTCTCCTCCGGGAAACAGGAGAGAAGTCCCACAGGATCTCACCCGGGATGACCGTGCAGGTGCGCGTGGTCACCAGGTGGTGAGCAAGGCAGGTGACAGGGACGCCGCTGAGCCGGGGGTGGGCGGGAACCACTGCCTGGAGCACAGAGGGGGACTCTGGCCCCTCCTGGACGCCTTCGGGGAGACCCTGGAACTTCAGGGAGGCGGGAGGGACCCCACCGGGCCACGAGCAGCGGAAGCGGAGACTCCGTTCCCTAGGACCCCCTTCGACTGAGCACTGTGGGGACCCCGGGGGCAGGTCTGTGGAGGGGAGGGAGAGATCAAGAAGTCAGTCTGCTCTCTTCTCATTCCCCTCCAGCCCCTTATTTCGGGGCGTTCATTCCACCCCGTCTTCACCTGGCCTTGTAGACCCTGACTCCACCCCATTCTCCTGCAGACCCCTCTCCCTTTACAGGCAACTCCTGGGCTAAGTGGGCAGCCCCACTGACTCCTTCCCCGCCCCTTGCTTTCTTGAAACTTCACCTTACCACCCCATTACCTGCCTTTGGAACGTAGCCCTGCCCGTTTTCTAGCCCCATCCCTTCCACCAGGGTTTTGGCCCCTCTGATTACAAGCAGCCTCTTTCCATTGAACTCGCCCCTTTTGTTGACACCCCTGCCCTTCCTAGTGGGCCCTGCCCCCTTTTCTAAGATGATTCTGTTCTTCACTAGAATGGTTCCATCCTTTTCTCTCGTGACTCCGCTCTCTTTCCCAGGTAACGTCTTTCTTTTCCTGATCCCAGTAACTGGCTCAAGCCACTCAGTCCCTTTCCTATCTCCCACTCTTCGCCATTTAATTTGTTGTTGTTCAGTCGCTCGGTCGTGCCCCACTCTTTGCAACCCTGTGGACTGCAGCACGCCAGGCTCCCCTGTCCTTCACTGTCTCCCTGAGTTTGCTCAAACTCACGTCCATTGAGTCGATGATGCCATCCGACCATCCCACCCTCTGTTGTCCCCTTCTCCTGCTCTCAGTCTTTGCCAGCAGCAGGGTCTTTTCCCATTTAATTCCACCGCTTACTTTATTGAGACTGCTCCTTGCCCAGGAGTCTCCGCCCTCTCAGGGCTGGCCCAGCCCCCTCTCCTGGCCATCCTTGCGCCGTCCCTTCTCCTGGGCGTCCCTGTTCCTTCCACAGATCTCCGCCCCTCCCTCTGGCCCCGCCCCTCGACGCTGGCTCCACCCTCCTTGTCGGCCCCGCCCCCGAAGCTGGCATCCCCGCCCTTTCTCCCCGCCTCCCCACCCTTCACGGCTGGCCCGGTCCGCATATCCCGCGCTTCCGCGCTCACCCGCCACGGTCAGGTGGAGCAACGAGCGGCGGCGGCTGCCGGTGCGCGGGTTCGCGGCGAGACAGGCGTAGGCGCCGGCGTGGCCGGGCCGGACCGCGGGCAGCAGGAGGCGCGGGCCGGCGGGCACCGCAGCCTCTGTCGGGTCGGCCAGGCTCCACGCGATGTCGGCCGGTGGCCGCGAGGCGGCGGTGCAGTTCAGGGTCACGTTGCTGCCCGCGGTGACAAAGAGGGCGGGGTTGGCATCGCGGTTGGAGGAGACGGTGATAACCGGCGGATCCGGGCCATCTAGGCAGAGGAAAGGGGTCGAAACCGCGGGGGTCGGGATCACCTAGGACTGCTCCAGGATTCCCGGAGACTGGCCCTCCAGCCCCCTCCTCCCTAGGGACTCCAGGAGCCTGAGCCCTCAGATCCGCGTCCCCGACCATTGCCCACTCACAGAAAACACTGACGTTGGCCGAGGCCTCCGCGTGGCCGAAGGGGCTGTGGACGCGGCAGGTGTACCGGGCTTGGTCGCTGCGCACTGGGCGCGCAATAAGCAGCTGGTCGCCCTCTGCGCGGATCCGCGGTGGCTCCTCTCTCGCAGGGTCCGCGGTCTCCAGGGCGCGTCCGTTCCGCGTCCAGCTCAGCTCCCCGTGACCCGGCCCCCACCCCATGCAGCGCAGCCTAAGTTCCGTCGCCCCCTCCTCGGTCTCCGGAGCCTCCGGCTGCACCGTCAGCTTGGGCAGGGGCTCTGGGAGAGGGGGAATGGGCTCAGGACTCGGCTCTTAACCCCTTCCTCCCTTAGGTCCAGGACTCCAGCCCCTGCCATCAGGACCTGGCCCAGCTCAGGCCTCCCCTTAGCACCAGGACTCCTCACAGAGCCATAAGTCTAAGTCCCCAGCTCTCTCCTCTCTGGGACTCAGAAGTCCGATGCCCCAGGAGCTTTCCCCAGGTCCAACAACTTTCCTCAAGCATCTGTCTTGACCCCAGCTCCTCCTCCCAGCCCAGGGGTCCTCTCTGCCCTGTCTAGGAGCCCCTTCCTCTGGGGGACGAAACATCCTCAGAACAGAAGAAACCTTCCCATAGCACCTCCTGCAGCCAGCACTCGACCCCAGAGCCCACTTACCATACACACCCACCGTGAACTCTTGAATCTGCCGGGAGACCCCAGCCCGGATGATCTCAGCTGTGTACACTCCAGCATCCTTCAGCTGGGCAGAGGTGAGCTCCAGGCCCCCTCCGGCCTGGTCAAATTGCAGGCGGTCTTGGTAAGCAGGGTCCAGGCTGGTCAGAGGGGCCCCTGGCCCCAGGCCCCCAGCTGCTAACACCTTGGACCCTCGGCCAAATCACCAGAGAGGGAGGGCAGGGTTGGCATCGCGGTTGGAGGAGACGGTGATAACCGGCGGATCCGGGCCATCTAGGCAGAGGAAAGGGGTCGAAACCGCGGGGGTCGGGATCACCTAGGACTGCTCCAGGATTCCCGGAGACTGGCCCTCCAGCCCCCTCCTCCCTAGGGACTCCAGGAGCCTGAGCCCTCAGATCCGCGTCCCCGACCATTGCCCACTCACAGAAAACACTGACGTTGGCCGAGGCCTCCGCGTGGCCGAAGGGGCTGTGGACGCGGCAGGTGTACCGGGCTTGGTCGCTGCGCACTGGGCGCGCAATAAGCAGCTGGTCGCCCTCTGCGCGGATCCGCGGTGGCTCCTCTCTCGCAGGGTCCGCGGTCTCCAGGGCGCGTCCGTTCCGCGTCCAGCTCAGCTCCCCGTGACCCGGCCCCCACCCCATGCAGCGCAGCCTAAGTTCCGTCGCCCCCTCCTCGGTCTCCGGAGCCTCCGGCTGCACCGTCAGCTTGGGCAGGGGCTCTGGGAGAGGGGGAATGGGCTCAGGACTCGGCTCTTAACCCCTTCCTCCCTTAGGTCCAGGACTCCAGCCCCTGCCATCAGGACCTGGCCCAGCTCAGGCCTCCCCTTAGCACCAGGACTCCTCACAGAGCCATAAGTCTAAGTCCCCAGCTCTCTCCTCTCTGGGACTCAGAAGTCCGATGCCCCAGGAGCTTTCCCCAGGTCCAACAACTTTCCTCAAGCATCTGTCTTGACCCCAGCTCCTCCTCCCAGCCCAGGGGTCCTCTCTGCCCTGTCTAGGAGCCCCTTCCTCTGGGGGACGAAACATCCTCAGAACAGAAGAAACCTTCCCATAGCACCTCCTGCAGCCAGCACTCGACCCCAGAGCCCACTTACCATACACACCCACCGTGAACTCTTGAATCTGCCGGGAGACCCCAGCCCGGATGATCTCAGCTGTGTACACTCCAGCATCCTTCAGCTGGGCAGAGGTGAGCTCCAGGCCCCCTCCGGCCTGGTCAAATTGCAGGCGGTCTTGGTAAGCAGGGTCCAGGCTGGTCAGAGGGGCCCCTGGCCCCAGGCCCCCAGCTGCTAACACCTTGGACCCTCGGCGCCAAATCACCAGAGAGGGAGGGGGGCCAGGGTCAGGGACTGGAACCAGAGGGAGCTGGATGGTGGTCCCCACCAGGACTGCAAGAGGCTCCCTGGCCTTTGAGGCAGAGCTTGTCCCTGACTGGGCCTCCGAGGAAACTTTGGAATCCAGGCTCTGGGCAGAGAACTTGAGATCCCGGTCCTCAGGGGAGACTTTTGAAGCTGGGGCTTGCACAGGGACTTTAGGACTTGGAACGTGAGCAGAAGTCTTGGGAGGTGGGGTCTTGACAGAGAAGGAAGGCTCCTGGCTTGGGGCGGGAACTTGAGAACCTAAAGTGTCAGGGATTTCAAAGAAGGGGTCCAGGTTGAGATTTTTGCTCTCAGCAGAAATACTGGACCAGAAGGAATCCTTCGAATTCAGCACTCCAGGAGACCATTCGGAATCTAGGATGTCAGTAGAGGCTTTTGAGCCTGGGGTCCGATCTGGAAGTTTCCCGTTGGGGGGATTGGTGGAGGGCACTTTCACATCTGGGCCCTGGGAAGAGTTTTCTGAGTCGGAGGAGAGATTGGTTCTCTGAACTCCAGAAGACGCTTTGAAGGCGAGGATCCCTACTCCGGAGGCTGCAGAAGAGAGGAGAAGAGGGCATTATTGGGCTGCAGAAAAGGGGGCTGGGGGGGAAGGGGCTGAGCCAGGGGCTTACCCAGGAGCAGGAGGAGTGGCAGAGCCCTTGAGGTGTCCATGGTCCTGGCCGCACCCGTGAGGACACGGGAGCAAGACCCAGGGCCTGCCCTGATCCCTCTGGGGTTGGACGAGTCTGACGGGACTGGTAGCTTTCTGGGTGGGGAAGAAAGGCAGATCCCCCATTTTTCAGTGCAGGATGCCAGGGACTCCCCAGAGCCCACTTACCATACACACCCACCGTGAACTCTTGAATCTGCCGGGAGACCCCAGCCCGGATGATCTCAGCTGTGTACACTCCAGCATCCTTCAGCTGGGCAGAGGTGAGCTCCAGGCCCCCTCCGGCCTGGTCAAATTGCAGGCGGTCTTGGTAAGCAGGGTCCAGGCTGGTCAGAGGGGCCCCTGGCCCCAGGCCCCCAGCTGCTAACACCTTGGACCCTCGGCGCCAAATCACCAGAGAGGGAGGGGGGCCAGGGTCAGGGACTGGAACCAGAGGGAGCTGGATGGTGGTCCCCACCAGGACTGCAAGAGGCTCCCTGGCCTTTGAGGCAGAGCTTGTCCCTGACTGGGCCTCCGAGGAAACTTTGGAATCCAGGCTCTGGGCAGAGAACTTGAGATCCCGGTCCTCAGGGGAGACTTTTGAAGCTGGGGCTTGCACAGGGACTTTAGGACTTGGAACGTGAGCAGAAGTCTTGGGAGGTGGGGTCTTGACAGAGAAGGAAGGCTCCTGGCTTGGGGCGGGAACTTGAGAACCTAAAGTGTCAGGGATTTCAAAGAAGGGGTCCAGGTTGAGATTTTTGCTCTCAGCAGAAATACTGGACCAGAAGGAATCCTTCGAATTCAGCACTCCAGGAGACCATTCGGAATCTAGGATGTCAGTAGAGGCTTTTGAGCCTGGGGTCCGATCTGGAAGTTTCCCGTTGGGGGGATTGGTGGAGGGCACTTTCACATCTGGGCCCTGGGAAGAGTTTTCTGAGTCGGAGGAGAGATTGGTTCTCTGAACTCCAGAAGACGCTTTGAAGGCGAGGATCCCTACTCCGGAGGCTGCAGAAGAGAGGAGAAGAGGGCATTATTGGGCTGCAGAAAAGGGGGCTGGGGGGGAAGGGGCTGAGCCAGGGGCTTACCCAGGAGCAGGAGGAGTGGCAGAGCCCTTGAGGTGTCCATGGTCCTGGCCGCACCCGTGAGGACACGGGAGCAAGACCCAGGGCCTGCCCTGATCCCTCTGGGGTTGGACGAGTCTGACGGGACTGGTAGCTTTCTGGGTGGGGAAGAAAGGCAGATTCAGTGGGAGGTGCCAGGATCCCCCACCCCACCCTGTTTGCCCTCATCAGCTGGTTCCATCTTGGCAGGGGATGGCCAGCCTGAACGCTGGACTCCCCACCCCGCAGGGGGAAGACGGTGAGAGGGGAGTCCCAGCTGGAGATTTAGTACTTAACTGTGGAGAAGGGCAGGGGAGGTGAAGCCAGTAAGACTTCCTGGAGGAGGGTGAGGTGCCCTTTCAGAGAGCCCCTATTCCGATGGCTGTGGTCTTCCTCCTCTGTAGCCACCTGGTCTCCAGTCCACTCTGTCTTGCCTGTGGCCTGACATACCTGTCTGATCCTGCTCCTCGTCTGCTCTCCATGGTCCCGTGTTGCCCTGAGGGCCAAGTGTTCCACCCATGCTTTCCACTGACTCATCTCTCCCGAGACCCAGAGTTTTGTTTCCTTGGCCCCCAGACCCTCACACACCCCATGTCCCACCAAAGTTAGCAATCTTTCCTCTAACCCTGCCCTCCAAGGTTCTCTGTCTCCAATCAACTCCACCAGCTAGAGGGATGCTGGAGCCTTCCTCTCACCTCCCTACCCTTCTCTGTTGTCAATCTCCAGATCCCTTCCCCGCCTCCTGAATCTCTCTGTTCCATTCCTTCCTCTCTTTCTACTGGCTCGACTGCAGCACAGGCCCTGACTTCTCCCCCTGTCCCCTTGCCTAGCCTCCCCCTTCCATCTAGATCCTCAGACGGTCCTTGAGTCTTTCTATCCCCAGATCTGCCCCTTACCCCTCACAGCCCTCCCATGACTCCCCAGCACCTGCCCTTGGAAGATAACCAAGGTCCTCATCAGAACATCCAGGCCCTGTGTCACCTAGACCCGCCCACTCCTCTCCTGCTCCAGCACTCACTCTTTGAGCAACCCTGCCACTCTTCAGCCCGTCTCTCCCCTCCCAGCCTTGGCCCGGACAGTTTCCTCCGCCTGGAATGCTCTGGCTTACTCCCCCACCCCTTGCAACCTGGCTAAACCACAACTTGTCCTTCAAGTCTCACCTTGCTAAGAACCAAAATAATAATTACCCACTTATCATGGGACCGGAACCATGCAAAATGCTTCCCAGGCATTATCAGGAAGAGCCCTTCTGAATGTTCTATGAACTGGGCGTTTGTGAACCAGGAGACTGTGGCTCAGAGACATCAAGGGACCTACTGGAGGCTGCACAGCCGGGGGGGAAGAACTTAGTCCATGATGGTCAGGTTGCTCACGGCTCCTGAGAGCTTGCCCCAGCACCCCATGCTAATAATAATGGTCATAACACAGACAGAGCATTTTCTGCATGTCAGGCATGGTTCTGAAGCTTGTTCAGTCACTCAGTCACGTCCGACTCTTTGCAACTCCATGGGCTGCAGCACACCAGGCTTCCCTGTCCTTCACCGTCTCCCGGAGTGTGCTCAAATTCACGTCCATTGACTCAGTGATGCCATCCAACCATCTCGTCCTCCACCACCCCCTTCTCCTCCTGCCCTCAGTCTTTCCCAGCATCAGGGTCTTTTCCAGTGAGTTGGCTCTTCGCGTCAGGTGGCCAAACTATTGGAACTTCAGCTTCAGCATCAGTTCTTCCAATGAATATTCAGGGTTTATTTCCTTTAGCATTGATTGGTTTAATCTCCTTGTAGTCCAAGGGACTCCCAAGAGTCTTCTCCAGCACCACAGTTTGAAGGCATCGATTTTTCATTGTTCAGCCTTGTTTATGGTCCAACCCTGGCATCTATACATGACTACTGGAAAAACCGAACCTTTAACTATACGGACCTTTGTCCACAAAGTGATGTCTCTGCTTTTTAATACACTGCCTAGGTTTGTCATAGCTTTTCTTCCAAGGAGCAAGCATCTTTTAATTTCGTAGCTGCAGTCACCATCCACAGTGATCTCAGAGCCCAAGAAAATAGTCTTTCACTGTTTCCTTTGACCATCTATCTGCCATGAAGTGATGGGACCAGAGGCCGTGATCTTAGTCTTTTGAAGGTGCTATAGTAATTAACCCTTTGAAATTCCACGGGGTAGGTTCTGTAGCTTTAAAATGGTCACAAATTCTATCCTCCTCCTATTAATATTAAGAAATAGGGTCTATGTCCCCTTCCCTTGGATTTGGGTAGACTCTGGGGCTGTTGGGCCAGGAACGTACAGGACAAGTGGTGCTGTGCTGGTTTCTGTCTCTTGGCCTTGAGAGGCTGGCCCAGGCCAGTTCCTGTACGGTGGAACAGTCCCTCTTGGGATTCAGCCGCCATGCTGGGAGGAAGCTCAACCACCCCCATGGAGAGGCATCCTGGCCCCTGGCCAACAGCCAGCTCAAGTCAACAGCCCCAGTCAGCTTGCCAGGCATGTGACTGGACACTCCATGGAGTGCCCTGGACACTCCATGAGAGCCACCCAAACAAACTGATGCTGCACAGAGGAGAGGTAATTGGTCCCCGCCAAGCCCTGCCTGAATTTCAGATTTACAAGCAAAGTAAATTGCTGGTTTAAGCCACCAAGTTTAGGAGAGGTTTGTTATGCCATGATGGACTTCCCCGGTGTCTCAACAGCAAAGAATCTGCCTGCAGTGCAGGAGACCAGGGTGGAGAAGATCCCTGGAGGAGGGCATGGCAACCCACTCCAGTGTTCTTGCCTGGAGAATCCTGGGGACAGAGGAACCTGGTGGGCTACAGTCTGCAGGGTCACAAAGAGTCAGACACAACTGAAGTGACCTAGCACGCACGTTATGCCATGACAAACAGAAAACAGGTCCTGTTACTGACTCCACTTGAGGGAGGAAGAGACCCAGGATTAGAAAATAGGAATCTACCAAAGGTCCTCCCAGAGCCAGGGACTGGCCAGGCTGGGAGCTGAACCTGGGGCCTTGAGATCCAAACCCCAGGCCCTTGACCACTACACCAAGCTCTTACTATGTCAATCGTCCAGGTAAGGAAACTGAAGACCAGAGACAGGAAGTAACTCACTCGAGATCTGGCAGCTGGTGAGTGTGAGAGTAAGCTCTGGACTCACGGTGTCTGACTCCAGGCCCAGCTCCTCATCCCCACACGAGGGTCTGATTGTCTGTTGCTGGTCTGTCTGTCCAACCAGGACCAGAGCTTCTGGCCTCATTCCCTCTGGTGTCCCAAGTCTCAGCAAAGGCCGGGCACCCGTGTCTGTCCCTCTGTCAACATGGGAAACAAGCTCCTCATGGGCAGGGGCCAGACATGACTCAGTTGGGTCCCCAGTGTCTCAGCACAGGGCCTGGCACAAAAAAAGACGGATCAGTTGGGACATCGGAAGAGTGCCCAGCCAGTTCCTGCACGGTGGAACTTCGGGATTCAGCCGCCATGCTGGGAGGAAGCTCAACCACCCCCATGGAGAGGCATCCTGGCCCCTGGCCAACAGCCAGCTCAAGTCAACAGCCCCAGTCAGCTTGCCAGGCATGTGACTGGACACTCCATGGAGTGCCCTGGACACTCCATGAGAGCCACCCAAACAAACTGATGCTGCACAGAGGAGAGGTAATTGGTCCCCGCCAAGCCCTGCCTGAATTTCAGATTTACAAGCAAAGTAAATTGCTGGTTTAAGCCACCAAGTTTAGGAGAGGTTTGTTATGCCATGATGGACTTCCCCGGTGTCTCAACAGCAAAGAATCTGCCTGCAGTGCAGGAGACCAGGGTGGAGAAGATCCCTGGAGGAGGGCATGGCAACCCACTCCAGTGTTCTTGCCTGGAGAATCCTGGGGACAGAGGAACCTGGTGGGCTACAGTCTGCAGGGTCACAAAGAGTCAGACACAACTGAAGTGACCTAGCACGCACGTTATGCCATGACAAACAGAAAACAGGTCCTGTTACTGACTCCACTTGAGGGAGGAAGAGACCCAGGATTAGAAAATAGGAATCTACCAAAGGTCCTCCCAGAGCCAGGGACTGGCCAGGCTGGGAGCTGAACCTGGGGCCTTGAGATCCAAACCCCAGGCCCTTGACCACTACACCAAGCTCTTACTATGTCAATCGTCCAGGTAAGGAAACTGAAGACCAGAGACAGGAAGTAACTCACTCGAGATCTGGCAGCTGGTGAGTGTGAGAGTAAGCTCTGGACTCACGGTGTCTGACTCCAGGCCCAGCTCCTCATCCCCACACGAGGGTCTGATTGTCTGTTGCTGGTCTGTCTGTCCAACCAGGACCAGAGCTTCTGGCCTCATTCCCTCTGGTGTCCCAAGTCTCAGCAAAGGCCGGGCACCCGTGTCTGTCCCTCTGTCAACATGGGAAACAAGCTCCTCATGGGCAGGGGCCAGACATGACTCAGTTGGGTCCCCAGTGTCTCTCAGCACAGGGCCTGGCACATGAGAGATGGAAGGAAAGGTTTTTGAATGAATCAAAGAGTGGATTCCTGAGAAATGAGTTAAGAGAGACAGACATCGGAAGAGTCATGGGTTTATTGCCGGGTTTCAGGGAAGGAGCTCAGACGCGCCCAATCTCCTTCAGCTTGGCCACCAGGTCCTCGGTGGTCTCCACCTTGACGCCGGCCGTGCGCTGGGGCGGGTCTTCCACGCTTATCACGGAGAGCTTGGAGGTCAGGTCCACACCCAGGTCCCCGGCCTTGATCACCTCGATCTTTTTCTTCTTGGCTTTCTACACACGGGAGGCCAGGCGTCACGGGGATGCGCCCGGCCCACCCGCCCTCCTGCAGCCCCCTTGCATGGGTGCCACTCCCACCAGCTGAAGCCTTCTGGATCAGCCCACATGCCCTCTTTCAGGGCCACACCTGGTGTGGCCAGTTCCTGCCTGCTGGGATGTCCTGGGGGGCTCTGCTGCTGTGGGAACCCCGCTTCACTTAACCCCCAAGGGTAGTCCTTCACTGGCTGGGAAGGCCTGGAAGAGTCTGGCAATGCGAACTCAGTGGACCTTTGGCCAAGATGACCAACTGTACTCTCCCTGTTGGCTGAGATGACTCAGTGAATCCTCCCTATTAGATGAAATGACTTCCCTATTGGCTGGGATGACACAGTGAAACCTTCCTATTGGCTGCGATGACTCACTGAACTCACCTATTGGCTGGATGACTCAGTGAATCTTTCTTGTTAGATAAATGACAGACTGAATGTTTCCTATTACTTGAAATAACAAGCTAAATTCTCCTTTTTGGCTGATAACTGAACTCTCCCTGTTGGCCGAGATGATTCACCGAAGCCTCCCTATTGGCTAGGATGACACACTAAACCCTCCCTATTGGCTGAGATGAACCAATGAACCCACTCTAGAACCTCAATGAACAGTGAACTCTTTCTATTCGCCAAGAGGCCCCATGAACTCTTCCTAGTCAGTCATGACGGCCTAAATCATTCTTTCTTATTGGTAATGATTACCAAGGAAGCCCTTCCTGATGAGCCAAGATGACCTAATAAATCCTCTTGACTCGGCTAAGATTACACAATGAATTTTGCCATTTGTTGGAATGCCAGGGTAACCCTGCCTATCGTCCAGTGAAGCCTTACTATTGGCTGCGGTGACCAGCAAACCCGCCCTGTTCGCCAGAACAGCAGCCCCTCCCGGAACTCTCACTACTGGCGGAAATGATTCGGTGAACCTTCTTTGTTAGCCAAACTCACTGGGTGGCCCCTTCCTTTGGCAGAGAAGGCCCCGGGTCCTCTCTCCTCCCACCTGACCATCAGGGAGGCACTGGGCTGCAGCACTCACCCCTCCCCAGGCGCTTAGCGCCCGGCCTGCCGAGCACTCACCATGATGTTGGGCAACGTGGCGTAGCGGGGCTCATTGAGCCGCAGGTCAGCGGTCACCACGGCAGGCAGCTTCAGGCGCAGGGTCTCCAGGCCCCCATCAATCTCTCGCTCCACTTTGATCTTGTCTCCTTCCAGCGTCAGCTGGGAGGCAAATGTGCCCTGGGGAGGACAGCGCGGGGTGGGCAGGGGCGAGGAGATCCCAGGGCAGGCCACCACTGAGCACGGAGCCAGTGAACGAGAACAGAGGAGGGAGAGTCCCACAGGGTGAGTCAAAAACAGAGGCGAGCCACAGAGAGGGAGCCCAGAACGAGACACAGAGAGGGAGTTCAGAAATCCCGGGGAGGGTGTCTTTCTTGGGATCCAGGGTACAGTTCCTAATATCCCGAACCTATTCGTTGAAAGAACAAGCTAAATTCTCCTTTTTGGCTGATAACTGAACTCTCCCTGTTGGCCGAGATGATTCACCGAAGCCTCCCTATTGGCTAGGATGACACACTAAACCCTCCCTATTGGCTGAGATGAACCAATGAACCCACTCTAGAACCTCAATGAACAGTGAACTCTTTCTATTCGCCAAGAGGCCCCATGAACTCTTCCTAGTCAGTCATGACGGCCTAAATCATTCTTTCTTATTGGTAATGATTACCAAGGAAGCCCTTCCTGATGAGCCAAGATGACCTAATAAATCCTCTTGACTCGGCTAAGATTACACAATGAATTTTGCCATTTGTTGGAATGCCAGGGTAACCCTGCCTATCGTCCAGTGAAGCCTTACTATTGGCTGCGGTGACCAGCAAACCCGCCCTGTTCGCCAGAACAGCAGCCCCTCCCGGAACTCTCACTACTGGCGGAAATGATTCGGTGAACCTTCTTTGTTAGCCAAACTCACTGGGTGGCCCCTTCCTTTGGCAGAGAAGGCCCCGGGTCCTCTCTCCTCCCACCTGACCATCAGGGAGGCACTGGGCTGCAGCACTCACCCCTCCCCAGGCGCTTAGCGCCCGGCCTGCCGAGCACTCACCATGATGTTGGGCAACGTGGCGTAGCGGGGCTCATTGAGCCGCAGGTCAGCGGTCACCACGGCAGGCAGCTTCAGGCGCAGGGTCTCCAGGCCCCCATCAATCTCTCGCTCCACTTTGATCTTGTCTCCTTCCAGCGTCAGCTGGGAGGCAAATGTGCCCTGGGGAGGACAGCGCGGGGTGGGCAGGGGCGAGGAGATCCCAGGGCAGGCCACCACTGAGCACGGAGCCAGTGAACGAGAACAGAGGAGGGAGAGTCCCACAGGGTGAGTCAAAAACAGAGGCGAGCCACAGAGAGGGAGCCCAGAACGAGACACAGAGAGGGAGTTCAGAAATCCCGGGGAGGGTGTCTTTCTTGGGATCCAGGGTACAGTTCCTAATATCCCGAACCTATTCGTTGAATACTCTCTCCTTTTTTATTGATTTACATAGCTGCGCCTAATCTTAGTGGAAGCATGTGGGATCTTATTTCCCTGACCAGGGATCAAACCAGGAACCCTTGCATTGTGAGCTAAGAGTTTTAGCCACTGGACCACCAGGGAAGCCCCTCCCCTCTCCTTAATAATAATGAACACATATTGAGCTTGGGTCCATGTTCTAAGTGACTGAAATGTATTAAGTCATCAGATCCTCGTAGGAACTCTACAAGGTAAATGCTATCATTCCACTTTATAGATGAGGAAAACTGAGGCAGAGGCTCAAAGCCATGTCTAGCCTGGTTCAAGGCTCATGTCATGGTCTCACTTGCCCACCTTTCTGTCCCCAAGAGCTTCTTTGAGGTCCCTTGACAACAGAGTCTCATGTGTACCTTGATCCTCAAAACATCCTCTAGGGCCCCACCTTCTTCACCTGGCACCCACTCTCTGGCCCAAGGCTCTGTGTCCTTTGGTCCTCAACCACCATTTCCGGATGTGACCTACACCCTCAGTCAAACCAGTCTGTTCTGTTTACTCACTCACTAAACAAAGCTTTCAGGCCTTAGCTAAAATGGCCCATGACATTCCATGGGGACACATCATGAACAGAACTGATAAGACCGGCTCTCAGGGGCATTTATCCTGCACTGAAGACCACCAGTAACCAAGGAAACAGGCGGCGGCAACTGGCCACATGTGGCTTCTGAGCCCGTGAGATGTGCTTAGTTCCACTGAGAGAGGGATGGAAATTTTCATTTGATCTCATTAACCTATTTTTTTTTTAAATTTTGGCCTTTTTTTTTTTTTTGGTCCGTTATTTTCATCCATCTTCATTCTTCGACCTGTGGTGGGCCTCTCATTTCAGCGGCCTCTCTCGTTGCAGAGCACTAGCTCAGGGCACACGCGCTCTGGAGCGCTGGCTGGGGTAATTGGACACACTGGTTCAGCTGCTCCACGGCACGTGGGATCTTCCCGGGCCAGGGATCGAATCGGCACCCCTTGCACTGCAAGGTGGACTCTTTACCCACCAGGGAAGCCCATTAACCTAAATTTTAAAACCGATACATGAGCTCCCTCATCGTATGGTGCTGGTTTCACGGGAGTGAAGCACGTGTCAAAGCTTGCCTCACTGTACACGTGTCATGTGTGCAGAGTACTATACAGTCAGTTCCATCTCAAGAAAGCGGTTCTTTCAAAAGGATCGTTGATGCAGTTCTTTAAGTCTGTTGGAAGCCCTCCCTCTCCTAAAAAACAATATTGAGCTTGGGTCCATGTTCTAAGTGACTGAAATGTATTAAGTCATCAGATCCTCGTAGGAACTCTACAAGGTAAATGCTATCATTCCACTTTATAGATGAGGAAAACTGAGGCAGAGGCTCAAAGCCATGTCTAGCCTGGTTCAAGGCTCATGTCATGGTCTCACTTGCCCACCTTTCTGTCCCCAAGAGCTTCTTTGAGGTCCCTTGACAACAGAGTCTCATGTGTACCTTGATCCTCAAAACATCCTCTAGGGCCCCACCTTCTTCACCTGGCACCCACTCTCTGGCCCAAGGCTCTGTGTCCTTTGGTCCTCAACCACCATTTCCGGATGTGACCTACACCCTCAGTCAAACCAGTCTGTTCTGTTTACTCACTCACTAAACAAAGCTTTCAGGCCTTAGCTAAAATGGCCCATGACATTCCATGGGGACACATCATGAACAGAACTGATAAGACCGGCTCTCAGGGGCATTTATCCTGCACTGAAGACCACCAGTAACCAAGGAAACAGGCGGCGGCAACTGGCCACATGTGGCTTCTGAGCCCGTGAGATGTGCTTAGTTCCACTGAGAGAGGGATGGAAATTTTCATTTGATCTCATTAACCTATTTTTTTTTTAAATTTTGGCCTTTTTTTTTTTTTTGGTCCGTTATTTTCATCCATCTTCATTCTTCGACCTGTGGTGGGCCTCTCATTTCAGCGGCCTCTCTCGTTGCAGAGCACTAGCTCAGGGCACACGCGCTCTGGAGCGCTGGCTGGGGTAATTGGACACACTGGTTCAGCTGCTCCACGGCACGTGGGATCTTCCCGGGCCAGGGATCGAATCGGCACCCCTTGCACTGCAAGGTGGACTCTTTACCCACCAGGGAAGCCCATTAACCTAAATTTTAAAACCGATACATGAGCTCCCTCATCGTATGGTGCTGGTTTCACGGGAGTGAAGCACGTGTCAAAGCTTGCCTCACTGTACACGTGTCATGTGTGCAGAGTACTATACAGTCAGTTCCATCTCAAGAAAGCGGTTTTTTCAAAAAGGATCGTTGATGCAGTTCTTTAAGTCTGTTCAGAACAACTTGGGCATGGGGACCTACTCTTCCAACAATGAGTTTTAGGAACCTAAGTACTTCTGATGGAAACTGAGCATCTGAATCGATATGCTGTAAATATAAAACATGCACTGGATTTCAAAGACCTCACACCAAAAGCCAAAAGAATGTAAAAGAGCTCAATATTTTTCCTCTATGATGTGTTGAAATAAGATTTGCAATATATTGTGTGTAGTAAAATAGGACTGAAATAAATTTGGCCTTTGTTTACACTTTGAATGTACCTGTGAAAATGTTTCAACGAACTGTGTCATTAGCATTTCTATTGGGCGGGAATGGGGAACATGGGGTTTGGCGGGAGAGATATATATCATAGAGGGTGGGCAAGGTGGGCTTTTCCGAAGAGATGAAACCTGAGGAGAGACCTGGAGGTGAGCGCAAAGCCTTGAGATGATCTGAGATACCCTGTCCCAGGATGTGGGAACAGCGAGTGCAAAGGCCCTAAGGCAGGGCAGAGCTGGATGTGGCCGAAGAGCAGCAGGGTGGGGAGGGGCACGTGAAGGCCCAAAGGAGGCCTGGTGTCTTGCCCATGTGACCCTCTTCTGCCTACTTGGAACAGCCATCTGGTTTTACACCTGCCTACCTCCAGAAGGGCAGGGACGGGATGGCTGTGTTCTGAGGCCCCAGGGCCCACCCTTAGGCAGGTGCTCCCCACTCCCGCCTCACCTGTGGCCAGTCCAGGAATCCGGCTGTCATCTGCCCTGTCTGGTTACAGTCATCGTCGATGGCCTGAGTGGGGAAAGAAAGAAGACTAAGACCAACGAAGGGGCTTCTTGCCTACCATTTGGGCTTTTGTCTGGCATGCAGGCTGGCAGATGCTTCTGGAGCAGGCCAGGTGAGTAAACATCACAGGCTCTCTCACCATCACTCGGCTCTGCTCCCCTCATGCACGAGCAACCACAGACAAGGTGTGTTTGTGCGAATAAATACGGTAGCATTTCAGCAAAGCTTTACAAAACACAACCCCGTGGACCCGTTTGTTGACTCCCGGTTCACAATGATCCCGCCCCTCAAGAAAGCGGTTTCAAAAGGATCGTTGATGCAGTTCTTTAAGTCTGTTCAGAACAACTTGGGCATGGGGACCTACTCTTCCAACAATGAGTTTTAGGAACCTAAGTACTTCTGATGGAAACTGAGCATCTGAATCGATATGCTGTAAATATAAAACATGCACTGGATTTCAAAGACCTCACACCAAAAGCCAAAAGAATGTAAAAGAGCTCAATATTTTTCCTCTATGATGTGTTGAAATAAGATTTGCAATATATTGTGTGTAGTAAAATAGGACTGAAATAAATTTGGCCTTTGTTTACACTTTGAATGTACCTGTGAAAATGTTTCAACGAACTGTGTCATTAGCATTTCTATTGGGCGGGAATGGGGAACATGGGGTTTGGCGGGAGAGATATATATCATAGAGGGTGGGCAAGGTGGGCTTTTCCGAAGAGATGAAACCTGAGGAGAGACCTGGAGGTGAGCGCAAAGCCTTGAGATGATCTGAGATACCCTGTCCCAGGATGTGGGAACAGCGAGTGCAAAGGCCCTAAGGCAGGGCAGAGCTGGATGTGGCCGAAGAGCAGCAGGGTGGGGAGGGGCACGTGAAGGCCCAAAGGAGGCCTGGTGTCTTGCCCATGTGACCCTCTTCTGCCTACTTGGAACAGCCATCTGGTTTTACACCTGCCTACCTCCAGAAGGGCAGGGACGGGATGGCTGTGTTCTGAGGCCCCAGGGCCCACCCTTAGGCAGGTGCTCCCCACTCCCGCCTCACCTGTGGCCAGTCCAGGAATCCGGCTGTCATCTGCCCTGTCTGGTTACAGTCATCGTCGATGGCCTGAGTGGGGAAAGAAAGAAGACTAAGACCAACGAAGGGGCTTCTTGCCTACCATTTGGGCTTTTGTCTGGCATGCAGGCTGGCAGATGCTTCTGGAGCAGGCCAGGTGAGTAAACATCACAGGCTCTCTCACCATCACTCGGCTCTGCTCCCCTCATGCACGAGCAACCACAGACAAGGTGTGTTTGTGCGAATAAATACGGTAGCATTTCAGCAAAGCTTTACAAAACACAACCCCGTGGACCCGTTTGTTGACTCCCGGTTCACAATGATCCCGTCCCCTCACTTGGGCCCGGAGAGAGGCAGTCATTTGTCCAGGAGCACATGAGGCAACCCCGAGGCCAAATCTTTGCCCCTTGTCTGAACATTCCAGAGGTGTCGCTCCAGCCACGCCTATTCTGGCTACATGGGAACTACGTGACGGGGATCTGGGCTGTGGGAGCATTTTATCCCCGATGCCAGTGACTGGTCCATTCTGGGCACATGACCCCAGTGGATCAATGAAGAGTTAGCTCTGGAAACTTGGCTGGAGCCCTTAGCAAGAGGTTATCTTTTTGCTGGGTTTTCAGGATGCGGGTATGTGAGCCAGGAGCTACACAGACTGAAGCCAAGACAGAGGAGTAGCGCCCGTGGGACCTGGATCAAGCTGTGCCTGAAGCTTGCCTATGTAAGCTAATAAAGTTTGCTCTTCAGCTTCAGCCAGTCCAAGTCATAGTTCTGCCTCCTACCTGCTTTCCCAGAAGCACTAGGTCCACCTTCTCCTTCTCTGCCAGCTTGGCCAGAACCCGAGCCACCTGCAGGGGACCCAGGCGATTTGCCTCTGCAGCTGACACCTCCACATGGATGCCCCGGTCTGCACCCATGGCCAGAGCGGTGCGGATGGTCTCCTGCCGGGCAGACAAGGGGCTTGACTTGGCTTCTAGTCCTAGGGGGGCCCAGGGCTCCTGGCCCCAGCCCCTCCTCCCTCAGACCCAGGGGTCCAGACCCCCCGCCCCTCCTCCCTTAGACTCAGGACGGGACTCCAGCCGCCCCTCCCCAGGCCCCAAGCACCTGGCACTGGGCAGGCCCGCAGCTAACGGCAATGATCTCCTTCACCAGCTTCTTCTCCTTGAGCCGCACAGCCTCCTCCACGGCGATCTCGCAGAATGGGTTCATGGAGTGCTTCACGCCATCTGTGACCACACCCGTCCTGTCGGGCTTCACCCGGATCTTGCCTACCATTTGGGCTTTTGTCTGGCATGCAGGCTGGCAGATGCTTCTGGAGCAGGCCAGGTGAGTAAACATCACAGGCTCTCTCACCATCACTCGGCTCTGCTCCCCTCATGCACGAGCAACCACAGACAAGGTGTGTTTGTGCGAATAAATACGGTAGCATTTCAGCAAAGCTTTACAAAACACAACCCCGTGGACCCGTTTGTTGACTCCCGGTTCACAATGATCCCGTCCCCTCACTTGGGCCCGGAGAGAGGCAGTCATTTGTCCAGGAGCACATGAGGCAACCCCGAGGCCAAATCTTTGCCCCTTGTCTGAACATTCCAGAGGTGTCGCTCCAGCCACGCCTATTCTGGCTACATGGGAACTACGTGACGGGGATCTGGGCTGTGGGAGCATTTTATCCCCGATGCCAGTGACTGGTCCATTCTGGGCACATGACCCCAGTGGATCAATGAAGAGTTAGCTCTGGAAACTTGGCTGGAGCCCTTAGCAAGAGGTTATCTTTTTGCTGGGTTTTCAGGATGCGGGTATGTGAGCCAGGAGCTACACAGACTGAAGCCAAGACAGAGGAGTAGCGCCCGTGGGACCTGGATCAAGCTGTGCCTGAAGCTTGCCTATGTAAGCTAATAAAGTTTGCTCTTCAGCTTCAGCCAGTCCAAGTCATAGTTCTGCCTCCTACCTGCTTTCCCAGAAGCACTAGGTCCACCTTCTCCTTCTCTGCCAGCTTGGCCAGAACCCGAGCCACCTGCAGGGGACCCAGGCGATTTGCCTCTGCAGCTGACACCTCCACATGGATGCCCCGGTCTGCACCCATGGCCAGAGCGGTGCGGATGGTCTCCTGCCGGGCAGACAAGGGGCTTGACTTGGCTTCTAGTCCTAGGGGGACCCAGGGCTCCTGGCCCCAGCCCCTCCTCCCTCAGACCCAGGGGTCCAGGCCCCAGCCCCTCCTCCCTTAGACTCAGGACGCGGGACTCCAGCCACCCCTCCCCAGGCCCCAAGCACCTGGCACTGGGCAGGCCCGCAGCTAACGGCAATGATCTCCTTCACCAGCTTCTTCTCCTTGAGCCGCACAGCCTCCTCCACGGCGATCTCGCAGAATGGGTTCATGGAGTGCTTCACGCCATCTGTGACCACACCCGTCCTGTCGGGCTTCACCCGGATCTGCTCAGAAAGGAGGGGAAGGGGGCAGTGTCAGTGGGAAGCCTGTGAGGAGGTGGGGGCCAAGACACCAAGTCTCACCCAGGCTGGATGGGGACCACGTGCTGCTTGTGCGTTAAGTCGCTTGGGCCATGTCCTACTCTTTGTGACCCCGTGGACTGTAGCCCGCCAGGCTCCTTTGTCCGCGGGATTCTCCAGGCAAGAATACTGGAGTGGGTTGCCACTTCCTTCTCCAAGGGATCTTCTCACCCAGGGATGGAACCTATGTCTCCCGCTTGGCAGGCGGATTCTTTACCCCGAGCCCCCAGGGAAGCCCCCGAATGGAAGTACCTGTCCCACGGTCACGTGGCCAGTTTGCGAGGTCCTGGACCCCAAGCATTCCAGTTCCCTGTGGTAGCACCTGACAAGTCCTGGAGGAGGGATCAGCTCTGAGACAGGAGGGGCTGGAGGCTAGTCTGAGGTTGGGGCTATCAGGGGGAGGTTCCCCGAGGCAGTGGCTGTTGAGCTGAACCTGAAGGAGGAACTGGCACTGAGTTGTGAGATGTGCTGGAAGGTGTCACAGTGGGGCGAGTGTGTGCAAAGGCCCTGAGGTCTGAGGAGTCTGGGTGGGGGTGCTGGTGCAGCCAGCGGACAGCAGTGCTGTCGGAGGGGCTGGGGTTGGCAGGGGCTGGGCCGGCGTGACCCTCAAGCTGCCCATATCCTAACCCTAGAACCTGTAACTGTCCCCTGTAGGGTAACTGTCTACATGGCAAAAGTGCTGACATTCAGGACTCTGAGAGGGAGGCTATCCTGGACTATCCAGGTGGGCCCGAAGGAGTCACAGGGGTCCTTACAAGTGAAAGAGGGAGGTGAGAGAGTGTCAGGATGCAAGAGAGACTGAAAATGCTCCCCTGAACATGGAGGAGGGGGCATGAGCTAAGGGGTGCGGGGGTCTCCAGGAGCTGGTAGAGGCAAGAGACCGATTCTCTTCTGGAGCCTCTGAAAGGCACGCAGCCCCGCTGAGAGCTGGACCTTAGCCCAGCAGATGCATTGAGGACCTCTGACCTCCAGAACTGGAAGTGAAGAAATCCGAGGCATTGGGAGTCACTCAGTTTATGCTAACCGGTTACAGCAGCAACAAGAATACAACTGCTGGATGGGGACCAAACGGGGGGGCCAAGACACCAAGTCTCACCCAGGCTGGATGGGGACCAGTGCTGCTTGTGCGTTAAGTCGCTTGGGCCATGTCCTACTCTTTGTGACCCGTGGACTGTAGCCCGCCAGGCTCCTTTGTCCGCGGGATTCTCCAGGCAAGAATACTGGAGTGGGTTGCCACTTCCTTCTCCAAGGGATCTTCTCACCCAGGGATGGAACCTATGTCTCCCGCTTGGCAGGCGGATTCTTTACCCCGAGCCCCCAGGGAAGCCCCCGAATGGAAGTACCTGTCCCACGGTCACGTGGCCAGTTTGCGAGGTCCTGGACCCCAAGCATTCCAGTTCCCTGTGGTAGCACCTGACAAGTCCTGGAGGAGGGATCAGCTCTGAGACAGGAGGGGCTGGAGGCTAGTCTGAGGTTGGGGCTATCAGGGGGAGGTTCCCCGAGGCAGTGGCTGTTGAGCTGAACCTGAAGGAGGAACTGGCACTGAGTTGTGAGATGTGCTGGAAGGTGTCACAGTGGGGCGAGTGTGTGCAAAGGCCCTGAGGTCTGAGGAGTCTGGGTGGGGGTGCTGGTGCAGCCAGCGGACAGCAGTGCTGTCGGAGGGGCTGGGGTTGGCAGGGGCTGGGCCGGCGTGACCCTCAAGCTGCCCATATCCTAACCCTAGAACCTGTAACTGTCCCCTGTAGGGTAACTGTCTACATGGCAAAAGTGCTGACATTCAGGACTCTGAGAGGGAGGCTATCCTGGACTATCCAGGTGGGCCCGAAGGAGTCACAGGGGTCCTTACAAGTGAAAGAGGGAGGTGAGAGAGTGTCAGGATGCAAGAGAGACTGAAAATGCTCCCCTGAACATGGAGGAGGGGGCATGAGCTAAGGGGTGCGGGGGTCTCCAGGAGCTGGTAGAGGCAAGAGACCGATTCTCTTCTGGAGCCTCTGAAAGGCACGCAGCCCCGCTGAGAGCTGGACCTTAGCCCAGCAGATGCATTGAGGACCTCTGACCTCCAGAACTGGAAGTGAAGAAATCCGAGGCATTGGGAGTCACTCAGTTTATGCTAACCGGTTACAGCAGCAACAAGAATACAACTCTGTAAGGCCCAGCTTTCCGACCCAGGAATCAAACCCGCAAGTCCTGAGCCTCCTGCATTGGCAGGCGGATTCTTTACCACCGAACCACATGGGAAGCCCTGCCACAAGACACATGCCAGAGTTATTGATCAGCTGTCTTCTCCCTAGAAGAATTGTCGAGTCCACGAAGACAGGAATCTGTGTGTGTTTGGGTCATGACCATATCCCCAAACCTAGCATGGCACCTGGCCTGTGGTGGGTGCACCGTAAATATTTGTGGGATGAATAAATGAGAACTCGTCTCACATGAGAATAAGTGCTCACTCGTGTGTTCATCAGTCCTTTACTAAACAGCATGGAGGCTAATACACGAAAGCCCTCTTTCATTAAAAAGATAAAATTCAAGATGGGAGTTTCCCCTTTAAAAACAGGAAATCAGCCCCCTCCGTCAGTATAAGGCCTCACTGGGGGGACTTGGGAGCGGGTGCCAAGGGAGGGCCCCCAGCCTGTTCCAGCCTTGGCAGGACGCCAGGCCCCAGACTCCTGACTCCCAGGGAGAAAGAGGAACGAGCTCTCTGGTACCGGGGACCATGCCAGCTCATCTTCTCCAGAGGAGACCTTTGAAGCTTGAGTTGTTTTCAAGCTTCAGAAACACTGCTTAGTGAAATTACTTAAGTTGGGAAACAATGGTTGGCCTGAAGGCTCAGTGATCGTCTTTTTAGAGCCAGAGGATTCAGTGAAGCTTCCAGGCTTTCTCTTTAAGGTGCAACAAATTAATCTTCAACAGAAACATCCAGAACAGGCAGGCAAGCCCCAAAGCTTTACAAGCTTTAACTCGGTTAACCATCCAAAGAGCCCAAGAGGCTGGTTGCAGCCCCCGCCATCCCCTCCTGCTAGGTGGAGCAACTGAGGCAGAGGCCAAGCAGGTGACCAGAGGGCTTCAGAGTGAAGGTGCCACTGAGTTAAGTCTGGAAGGAAGTGAGGAAGCGATGCTGGAAAGTGCTGGCTCTACCTTGCACATGCCCTCTGACCCACCCTAGAGGAGTCACCTGTCTGGGGATGGAGGTAGGGAACATCTGGGGAAACAGAGGATCCTAATCCAGTGTGGGAAGGACTGAGACGCAAGCCTGAGGGGCTCCGGGAGGGCCCAAAGACACATCAGAGTAGCCTGAAGGGATGGGGCAGGGAGGGCTTCCTGGAGGAGGTGACATCACAGAATCCCTTTACCCTATTACCACCGAACCACATGGGAAGCCCTGCCACAAGACACATGCCAGATTTTGTGGCCCTAGAAATTGCGAAAAACAGGAATCTGTGTGTGTTTGGGTCATGACCATATCCCCAAACCTAGCATGGCACCTGGCCTGTGGTGGGTGCACCGTAAATATTTGTGGGATGAATAAATGAGAACTCGTCTCACATGAGAATAAGTGCTCACTCGTGTGTTCATCAGTCCTTTACTAAACAGCATGGAGGCTAATACACGAAAGCCCTCTTTCATTAAAAAGATAAAATTCAAGATGGGAGTTTCCCCTTTAAAAACAGGAAATCAGCCCCCTCCGTCAGTATAAGGCCTCACTGGGGGGACTTGGGAGCGGGTGCCAAGGGAGGGCCCCCAGCCTGTTCCAGCCTTGGCAGGACGCCAGGCCCCAGACTCCTGACTCCCAGGGAGAAAGAGGAACGAGCTCTCTGGTACCGGGGACCATGCCAGCTCATCTTCTCCAGAGGAGACCTTTGAAGCTTGAGTTGTTTTCAAGCTTCAGAAACACTGCTTAGTGAAATTACTTAAGTTGGGAAACAATGGTTGGCCTGAAGGCTCAGTGATCGTCTTTTTAGAGCCAGAGGATTCAGTGAAGCTTCCAGGCTTTCTCTTTAAGGTGCAACAAATTAATCTTCAACAGAAACATCCAGAACAGGCAGGCAAGCCCCAAAGCTTTACAAGCTTTAACTCGGTTAACCATCCAAAGAGCCCAAGAGGCTGGTTGCAGCCCCCGCCATCCCCTCCTGCTAGGTGGAGCAACTGAGGCAGAGGCCAAGCAGGTGACCAGAGGGCTTCAGAGTGAAGGTGCCACTGAGTTAAGTCTGGAAGGAAGTGAGGAAGCGATGCTGGAAAGTGCTGGCTCTACCTTGCACATGCCCTCTGACCCACCCTAGAGGAGTCACCTGTCTGGGGATGGAGGTAGGGAACATCTGGGGAAACAGAGGATCCTAATCCAGTGTGGGAAGGACTGAGACGCAAGCCTGAGGGGCTCCGGGAGGGCCCAAAGACACATCAGAGTAGCCTGAAGGGATGGGGCAGGGAGGGCTTCCTGGAGGAGGTGACATCACAGAATCCCTTTACCCTATTACCATGGGTGAGATGGCAGTTAGGCAGGGCAGGGGAAGGATCAGTAGCAGGGTGGAGCTGGCAGGGCACCCAGGCAGAAGGCACAGCAGGGGCCAAGGTGCAAGGCAAGCATAGCCTGGTCTGCTGGGAAAGTCTGAGCAGCTTGGAGCTACAGAGGGCCAGAGGGCCAGGGCTGGACGACGGAGGGGCCCGAGGGCCAGGCTAAGGGTCTGGGACTTTGTTCTCACGGTGCTGGGGAGAGGTGGGGGGTAGAGGGCCAACCCTGGGTGTAGGAAGCCTCCACTCCCCCATTCCCCTAGCCCCCCGGCCTGACTCCGAGGCTGCGGGGGATGAGCTGGAGGGGAGACTGGGGAACCGGGAGGAGATGCCGCCGAGGGTCCAGGTAGAAAGTGGAGCCTGAACTGCTGGATGCTGGAGAATGGGGAGCAGGGCCGAGAGAAGGGGAGGGCAGAAGGCATAGGCTGAGAAATGACAGGCTGCGGGAGGCAAGAGGAGGAGGCTGGAGTGGTGGCTCAGGTCTAGCTGAATGTTTCGGGAGTTGGCAGTGTTTGCATCACTTGTTTCTGAACAAGGGACATCAACCATGTCCAGGGAGACACTCTGGGGCACTGTGGGAGGGGCAGGCAGCGCCACCCCTGCCAAAAGAGGGTAGAGCTCACATGAGGGAGAATTTACATTTCCTCGTTCGGCACAACCACCACCGGCACCCACAAGCCAGGTCCACCTGCCAGGCGACGCTGGGACCTAAGAACGTACCCGTCACCCAGTCGTGTCCAACACGGCAGCCCCGCGGACTGTGGCCCGCCAGGCTCCTCTGTCCATGGGATTCTCCAGGCAAGAATACTGGAGTGAGTCGCCATTCCCTTCTCCAGGGCATCTTCCCCACCCAGGGACTGAACCCAGATCTCTTGCATTGCAGGCAAATTCTTTACCATCTGAGCCACCGGGGCAGCCCAAGCTGAGACCTAGAGCTGAGTCGAATGTGAGTCTGTCTGATGCGGGAGACAGATAGGACTCCAGGCCTCTCAGGCCAGGGACCAGGGCTGGGCAGAGGGAAGCTACGGGAACCAAAAGGGACAACCAGAGTGCAGAAGAAACCAGGAGAATTGGGTGCCAGGACCCCAAGACAAGCCTGTCCCCAAACGCTGGAGGAAACCCCACCCCGTCACCAGGTGCCAGAGCTGTCCTTAGGCTGAGTGGCTATCAGGTTGAAATGGTAGGAGGGTCCGGCCATCTTCTGGTCCTGCTGGCTGCTGCCCTGCAGGGTGAGCCAGTACCTAACCGAACATCCATGGGGCCTTAGCGTCCTCTCCTGTCCAACAGGATTCATAATCACAAGACCACACTGAAAGGACTGAACAGGTTCATCTCCCTCAAGGACATAGAACGCGGCCTGGGGCATAGCCAGGACTCACTGAAATGTGAGTGGTTAACCATCACTAAAGTGTCTACGCCAGGGTCAGGCTCCCAAGGTGCTGTGCTGGGCCATGCTGGGGACACAGAAGTGGACTCCCAGTCTGACGGGGACGGTGGGGGTGCTGGGGACAGACATGCGTGGACAGTCACGGCCTTCAGGCTGGTTTAGGCCAGCCACTGAGACAAAGTGGCTTGAGGCGCTGTGTCTGATTTACCTCTGTCCAGACCAGCTTCCAATAGGGACAAGCCGGCTCTCAGAGACCCTGCCCTCCACCTGTCCTGGGGAGGCTGTAAGCTATTCCATCAGCCTGTCAGACTGGCTTTCACCACTAGCAAACCTTTACCCTTCGGGGTGGACAGCTGGGGGCAGATAGCCTCTGGGTTCCCATAGGAGCTCCAATATAGCACATTTCCTGTGCTGAACAGTTGAGTGTGCAACGCAGCCAAGTGAGTGACTGTCTGGCTTATGTTCAAGGCTCTAATGGGGTGAGGAGTCATGGAGACCTGGCTAGGAATCCCAGCTCTGCCCCTTCTCAGCTGAGTGGCCTCTCTGTGCCTCAGTTTCTCCATGTCTGAAACAGGGGCCCTGGCTCTTCTAGCAGGTAAGAAAAAGTAACTCGCTCCACCCACAAGTCTCAAGAGAATGAGTCTGAAACTGGAGGGAGGGCAACGGAGTCATGACCCCAGAAGGGCTGGGCATGAATGCAGAAGGATCGAACCTCAGACCGAAGGTTCGGTGATCTTTGCTCTCAGGTGTGACTTTGACGTTTGGGGGAAGATCGGCAGAGACAGGAGGTACCAGGAGGCCCTCATACAGTGAGCGCTCGTGACCCGGAGAGTACACGAGCGCGGGGCTCAGGGAGGAGGGAGAGGGGGGCCCGGTCACCTTCACGGCGAAGTCGATGACCCTCTTGACAGCCACAAGCGCGCGCAGCTCCGCCATCTTCCCGCCGCGGCGACCCGCGGGTCAGTCCTCAGCCTCGGCCGCGCACACCGACCGCCCCGCCCCCCCGTCCTTCTCTGCGCCTGCGTCTCTCGCCGCCAGCCTATCAGCCGCTGCGGCGCCCGCCTCCCCGCCGACAGAGGACCAATCCGGAGACCGGAGGGGAGGGGCGTCGCCCGCACGAGGAGGGGAGGGAGGAGAGCTTTGCGAAGGGGGCGTGGCCTGGAACTAGGGAAAAGGTCTTGCGGGGGAGGGAGGCATCCTAAACCTTTCCCGAAGCCCTCGGGGGTCTCCTCCCTCCCCTCTTACTCTCCGTCTCGCGAGTGGTGAGAGGGGCGAAGCTCGTATGCCCGCGCCTCTGAGCCTTCAGATGTCCGTGACCTTCGATTCTCTCCATGCGCCCACGTCCCCTCCTGACTCCACACACCGCCCCCCACCCCTGTGTCCCTGTTCCCACCAAAACTCCTATCCTTTGTCCTGTCCCATGTCGGAATCTCTATACCCGTGTCCCCATGTTTCCCCGTTCCCTATAGGTTCGTGCCGTCCCTCCTTCCTGAGCCTCCAGGCAGCCCTTGTGCGCGTCCCCTCCCAGGTCCCAGAAGGCCCTGAGTGACTGCTTATGTTCAAGGCTCTAATGGGGTGAAGAGTCATGGAGACCTGGCTAGGAATCCCAGCTCTGCCCCTTCTCAGCTGAGTGGCCTCTCTGTGCCTCAGTTTCTCCATGTCTGAAACAGGGGCCCTGGCTCTTCTAGCAGGTAAGAAAAAGTAACTCGCTCCACCCACAAGTCTCAAGAGAATGAGTCTGAAACTGGAGGGAGGGCAACGGAGTCATGACCCCAGAAGGGCTGGGCATGAATGCAGAAGGATCGAACCTCAGACCGAAGGTTCGGTGATCTTTGCTCTCAGGTGTGACTTTGACGTTTGGGGGAAGATCGGCAGAGACAGGAGGTACCAGGAGGCCCTCATACAGTGAGCGCTCGTGACCCGGAGAGTACACGAGCGCGGGGCTCAGGGAGGAGGGAGAGGGGGGCCCGGTCACCTTCACGGCGAAGTCGATGACCCTCTTGACAGCCACAAGCGCGCGCAGCTCCGCCATCTTCCCGCCGCGGCGACCCGCGGGTCAGTCCTCAGCCTCGGCCGCGCACACCGACCGCCCCGCCCCCCCGTCCTTCTCTGCGCCTGCGTCTCTCGCCGCCAGCCTATCAGCCGCTGCGGCGCCCGCCTCCCCGCCGACAGAGGACCAATCCGGAGACCGGAGGGGAGGGGCGTCGCCCGCACGAGGAGGGGAGGGAGGAGAGCTTTGCGAAGGGGGCGTGGCCTGGAACTAGGGAAAAGGTCTTGCGGGGGAGGGAGGCATCCTAAACCTTTCCCGAAGCCCTCGGGGGTCTCCTCCCTCCCCTCTTACTCTCCGTCTCGCGAGTGGTGAGAGGGGCGAAGCTCGTATGCCCGCGCCTCTGAGCCTTCAGATGTCCGTGACCTTCGATTCTCTCCATGCGCCCACGTCCCCTCCTGACTCCACACACCGCCCCCCACCCCTGTGTCCCTGTTCCCACCAAAACTCCTATCCTTTGTCCTGTCCCATGTCGGAATCTCTATACCCGTGTCCCCCATGTTTCCCCGTTCCCTATAGGTTCGTGCCCGTCCCTCCTTCCTGAGCCTCCAGGCAGCCCTTGTGCGCGTCCTCAGGTCCCCCAGAAAGGCACGTGCAGCCACGGCAGTGGGAGCAGTTCCTTTATTCTGCCCCAGGCAGCTGCGTTCATAAGCACACGGGGAATCCACTGATGGCGTCCGTGCTCTGCATGATCATGTTCGCCAGCAGAAAGCAGATGTCTGGCGGAAGAGGAACGGAGGGCGGGTGGAACTGGGTAGGTTCTGAGGCAGATGACCGTGAGGGCCCCGGAGACTGGGGTTTGGGGCTCCAAGGGCCCAGAATGGAGTGTGATGGGAAGTCCCTGGGAGAGCGGCTGGGGAGACTCTGCAAGGAGCGGGGTGGGGTCCTTGGGGGAAGTCTCCCCTCCACCTCCTACCGCTGTCCAGGTTACCCGCGAGAATAGAGAAGGGAAACGCCAGCCACCCCGAAAAATAGGACCAGGAATAGAAGACGTCGTTCTTCCATGCATGCTTCACTGTGTAGACCATCAGAGCGATCAGCAGAAATAGACCTGGGCCCCGATCCACGGCCAAGTGAGCGTGGCCGGGGCCGGCACCCAGGACCCACTCTGACCGCGCCCACCGGCCCGGCCACGCCCTTCCCATCCGCCCTCCAGTCCCCTTCTTCCCGCCCCGCCCCTGGCCTCTCCCCCGAGAGGCCCGCCCTCCATAGCCCCGCCCACTCCTGCGATTTCTGGCACTCTCCCAGGCCAACCCTGGGCGGACTTACCGCAGATGAAGAACATGGCACTCGCGGTCCTACCCTGCGAGTCTCCCTTAGTGCACAGAATCCGCAGCCCCATCACCAAGCCCAAGCTGCTGCAGCCCGCCGCCAGCACCATGCACGCAGCGGTCACCGTCAACGAGGCTGAGGGGAGCGGATTGCATCAGCCCTGCTGGCGCCGCTCCTGGCCATCTCCCTCACCCGCCGGTTCTCGGCTGAGAGCAGAGTCAGGAGTCTGGATGGGGACTTGGAAGTTACATCATGAGGGGCGGTTAATGCTGCAACAGGAAAGCAGGTCCCAGCGTGGGGGTTCCTGGTGGCCTCGGTTGCAACAGGAAAGCAGGGGCAGCGGTCTGGCTCCCTCCTTCCTGAGCCTCCAGGCAGCCCTTGTGCGCGTCCTCAGGTCCCCCAGAAAGGCACGTGCAGCCACGGCAGTGGGAGCAGTTCCTTTATTCTGCCCCAGGCAGCTGCGTTCATAAGCACACGGGGAATCCACTGATGGCGTCCGTGCTCTGCATGATCATGTTCGCCAGCAGAAAGCAGATGTCTGGCGGAAGAGGAACGGAGGGCGGGTGGAACTGGGTAGGTTCTGAGGCAGATGACCGTGAGGGCCCCGGAGACTGGGGTTTGGGGCTCCAAGGGCCCAGAATGGAGTGTGATGGGAAGTCCCTGGGAGAGCGGCTGGGGAGACTCTGCAAGGAGCGGGGTGGGGTCCTTGGGGGAAGTCTCCCCTCCACCTCCTACCGCTGTCCAGGTTACCCGCGAGAATAGAGAAGGGAAACGCCAGCCACCCCGAAAAATAGGACCAGGAATAGAAGACGTCGTTCTTCCATGCATGCTTCACTGTGTAGACCATCAGAGCGATCAGCAGAAATAGACCTGGGCCCCGATCCACGGCCAAGTGAGCGTGGCCGGGGCCGGCACCCAGGACCCACTCTGACCGCGCCCACCGGCCCGGCCACGCCCTTCCCATCCGCCCTCCAGTCCCCTTCTTCCCGCCCCGCCCCTGGCCTCTCCCCCGAGAGGCCCGCCCTCCATAGCCCCGCCCACTCCTGCGATTTCTGGCACTCTCCCAGGCCAACCCTGGGCGGACTTACCGCAGATGAAGAACATGGCACTCGCGGTCCTACCCTGCGAGTCTCCCTTAGTGCACAGAATCCGCAGCCCCATCACCAAGCCCAAGCTGCTGCAGCCCGCCGCCAGCACCATGCACGCAGCGGTCACCGTCAACGAGGCTGAGGGGAGCGGATTGCATCAGCCCTGCTGGCGCCGCTCCTGGCCATCTCCCTCACCCGCCGGTTCTCGGCTGAGAGCAGAGTCAGGAGTCTGGATGGGGACTTGGAAGTTACATCATGAGGGGCGGTTAATGCTGCAACAGGAAAGCAGGTCCCAGCGTGGGGGTTCCTGGTGGCCTCGGTTACGGAGGGGCAGCCGGATCTTAGGCTGAAGTGGAACGAGCGGGGGTGGAGGTGGAGGGGTTGCTGCAGGATGTGGCGGGCTGTGGTGTCGGGTGGGGGAACCAGCTGTGGTCAGTGCAGGGGGCTGTCTGTTCGTGGGGGCGGGGCGGGGGGCTGACGGCTGGGCCGCCGGGTCTCACTCTGGCAGGGGATGCTGGCGCAGATGCCCTCTTTACACTCTTGCCACAGGCCACTGTGGGCGTTGGAGGAACGGATCCAGTAGTTGGAGGCCGTCGACAGAATGACGAAGAAGTTGGCCAGGAAGCCCAGCATGGTGCCCCCACTCTGAAGGCACCGCTTCACCCCCATGCTGGGACGCCTGCTGGCAAGGACCACACATACAGGACGGACCAGTGCCCCGAGCACCCCCAGGTCCCTGGGACCCTCTTCTGCGTGTCTCTTCATATCCCAGATGGCTTGCCCTTTACCCCTGCCTGGGGCCTCGACTTCTGGGGACCCCCTCAGGGCCATTCCAGGCCCAAGACCGACCACCTTCCCCTCAGGTATCACAACTTAGGAGCCTCCCTTCAGTCCAGAGACCTCTGTCCCCCAGCGGGGTGTGCCTTCCTAACACCCGTCTCCTGCATGCGCACACACCTAAATGACTCATCCTTAGCACCAAAGCCCAGGGTTGGGGGAGGGAGACTGGGTCTTTGTGAGGCGGAATTCCAGAACCCCTCTCCTAGCAGCCATTGACAGAGAGAACCACCCAGCCAGCCATGGACACACGCACACACATGTGCACACATACACATACACAGAGGGGCAGCTCTTCTGGCCACGTGACAGCTCAGAGACGGATGGCAACCCGTCCCACACAGTGGCCCATGTCCTTCTAGAAACTTCCCTTCCCTTGACCCCCGTAGGCTCTCTTGGTTCCCAGCTGTTTGTGCCCTCCCAAGCCCCCGTGGAACCTCCTGACCCTCCTCCTCCCTCTGCCTCTCAAGGCCAGTTCTCCTGGAGAAGCCCCTTCTGTGTTCTCTTACCAGGGGAGCTCCAGGGACCACTGAAGTGCTGAGAGCATCCCAAACTCCATGTCCAGCCTGGGTCCTCACCTGCTCCTGGCCATCTCCCAGCGCCTGACACTCAACCACATCCCCACTGAGCTCAGTGTATGTGCATGCTCAGTCCCTCAGAAATGTCTTACTCTCTGCAACTCCGTAGGCTGTAGCCCACCAGGCTCCTCTGTCCTTGGAATTTCCCAGGTGAGAACGCTGGAGCGGGTTGCCATTTCCTCCTCTGGGGGATCTTCCAGACCCAGGAGTTGAACCCAAGCCTCCTGCATCTCCTGCCTTGTCTAGACGATTCTTTACCACTGAGCCGCCTGGGAAGCCCCATTGATCTCAACATCTTCCACGCAACCAGAGAGGACCCCAGCATCCGGCCCGCTTAGTTGGATCACACCCCTGGGCACTATCCTTGTCCCCCTCCTGATTCTTATCCAACAAAGTCCTTGGATCTCTGAGTCCAGTTTCTCCTGCCCACTGATTTTTTTTTTTTTTTTTTTTTTTTTTTTGCTATTTTTTTTAAAAAATTTTGGCCTCTTTTCATTGATTTTCCATTCATTCATTTTCATCCATCTTTATTCTTTGGCCTGTATGGGCCTCCCATCTCAGAGGCCTCTCCTGTTGCAGAGCACCGGCTCTGGGCACATGCGCTCCAGAGCACTGGCTCCTAACTGGACACATCGGTCCAGCTGCTCCGCGGTACGTGGGATCTTCCTGGGCCAGGGATCGAACCAGTGCCCCTTGCACTGCAAGGCAGTCTCTTTACCCACTGGACCACCAGGGAAGTCTCTGAATAATTTTTTTAAATAATGTTATTTATTTACTTTTTGGTTGCATTGAGTCTTGCTTTGCGCAGACTTTCTCTAGTTGCAGCAAGCAGAGGCTACTCTTTGATGCAGGCGTACAGGCTTCTCATTGCGGTGACTTCTCTTGTTGCAAAGCATGAAATACTAGGCATGAGGCCTTCCATAGCTGCAGCATGCAGGCTCGGTAGTTGTGGCTCGTGGGCCCACTTGCTCCAAGGCATGTGCAATCTTCCTGCACCAGGGATCAAACCCATGTCCCCTGTACTGGCAGACGGGCTCCTATCCACTGCGCCACCAGGGAAGTCCCCCCTGACTCTTTGTGGCTCTTTCCCTCCTTTCCCTCTCATGCCCTGGCCCCAGTGCAGCCTTGTCCTGGCTCAGGTTTCACTTGTTAGATTGTCAAGCTTTTCTCCTCTTTGGGCCTCCCCCACGGGCTTTCTGGCAACTAGACCAGAAGCCGTCCCTCCTCTGCTCACACCCTTAGCTCCCCATCACCCTCAAGAGATAGTCAACTGTTGGGTTAGAGGCATCGCTTCTCACCCCTCCTCACTTCCTGTCACCCCTTCACACTCGACAGTGGACCACAGCACACTAATCTCCATCTTCTGAGAACACGCAGCCGCTCCCTGCTTCCACTTCGGGGACCCTCTGCCTGCATTACCTTCCCTTGACTCTAAACACTGTCTCCCGCAAACGCTCACCTCCACGCCCCACCTCTTCTGCAGACGTGGCCAGTCCTCCTGCCATACCGGCTCTGGGCTCTGCCTGCGCCCCCTGGCCTGGGGCCTGCTCTCACTCCCCTCGACACCCCCAGTGGAAGGCCCAGCAGAAAGGACGCACTCAGGAAAAGCCAGGACTTGAATTTATTAATGAAGTGAGCAATGAGGACTAAGGGTGAAGGTGAGGGTGACGAAACCAGAGAAGGAGCCCAAAGGAGAAAGAATGAAAGAAAGAAAGATTCAGGGACGACTTCCCTGTTGGTTCAGGAGTTAAGATCCTGTGCTTCCACTGCAGGGAGAACAGGTTCGATCCCTAGTTGGGGAAGTTTGCCTGCCACGCACCGAAAAAAAAAAGACACAGGGAAGAAAAGAGATGGAAGGACGGATGAAGAAGAGAGGCAGGGCGCTGAGGCCATGCCCGAGGCCAGAGTGGTTCCCACACCGGGTGGGAGCACCTGGGGGCCCGGACGGGCGGCAGGACTGATGGCTCTCTGGAAATCTGGTGTCATCCACCGTGGAGGTGGCATGTGCTTGGCTTCTGTCGTGGCTGCACAAACCTTGGAATCACCAGATCCCAGCCAATTCCTGTTGACTGAATGAAGACGAAGGAAGCAGCCTCGGAGGCTGGGAGTCAGGGCCAGCTGGAGGAAGAACGTTGTTTCCAGGGTTCCTGAGGATGCCTTCGGGGGAAAGGAAGCAGCCTCGGAGGCTGGGATCCCCTGACTCTTTGTGGCCTCCTTTCTCTCATGCCCTGGCCCCAGTGCAGCCTTGTCCTGGCTCAGGTTTCACTTGTTAGATTGTCAAGCTTTTCTCCTCTTTGGGCCTCCCCCACGGGCTTTCTGGCAACTAGACCAGAAGCCGTCCCTCCTCTGCTCACACCCTTAGCTCCCCATCACCCTCAAGAGATAGTCAACTGTTGGGTTAGAGGCATCGCTTCTCACCCCTCCTCACTTCCTGTCACCCCTTCACACTCGACAGTGGACCACAGCACACTAATCTCCATCTTCTGAGAACACGCAGCCGCTCCCTGCTTCCACTTCGGGGACCCTCTGCCTGCATTACCTTCCCTTGACTCTAAACACTGTCTCCCGCAAACGCTCACCTCCACGCCCCACCTCTTCTGCAGACGTGGCCAGTCCTCCTGCCATACCGGCTCTGGGCTCTGCCTGCGCCCCCTGGCCTGGGGCCTGCTCTCACTCCCCTCGACACCCCCAGTGGAAGGCCCAGCAGAAAGGACGCACTCAGGAAAAGCCAGGACTTGAATTTATTAATGAAGTGAGCAATGAGGACTAAGGGTGAAGGTGAGGGTGACGAAACCAGAGAAGGAGCCCAAAGGAGAAAGAATGAAAGAAAGAAAGATTCAGGGACGACTTCCCTGTTGGTTCAGGAGTTAAGATCCTGTGCTTCCACTGCAGGGAGAACAGGTTCGATCCCTAGTTGGGGAAGTTTGCCTGCCACGCACCGAAAAAAAAAAGACACAGGGAAGAAAAGAGATGGAAGGACGGATGAAGAAGAGAGGCAGGGCGCTGAGGCCATGCCCGAGGCCAGAGTGGTTCCCACACCGGGTGGGAGCACCTGGGGGCCCGGACGGGCGGCAGGACTGATGGCTCTCTGGAAATCTGGTGTCATCCACCGTGGAGGTGGCATGTGCTTGGCTTCTGTCGTGGCTGCACAAACCTTGGAATCACCAGATCCCAGCCAATTCCTGTTGACTGAATGAAGACGCAAAGGAAGCAGCCTGCGGAGGCTGGGAGTCAGGGCCAGCTGGAGGAAGAACCGGTTGTTTCCAGGGTTCCTGAGGATGCCTTCAGAGAGTGGAGGACTAAAGCCATTCTGCAGTTCACATGGCCTCGTAGCCGGGCCGGGGGGCTCTGCAGTGAGCCCCTAGACTCAAGCCACCTGGGGGAGCAGAGAAAAGTTAGACACCTGCTCCTCACCTGCTCCCTCAGAGCCCCCAGCTGGCCCCTCACCCAACCCCAGAACTCCCCAGGCAGAAATCACCTGTGCAGAGAAAGAGGACAGTTGAGACCCAGCCCAGGTAGAAGGACCAGGAGAAGAAGCTCTGGATCTGGGCGTTTCGAGGCTGGTTCCACCGCTCAGCAGTGTAGACTGTCATGGCCACTATCAGGGAGAGGGCTGGGGACGGAGACCAGAGAGACGGCTCAGCCCCTCTGGAGAAGCTCACCAGGTCCCAGCCGCCCCCCAAGCCCAGCATGGAGTCCGTACCTGCTGCAAAGGCCATGACGGTGGAGACAATGGGGCCGCGGCCAGGGGCAGACAGTGAAGGGATGCAGGACATGACCAGAAAGCTCACAGAGATCAGGCCCCACAGGACGGCCAGAATGCAGAAGCTCTGTGTCACGTGAATGTAGCCTGGTCCAAGACGGGGCCTCTGAGTGCCTGTCCCCTCGGGTTCTTCTCCACCCCAAGAGAGACCACTGCCCCCCGTTACCTTTGATTGGGTCTTCATTCCCGCGGGGCCAGAGGCCCGAGTGAGATGAAAAGTTGGGCCCCCGGGCTGCGAACCAGAAATTGGTGCTGAGAGCCACTAAGAGGGACACCAGACCCAGGGAGCTGGAGAACAGGGCCAGGGACCGGCAGGGCTCCATGGGGTCACGGCTGGGTCTCTGGGTCCTGGGTGATGAAGACTCCTGGCTCTCCAAGAGAGGAGGAAGCTGTGCTCCTCGGCCTTCTGGGTCAGCTAATCTCGAGAAAGAGAAACGGGCAAGTGCTAGGGGCGGCGACTAGGGGTGGCCTTGGCTCCTCAAAGTCAGGCGGATTTGGTCTCAGCCAGTTCCTGACAGCTTCTATTGTCACACAGCCTCCCTTCCTGGCTAGCATGACACCCGCCCCTCCCGCCCCTCCCTGAGGTTTCCCGCACTCTGTAGGGTGGCGGGTGGAGGACCCTGAAGATGTCACACTGTCATTGGTTCAAGTGGTGGTTTGGAACTTGTCTGTTTCTACAAGAAGTTTCTACACCTGCTGCCCTTGGGGGCCTCTGCACCAGAGGGGCTTCCTGGAAGAGGTGAGAAAGACTCGTTGAGGGGCCCAGAGGTGGCCTGTGGTGAGCGAGGCCAGGGTGTGAGTTGAATGAGAGGGGGAGGTGTGACCAGAGGGGACAGTTAGGGGATGTATCATGTTTTCCTGTGGTTCTGCAACCTTCCGTTCTGGGAGGTGGGAGCCCCCAATCCTAGGGTCTCCACAAGAGAAGGGGGCAGGTGGCTAGGATGCTGGGGACTGAAGGCAGAAGGTGCTAGAAGCCTGGACGCCAGATCTGGAACGTGGAGGCACTCAGACTCCTGGCTCCCTGCTTGGAGCTTGTGCCCAGGGAAGGTAAGCAGCCGTCACGGTTCTGAAAGTCTGCAGAGGGGAGGATGTGCCCACATCCTCATCTGATATAAATGGGTTCACAAACAGCTCTTCCGGGCAGCGGAACCTTCAGCCTGGTGGGCTTCGTTGCCAGGATCAGGATTTCTGTGGTCAGGGAGGGAGGTTGGGGGTGCAGGGGGTCAAGGATGTCAGGGCAACCCTGGAGAAGGAAATGGCAACCACTGCAGTATTCTTGCCTGGAGAATCCCATGGACAGAGGAGCTTGTCGGGTTACAGTCCATGGGGTTACAAAACAGTCAGACACGACTCTGCAACTAAACAGGCTATTAAATGGTTAGTCCCACTAGGAGGCTGTAAAGAGAAAAACTTTGGGAGACCCCTGTAAGTTAATGAGTAGTCAGTGGAGCAGGTTTGCTTAGCCACAAAACCGTGCCACAGGAGCAGGAGACAGGCCCCAGATAATCCAACAAGGGTGGCATGAGCCCCAGACCCTGATCAGTGGGCTCAGGAAGTTAGTGGTCCCAGGGACATCGTCTCTGCCCACATAAACAATCTGTGGACCCAGCCTGACCACGCAGGGACAAGAAAACTCCCCAGCCCAAGCTGGAGGAGGAACTGAAGATGGAAGGATGACATCTTCTCAAAAAAGTCAGGGAAAATCTTCTCCCTGTCCCCACTTTTCCTTGGATTATAACACAGCTCAGCAGGTTTTCCTGGTAGGAAATTTCTTTCCCACCCACTTGTAAGCCTCAAAAGAGTCCTATTCTAATACATCACTTCTTAAAAAAAAAAAGTCAGGGCAAGACTTTCTCACTCTCACCGGCGTCAGGTACTTGGGCCCCACCTCCGGCACAAGGGGAAGGTGCCACAGCCCAGGTAGAAGGCGCAGACCCTAACCCTTACTCTGTGAAACAGGAATGACCTGGAAGGGAGGACTTCTGTCCTAGAGAGGAGCTGAGCCGACACTCCCAGGACAGCTGCAGAAGGGGACAGCGAGAGTTACATGGGAGGTCAGTCCTCTTGCTTGGTTGGAGACTCCGGCTTGGAGACCCCCATCAGATCCTCAGGAGTGGCGTCCCTCGCCACTCCTGAGAACATGCTTAAGACAGCAGACTCCCAGAAGGCGATCCGGGTCATGAACAGCTGGGGCACCATCACAAAAGTGGACCGGACTCCTGGGAGAAGCGGCCAGACAGGCTTCAGGAAGTCTGAACTGAGAGCATGTGATGATCATATGCACAGAAGCCATCTGGGACCTTTTCTCTTTTTCCTCTTTTTTTCTGTTCCTCCCCCTTCCTTTTTTGACTTCATTGCAAGGTTTGTGGGATTTTAGTTCCCCAGCCAGGGATCCTCCTTTCAGCTCCCTTTGCCTGGAGAATCCCATGGACAGAGGAGCTTGTCGGGTTACAGTCCATGGGGTTACAAAACAGTCAGACACGACTCTGCAACTAAACAGGCTATTAAATGGTTAGTCCCACTAGGAGGCTGTAAAGAGAAAAACTTTGGGAGACCCCTGTAAGTTAATGAGTAGTCAGTGGAGCAGGTTTGCTTAGCCACAAAACCGTGCCACAGGAGCAGGAGACAGGCCCCAGATAATCCAACAAGGGTGGCATGAGCCCCAGACCCTGATCAGTGGGCTCAGGAAGTTAGTGGTCCCAGGGACATCGTCTCTGCCCACATAAACAATCTGTGGACCCAGCCTGACCACGCAGGGACAAGAAAACTCCCCAGCCCAAGCTGGAGGAGGAACTGAAGATGGAAGGATGACATCTTCTCAAAAAAGTCAGGGAAAATCTTCTCCCTGTCCCCACTTTTCCTTGGATTATAACACAGCTCAGCAGGTTTTCCTGGTAGGAAATTTCTTTCCCACCCACTTGTAAGCCTCAAAAGAGTCCTATTCTAATACATCACTTCTTAAAAAAAAAAAAAGTCAGGGCAAGACTTTCTCACTCTCACCGGCGTCAGGTACTTGGGCCCCACCTCCGGCACAAGGGGAAGGTGCCACAGCCCAGGTAGAAGGCGCAGACCCTAACCCTTACTCTGTGAAACAGGAATGACCTGGAAGGGAGGACTTCTGTCCTAGAGAGGAGCTGAGCCGACACTCCCAGGACAGCTGCAGAAGGGGACAGCGAGAGTTACATGGGAGGTCAGTCCTCTTGCTTGGTTGGAGACTCCGGCTTGGAGACCCCCATCAGATCCTCAGGAGTGGCGTCCCTCGCCACTCCTGAGAACATGCTTAAGACAGCAGACTCCCAGAAGGCGATCCGGGTCATGAACAGCTGGGGCACCATCACAAAAGTGGACCGGACTCCTGGGAGAAGCGGCCAGACAGGCTTCAGGAAGTCTGAACTGAGAGCATGTGATGATCATATGCACAGAAGCCATCTGGGACCTTTTCTCTTTTTCCTCTTTTTTTCTGTTCCTCCCCCTTCCTTTTTTGACTTCATTGCAAGGTTTGTGGGATCTTAGTTCCCCAGCCAGGGACTAAACCCAGGTCCTTGGCAGTGAGAGCATGGAGTCCTAACATGGGACTTCCCTTATCTGTGATCGTGAACCCTTCCAATCGTCTCATCTTCTGTCACCGCCTTCCCTCCTGCCCTCAGTCTTTCCCACCATCATGGTCTTTTCCAGTAAATTGCTCTTTGAATCAGGTGGCCAGAGTATTGTAGCTTCAGCATCAATCCTTCCAATGAATAGTCAGGGTTGATTTCCTTTAGCATTGACTGATTTCCCTGAAGTCCAAGGGACTCTCAAGAGTCTTTTCCAACCCCCCAGTTCGAAAGCACCAACTCATTGGCACTCAGCCTGCTCTCTGCTCCAGCTCTCATATCTGTACAGAATGACTGGAAAAACCATAGCTTTCAGGCCCTATAAATTCCTGGAGTAAGTCTCAGTGAATATTTCTACTTAAACAGACCTCCATACATTATAATTAAAGAAGAATTCCTACTTGCTTTGGCAGCACATATACTCAAGAAGAAGACTTCAATGGCTATAATTACTAAAGAAAGTCTCTATAAATATAGTATTATTGTTACATGAGGAGGGCCCAATAAACATTTCTAGGCAGGAAGCCTCTATTAATATAACAGTTCCTAACATGGGCTGCAATAAATATTCTTATTATTGGAATTAGCCTCCTAAACAGTCTTATTGTTTTATGATAGACATGACTCAACCTCATGGCAGGATGCGTCGCTTTGTTGAATGACCTAGTGAACAAGTGAATGGAGAGAAGGTCAAGGTCATGAATGATGGCTGAAGAGGCAGGTGCAGGGGAAGGACAGGTCATCAGAATTCTGGTGCTTCTGCTTGCAGGGGCCCATCCAGGGAAGGGGAAGGAGGTTGGGAGCGCCAACTGGAGATGGCATGAGTGGGAAACAAGATGGTTTTTCCACAGATTATTTTATTTTTTGCTGTGCTAGCCAGTATATGGGATCTTAGTTCCCCTACCAGGAATTGAAGCCAGACCTCCTGCACTGGGAGTGCAGAATCTTAACCACTGGACGCCCAGGGACATCTCACAGATGTTTTCATTTGTCCTGTTATCCTTGGACTTCCCTGGTGACTCAGATGTTAAAGAGTCCGCCTGCAACGCAGGAGACCTGGGTTTGATCCCTGGGTTTGGAACATCCCCTGGAGAAGGGAAAGACTATCCACTCCAGTATTCCTGCCTGGAGAATTCCATGGCTTGTCTATGACTCACAAAGAGTCAGACATTACTGAGTGACTTTCACTTCACTCCTACTGAGATATGATGACTTATAATAAATATATATTGGGTCTTTGTCCCCACTTCTGACATCTAGATCCTAAAACTGTTACATTTCCTGAATTGTGAGAGTGATCAAAGTGTCTTTTGTTATGCTAGTGTACTGATGTGGGGACCACCCCTCTTTAACCAAAGGATGGGGGGCTGGTTGCCATGAGAACCAACCAGAAGGTTAGAGAGTGAGAACTTGCAGTCCCACCCCCTGACCTCCTGGGAGAGGAGAGAGGTTGGAGTTTGAATTCAGTCAACCAATGACCAATGATGTAATCAATCATAGCTCTCTAAGGAAGCCTCTGGGCTGCCCAGGTGGTGCAGTGGTAAAGAATCCACCTGCAACGCAGAAGACAGAAGAGACACAGGTTCAATTGCTGGGTCCGGAAGATGCCCTGGAGGAGGGCATGGCATCTCACTCACTAGTCTTGCCTGGAGAATCCCACAGACAGAGAAGCCTGGCGGGCTACAGTCCATGGGGCCTCAAAGAGTTGGACACGACTGAAGCAACTTAGCATGCCCCCACGAAGCTTCCGTAAAAATCCCAAAGGAGAGGGGTTTAGAGAGCTTCTGGCCTTGGTGAGCACATGCTCTTGGGGGAAGAGAAACCTACCTGGAGAGAGCATGGAGGCTCCCGGCCCCTTTCTGCTTACCTTGCCCTGGGCATCCCTTGCATCTGGCTGTTCTGAGTTGTATAGTTTTATAACAAACTGGTGGTCTGGAAGGTACAATGTTTCTCTGAGTTATGTGAGTTCCAAATGAATGGAGCCCCCTCAGGGGGTCATGGGGACCTCTCCTCTACTGCTGGGGCCCCTTCAGCATCTGAAGTGGGGTGGCCTTATGGGGCTGTCTTACCGTGTGACTGCACCTGTAGTCGCCAATCTTATTCTCCAGGAATTGAAGCCAGACCTCCTGCACTGGGAGTGCAGAATCTTAACCACTGGACGCCCAGGGACATCTCACAGATGTTTTCATTTGTCCTGTTATCCTTGGACTTCCCTGGTGACTCAGATGTTAAAGAGTCCGCCTGCAACGCAGGAGACCTGGGTTTGATCCCTGGGTTTGGAACATCCCCTGGAGAAGGGAAAGACTATCCACTCCAGTATTCCTGCCTGGAGAATTCCATGGCTTGTCTATGACTCACAAAGAGTCAGACATTACTGAGTGACTTTCACTTCACTCCTACTGAGATATGATGACTTATAATAAATATATATTGGGTCTTTGTCCCCACTTCTGACATCTAGATCCTAAAACTGTTACATTTCCTGAATTGTGAGAGTGATCAAAGTGTCTTTTGTTATGCTAGTGTACTGATGTGGGGACCACCCCTCTTTAACCAAAGGATGGGGGACTGGTTGCCATGAGAACCAACCAGAAGGTTAGAGAGTGAGAACTTGCAGTCCCACCCCCTGACCTCCTGGGAGAGGAGAGAGGTTGGAGTTTGAATTCAGTCAACCAATGACCAATGATGTAATCAATCATAGCTCTCTAAGGAAGCCTCTGGGCTGCCCAGGTGGTGCAGTGGTAAAGAATCCACCTGCAACGCAGAAGACAGAAGAGACACAGGTTCAATTGCTGGGTCCGGAAGATGCCCTGGAGGAGGGCATGGCATCTCACTCACTAGTCTTGCCTGGAGAATCCCACAGACAGAGAAGCCTGGCGGGCTACAGTCCATGGGGCCTCAAAGAGTTGGACACGACTGAAGCAACTTAGCATGCCCCCACGAAGCTTCCGTAAAAATCCCAAAGGAGAGGGGTTTAGAGAGCTTCTGGCCTTGGTGAGCACATGCTCTTGGGGGAAGAGAAACCTACCTGGAGAGAGCATGGAGGCTCCCGGCCCCTTTCTGCTTACCTTGCCCTGGGCATCCCTTGCATCTGGCTGTTCTGAGTTGTATAGTTTTATAACAAACTGGTGGTCTGGAAGGTACAATGTTTCTCTGAGTTATGTGAGTTCCAAATGAATGGAGCCCCCTCAGGGGGTCATGGGGACCTCTCCTCTACTGCTGGTCCTTCAGAAGCACAGGTGACCACCTGTACGTGTGATCAGCATCTGAAGTGGGGGGTGGCCTTATGGGGCTGTCTTTTACCTGTGTGATCTGTCACTTTCTTCAGGTAGATCGTATCCCAGTTGAGTTAGTTGCTTGGTGGTATGGGGAAACACACACACACATCACAATGGGACCTACAGGGACTTCCCTGATGGTCCAGTGGGTAGGACTCCACACTGCCAATGCTGAGGACCCAGTTCCACCCCTGGTCACGGAACTAGATCCAGTGTGCTGCAACTAAGACTTGCCACTGCTGTGTAGTCACTTCAGTCATGTTTGACTCTGTGTGACCCCATGGACCCTGCCTGGCTCCTCTACCCCTGGGGATTCTCCAGGCAAGAACACTGGAGTGGGTTGCCATGCCCTCCTTCCAGGGCATCTTCCCAACCCAGGGATCTAACCTTCATCTCTTATGTTGGTGGAGAGGGGGCGGTTCTTTACCATTAGCATCCCCTGGGAAGCCCCCACAAGCTGCATGATGCAGCCAAAAAAAAAAAAAGAAGCGGAACGGAGTGGTTTATTCTTCTGGTACCCACCCCTACAGGAACCAAGCAGCTTGGGCTACTTTAATGCAAACAGCCCTGCCCCATCCACCACAATCACCCTCTTCTCCCCACCCCAACCCCTCAGGGAGCACACTTGAGTAGTTTCAATCAGTTTTATTAGACTTCAAAAAGCCTCTCTAATGGACATCTCATTTCTCTAAACAACCAAGCCCCGCGGTGGGTGGGGTTGTAGGTCGTCTCAGCTTGCCTCCACCAGGCCCCAGTCTTGCTCCCTTCCCCTTGGGACACAGGAGTCAGGGCCCCCCACCCAGAGTCCAGGACCAAGCCCCCTCATGCCCCTAGGAACCAGGACTTCAGGCCTCTAGACCCTCCCCCTCCTCTTCAGCGACCTGACTTTAACTTCCAGATGCAATCGAGGCACGCCTCTGGGCTCAGCGGGGAGTGGACAGGCGCCGACATTCGTGCATTCGGTAGGCACACATGTAGAAAATTCCTGTGCAAGAAGAGATCCCAGTGGACCCCACCCTCAAGCCCTCCAACTCCTCCCAGCCCCACTCCCAGCCCAAGACCCTGACAACCCAATATTTCCTTTTTCCCTGGAGCCCGCAGTGCTTGGAGTCCGCCTTCTGGTTCAAGGCTGGAGGCCCACCAAACGTTCCCCTTCCTGTCCCCAAGCCCAGTAGCCCAGTACCTGCAAAGAAGGTCATGAGCAAGGCCACCCAGCCCAGGATGTAGGACCAGGAAAAGCGCCAGTCCCCAAAGCGGCGACCGAGGAAGCTGACGGTGACTCCGGTGTAGATGGCCAAGGCCAGAAGGACGAAAAAGGCTGGAGAGAGGGCGGGGGAGGGCGGGAATGAGTGGGAATGGGGTTGAGTTTAGAGACGGGGGTGGGAAGGAAATTGGGAACGGAGTGTGGGTGATAGGGATAAGGAGGAGGGCTGAGTGGAAGGCAGGGGTAGAATGAATGGAGGGTAGGGCTAGGGCGGGGCCGGGGCGGGGCCGTGCTGCGACAAAAGGAATCGGACTGGTCTTTGTCTCTGGTTTCTGGGAGGGAGACTCTTAAATCCTTGGAACTTTCTGAGTAAAAGGAGCGTCTTTGTTGCCCTTGACCCTCTTGAATCACAGCTAAATCTATGTTGATGAACAGAGATGACTCAGGAGGAGAGCTGGCCACCAGAAAGACCAACCGTGGGACAGAAGGTTGGGATCAGTCCAGCCTCTGCGGGGTGAGAGGGGAGCGGGAGATCATTCCATCAGGTGGCCCATGATGCAATTATTCATGTACTTGTAATGAAGCCAAAAGAAATGCAGGACTATGATGCTCACTGGGGCTTCCTAGTTGGTGAGTGCATGGGACGTGCTGGGGCTTGGGGGTGGGTAGGGCGATGGGCCCCAATTCTGCCAAGTGAGGGCATGAAAACTCTGTGTTCAGGACCCTCTCTAGCTTCACTCTATGCATCTCTTTACTTGAGTGGACTTGAGCTCTATTCTTCATAATTAAACTAATTTTTAAGTAGTATGCTTTCCTAGGTCCTGTGAGTGGTTCTAGCAGATATTTGAACCTGAGCAGGTCCTGGGAACCCAGGAGTCTGTAGCTGATTGGTCAAACATGCAGGTGGGCAGGGAACCCCGCTTGCAGAGGAAGCTGGGGTAGTCTTGTTGGGAACCGTGTCTTTAAATCTGTGGGGTCTGATGCCAGCTCCAGGGGTTAGTGCCAACACTGAACGGCAGTACAGCTAGCTGGGGTAGGCGTCAAGGGGCATTACAGTCATGTAGTTGTTGTGGGCGTGCAGGTGGGCTTCCGGAGCAGGTGGAGTTGAGAGTGAGGAGCCTGGGAAATGGAAGTTGTGTCGGGGTTGGGGCTGGGTGAGGGCTAGAGCTGGGGAGGGAGTTAGGGAGAAGGGTAGACGGAGGGGGCCGTTCACTCACTGGAGGCGAAAAACATGATGCCCGCGGAGAAGGGCCGGGAGAGGCGAGTGAAGGTGGGCTGCTGAGCAAAGGCCATGATGCCCATGATGATGCCAGAGGTGGCGCAGAGGGAGGACAGGATCATGAAGGCCCGCGTGGCATTCCAGTATGCTGTGGGAGCACCCTGCAATCACTCCTGGGCCGCCCCTGTCCTCAGAGGGGTAGGTGGCTACCCCCGATGGCAGGAATATCCTGCCTTTCTCCATATCCCTGACCCAGCTCCCCTGCCTCTCTTCAAACAACCACCCCCCCCACCCCACTTCAACTGGAAAACTCCTATTCATCCTCCAAAGCCCAGCTCCTAGCCCCCTCCTCTAGGAAGCACTCCTTCACCTGCAGGCCCCATCTGCACTCCCTGCTCTGAGACTGTCTTTGCCTGTCTCCAGCCTGATTGCTCCCTGAGGACAGAGACTTGGATAATTCTCCATCATGAACATGCCCAGCAAAAAAAAAAAAATCATTCCCAGCAGAGGTTTGGTTTATACAGGAGCCTGGGAGGAATGTTTGTAGGATGAATGAATGAATCAATAGAATGAATCAATACTGATTTCCCGTATCCCCCTGCTACTCGCTCTGTCATGAGATGGGGTAGCTTGGTGAGATGGGGCAGGTAAAGTCTCCTGACACAAGCCTGTCACATCACATCACAGTGCTCAGTGAGGGAGGGCTCCTCTTTCCAACCACTCCCTCCCCGCAGAAAGAATCGGTTTCTCGAGGTCATGTATCATGCCTTACGCATAGACACAGACCCGCCCTCTTAGTGTTTTGGGGACACCAAAGGGAGTTAATCAGACAAAGCAACTAGAACAGCATGAGAGACACAGCAACAGTACATGCCAGTTATTGTTATTATTATTATTACTACCACTATCAGTGGGTATATACAATAGACAACATGTGATACTCTCTATATAATTAATTTATTGGTATACTTTGTAGTGTATGTCACATAATATGTATTAGATAATATACTATAGATCTCTATGTATCTCCCCATATATGGGGTTCCCAGGTGGCACAGTGGTAAATAATCCACCTGGCAGTGCCAAAGACTCAAGAGACTATGGTTCGATCTCTGGGTCGGGAATATCTCCTCAAGGAGGAAATGGCAACCCACTCCAGTGTCCTGGCCTGGAAAATTCCATGGACAGAGGAGCCTGGTGGGCTACCGTCCACTGGGTAGCACAGAATTGGATACGACTGAGCACACACGCATGATGCGACCCTGGGACAGCTCGGTTGTGAACTGCGCAGGTCCACGTACACATGGATTTCTTCCGATAAATACAGCATCCACGATCTGGGGTTGGTTGACTCTACGGATGCACAGTCGCAGACACGGAAGGCCAACTATGCGACTCCTGCGTCTCCTGCTTTGCAGGGTGAGTCTTTACCACCCAGCCAACCAGGGGAAGTCGTATAGTGTAATACATACACCTTAGATCCTGGAGGCTCAGACAGTAAAAGAATCTGTCTGCAATGTGGGAGACCCGGGTTCGATCCCTGGGCTGGGAAGATCCCCTGGAGAAGGGAAAGGCCATCCACTCCAGTATTCTTAAGAAGAGAGGTGAGAATTCCATGGCTCATTCATAGGTCACAAAGAATCAGACACAACTGAGCAATTTTCACACACACACACACACACACACATGTGTACACACACATGTATTCACACACACATATATATATTACCTGACTTGGCTCACAGCAAGTATGAAAAGATACCTCCTCTAGTATAGCAAATTCAGGGTCTATATTTCTTCTGGTACCTAACAGAGCTCTTGACACCTAGTAGATATTTGCAAAAGGTCTTTTTGCCCACCCCAGCCCCCACTGCTATACCTGACCTTTATTTCATGCCAGAAAATGTCATCTCCCTCCTTCACTTCTTAATCAGTACATCCTGTAACTGTACTAGAAAAAAAAAATACTGAAATCCCATCTGTCCCTTCCAGGCGGAGTGACCTTGGGCTGGCCCCTTCCCCCTCTGAGTCACAGGGTTCTCCATGTGAACACAGGTGGCCCTTCTGCAAGGCTCTGCCCCGTAGGATGCTCTGGTCCCAGGCACCCCCAGACCCTGCCCGAAGCCTCACCGATGCTCTCCGTCTGCAGGTAGCACTTGCTGCCCAAGCAGTACCGCCACAGGCCCTGGTGGGCGAAGGCCCCCGACAGCCGGTACTGCATCCAGTGGTCTGTCGCCGTGGCCACCACCAGCAGGATGGTCCCCACCCAAGCACAGAAAAGGCCACCACCCATGAAGCTGTACATGGTGATCTGCGGGTAAGGGGAGAAGGGGTTTCAGGAGCTGGACTCCTAGGTCCTGGGGGAGGTAGAAGCTGGGGAGTCGGGATCCCTAGTCCGAGGGAGGAACTGGGGACCTAGACTTGCAGATCCTAGGTGAGGAGAGGGCTGGGGACAGGGACCTCAGGTCCCAGTGAGAGGAAAGAACTGGGCACCTGGACCCCTGGGTCTAGGCGAGCTCAGGATCTGGGACTCCTGAGTCTGGGAGAGGAGAGACTGGGGACCTAAACCCTTGGCTCCTGGGGGAGAAAGGGGCTGGATATCTCCCACCCCTTGGGCCATTAAGTCTCTGGGGGAAGGAGGAAGCTGGGGGCCTGGACTCCCAGACCCGAGGTGAGGAGGGGTCTAGTCTAACCCCACCAAATCCCTGGAACGGAAAGGAGCCCGACAGCCTATGTCTGGGGAGAGGAGGGGCCGTGGGTCCCGTGCCTGGTCCCTACCTGAACAGCAGGTTCTGCCCCAAGCTCTCCGTCTGCCTCGGCCCCTCTGAGCAGAGTGAGCTGGGCCAGGTCACTGGCCTCTCTGCTCCCCTGGGTTCCCCAAATCCCTTAAGCTTCCCCACACAATGGCCCAGCGGCCCAGCAGCTTCCAGCAGGCCGAGGCCCCAGATGGAATTCGCTGAAGCAGGAATCCAGACCCTCCCTCCCGGGCCCCAGGCCCCACTGGCCTCTCTCTCTGACCCTCCCAGCCACCCTGGCACCCTTTCATGGGCCTCGCTCATGGCACCCACGGCGTTAGCTGCGTAAGCACACACATACACACAGGACATAGGGACACTCAGCCTTTTATTGGGCAAGTCAGTCCCCCTCCCCTCTGGGCAGGAAATGGGGTGGGGGCTGCAGGAGTCTGGGTGTGGTGAACCAATGGGATTTTCTGTTGAGGGGGGTTGCACAGGTCACAGGTCAGCTTTGGAGTTGGGACAGGCAGGAGGTGGCTGGCTGGGGTTGAGGACATGGCTATCTCTGGGGCTGGAGCTTAGGTGAAATTAGGATGAGAAGGAGGGAGCCGGGAACACGCGTAAGAGGCAGGGCAGGTGGGTCAGGGCAGATGGGAACAGGAAGAGGGATGAATGGCTGGGGTGTGGATTCAGCTGGCCACGGGACAGGGCTGAAAGGCCGGCAGTAAAGCCCTGGGCGCTGAGGGAGACAGGGCGGTCCCTGTAGTTGGGGACGGTCTCAGGGATGTGAAGAGGCCTGGTGGTGGGCATGAGGTCCGGGGTGTTTCCCACGCTCAGGAGCCTCAGGCAGGTCCTGGTTTCACCAGGTGACTGAAAGGACCCTCTGCCGAGGCTGTGGTGTGGGGTGGAGGGGGGGAAAGGGATGGAAGTGGGATGTTTCTTGGGTATCTCTGGCAGAGCTGACATCACCCTGGGCTCCAAGAAGATCCTTCTGGTGACCCTCCAGGGGCCTCTTCCGGAATCCGGGGTGCAAGATCCTTGGGGTCCTAGTACTCCGCCTCCCAGTTCTCCACAGGCGGCGGCTCCACGGGGGGCTCCGGTCCCGAGGCATCCTTCTTCCCATCTCGGGCAGGTGGTGTTGGTGAGGGCGGCGGTGGCATGGGGCGGGTCTTGGGGCCAGCCCCAGGGCCCCCCGCCCAACCTCTCTTTGCCTGCTCAGCCCTCCCCAGGCCCCGTGGGCGCTGGCCACGGCCACGGCCTGGCCTGCGAGGGAAGTCCCAGCCCCCGCGTCCCCTGGGTGGCCTCTTGGGGGAGCCCGACTGGGAGCAGCAGGCCTGGGGGCCGCAGGGGCAGGAGGGCAAGGCCTGCTGAAGTGAGTAGGCCCCCATCAGGGCGCTGTGCAGGAGGTAGGAGAGGGCGTCCAGGCGGATGGGCACGGTGACAGACGCCAGGCTCTCCGGCAGCCCCAGGTGGGCTGGATCTGGGGAGCCCAGGAAAGAAGGGAGCACAGCTGGGAAAGATGGAGACAGCCACGACTCAGTGCTGGGGGACAACTGGTTGTTCCTAGAACACAAGAAAACAGGTCAGGCAGGGAGTCTCCCTGGCTGCCTTCACTTTGCCTTCCTGCAGCCTCAGTGTTTCCCGGCTTCTCCTAGGAGTTCATTTATTCTCATGCTTGGGCCTGTTTGCCTCTGACTTCCTAGCCCCTTACTTTCTCTCTTTCTCTGTTCTTTCCTGTCTCCCTTAACAGACAAGCAGACAGGTCTGCTGGAGCACCAGCGTTCCACCAAGCATGGGTCCCATTCCCTGCTTCCCATCTCACAGGTGGGTCTAGACAAAGCATTTTCCCTTTCTGAATCTTTAGCTTTCAGGTCAACGGAGAGCTTTTGGTGGTATCAAAGGTGCCCACGAAAACACTGGATCTGGGAAGTGTTCCATACATGTGGACAATTATTATTCTTATTTCTCCAGACATTTATTATAATTATTTATCTTCAATTCTCCTGGTTCCCTCTAGAAGTTTCTCTTTGCTCCACAAACATCTGTTCCTCGTTCTCCCTATGTCTAAGTATCTCACTCAGCCCTCTCTGTCACCAAGATCCTCGAAGATTCTGTTTCTATGTGATCTCCGAGCCTTTGTTTTTTTTTTTTTTTCCTGGTACTGTCTCTGGGTCTGTTCAACTCTCTGATTTTCTCTCTCCCTCCTCTTTTCTGAGTCGTTGTCCTTCCCTCTGGGAGTCTCGTGTCTCTCACCCCTCAGACCCAGTCTCTTTCTTTTGCGGCTCCATCTTCACGGGAATCTTTCAAGTCTTTTCTAGCACCTTCGCCTCGAGATTTCCAGGGCCCAGAGAAAGACCAGGGGAGGAAAAAGTGGGCGGGACTGGGAGAAGTGGGCGGGACTTATCAGGAAAGGGGCGTGGCTTGCGCGGCGTGCTGAGCGTGAGGGGGTTGGTTTCCTGCGGTTCTAGTTGCTTCAACCCCACGTGTTTCAGGTCGCAGCCCCACCTCCCCCACCTCCCTGAGACCAAGGACCCTGACTCCGAGCCCCCTCCTCCCTAAGACATAAGAGTGTAGGCCCCCACCCTCTTCCTTCCTCAAATCCAGGAATCCCTGTCCCGTCCTCTTTCATCATCTGTACTCCTGAGCCGTGTCCTGGAGAGGATTGAGGTGGGACGATGGTGTTCTTAGGAGTAAAGGGACGTTTAGGGAAATCCAGACATTGGATGCTCCAGGGTCGGTCAGAGGGGTTAGTAGTTGGACTGGGAATCTTAGAGGCCGGGCTTCATTCTAAGCTCTGTCTCTGACTTTGTGAGTGTAAACCCTTCTAGTCTCTGCTTTTGAGAAATGGGGCTAATACTACCTTATGGGATCTCGTGAGGTTTAAAGAATATGCCGTATGTGTAAAGCAGTCAACACGCGATCGGACTAAAACTCGTCTCAGTCTATGAACGTTTCTTATGGTTATTGCTGGTGACCGTTGGTAGTATTTTGTTGAGAAGCATCAGTCATTCTTATGCCTATTTATCTAAGAAATATTATTCAGTACCTGGTATACGTTAGGCTCCAGCTTGGGCGCCCTGGATCTAACTCCAGACAAAATAGACGCTCGCTTATGAAACACACAAGACACAGAGAGCACATTTCCTATGTGAAGGAGGCTGTGAAGGTGTACAGACAGGACAAGGGATATGGAGGCAGAGTGGCCAGGGGGGTGTTTTAGTTAAGATGATTAGAGAAGGCTGGTTGTGGGATGGAGCCAGCAGAGTTGGGAGCTAAATATTCCTGGCGGAGGAACCAGCAGGTGCAAACTGTTAGGTTGGTAGGCTATTAAAGATTTAACACAGCGGCTGGAGATTCCCTGGCCCTGAAAGTCACAAGAAAGGATCTGTTGCTAGGGGTAACACGGTAACCAGAGACTCCCTACCAGAGACTCCCCAGCACTAAATAGTCATAAGAAAGGGCCAGTTGTTAGGGTTAACACCGTGCGACCAGAGACTCCCCGGCACTAAATCAGAGGTTCAGTTTCTTGCCTGATGGCGCCTGAGAGTCTCTTTAGACCTGCGATAAGGAGATGGCCTTGGCCATAAAAATTCCTCACCGCATCTGGAAAGTGTGAAGAACTTCACACCCCCAGCCCGTGGACACCTCAAAGATAGTAGGCTCATCACTGGACTTCCCGCCAAGTTTAAACAAAGAACTCGTTTCTGGGCCTGCTCTGAGGAATCCCTCTCCCCTTTTTTCCTGCTCCCCTTTCCTCCCTAATAAAACCTCCTCATCCCATCTCTGGGGCACGATTTCCCTGGCCCATCTCTCGGACCTGTGGATCTCGCCCAGGAACTCTTCCCAAATAAACTTCTTCCCTAATGGCTTGCTGTCCACCGTGTCTTTGCGATTCTTACACAAATGTCCTTCACGGTGAAACAAATGTAGTGTTTGAGAGACTGGGAAGCAATAAGCCAGGAGGAGAGGGACAGGTCTATTTTTTAAAAATATGTATTTTTAAAAATTTTGGAATACCTTCACATTTACAGAAAAGTTACAAAGTAACTCACCCCGCTTCCAGTCTAGTATTCTACCTTACACAGTCGTGTTGAACATTTGTTACAGCTAGAAGCTAACATGGCTCTTCTAAAGATATTTATTTTGTTTTATTTATTTATTTGGCTGCGCCTGGTGCTGCGAGCAGAGCATAGTTACCTATTTCTAATTAATAGAATTGGGGAAACACTTAATTGCCCCGGTACTATTATCAGAAAACTTCAACCTATACTCTGTAGTTCCCTCTAATTTGAGACTAGAACTTCAACAGTAAAAAGGCGTGGAGTTCAAATCAAGATCAGATTTATTGCAAGACACTAAATCAACATTTATACGTCTTAGTAATCAACTTAATACAACATAGCTGTGCATCAGTAATCATAGAATAACTTTTTAACTCAATCTAAATACAATAGTCTTGGGGAAACCGCACAAATTTTTCCACAGCGGCTGGAGATTCCCTGGCCCTGAAAGTCAAAAAGGTTTCAGGGGTAACACGGTAACCAGAGACTCCTACCAGAGACTCCCCAGCACTAAATAGTCATAAGAAAGGGCCAGTTGTTAGGGTTAACACCGTGCGACCAGAGACTCCCCGGCACTAAATCAGAGGTTCAGTTTCTTGCCTGATGGCGCCTGAGAGTCTCTTTAGACCTGCGATAAGGAGATGGCCTTGGCCATAAAAATTCCTCACCGCATCTGGAAAGTGTGAAGAACTTCACACCCCCAGCCCGTGGACACCTCAAAGATAGTAGGCTCATCACTGGACTTCCCGCCAAGTTTAAACAAAGAACTCGTTTCTGGGCCTGCTCTGAGGAATCCCTCTCCCCTTTTTTCCTGCTCCCCTTTCCTCCCTAATAAAACCTCCTCATCCCATCTCTGGGGCACGATTTCCCTGGCCCATCTCTCGGACCTGTGGATCTCGCCCAGGAACTCTTCCCAAATAAACTTCTTCCCTAATGGCTTGCTGTCCACCGTGTCTTTGCGATTCTTACACAAATGTCCTTCACGGTGAAACAAATGTAGTGTTTGAGAGACTGGGAAGCAATAAGCCAGGAGGAGAGGGACAGGTCTATTTTTTAAAAATATGTATTTTTAAAAATTTTGGAATACCTTCACATTTACAGAAAAGTTACAAAGTAACTCACCCCGCTTCCAGTCTAGTATTCTACCTTACACAGTCGTGTTGAACATTTGTTACAGCTAGAAGCTAACATGGCTCTTCTAAAGATATTTATTTTGTTTTATTTATTTATTTGGCTGCGCCTGGTGCTGCGAGCAGAGCATAGTTACCTATTTCTAATTAATAGAATTGGGGAAACACTTAATTGCCCCGGTACTATTATCAGAAAACTTCAACCTATACTCTGTAGTTCCCTCTAATTTGAGACTAGAACTTCAACAGTAAAAAGGCGTGGAGTTCAAATCAAGATCAGATTTATTGCAAGACACTAAATCAACATTTATACGTCTTAGTAATCAACTTAATACAACATAGCTGTGCATCAGTAATCATAGTCAAACTATAACAATAAGGTTTAAAAGTTCAGAACTCAATCAATAAAAATACAATAGTCTTACCCCAGAGCTGGAGAGCCTCTCATGTTCTAGCCACATGAGCAAGCTGCCTCACAGTCTAATCATCACTCTTTTTATAATAAATTTTTCCTTTCTTTTCAATTACTTTATAACTTCTTTGTTTCTAACTATTTGATTTTTAATTGTTTTCAACCACTTAATTTATATAACCTTTTTCTCTAAACATACTGATTCACTTAATAAATCATCAACTCATCACTTCTCTATTTTAGCTTATATCTCCTCAAGAATTACATAAAATTAACTTTATTTCACTTGATCAAAACACATTCAAATCAAATCCTTTCTTCCCTTTATATTATTTAAACTCATGATTAAGGAAAAATCTGAACTTTGGAACTTTAACACCCTGTGCTAGACCAGGGCAGGCTATTCATTTTAACTTGAGCTGCTCTATACCTAAGAATAATGACCCATTGTTTTTTTTAAAAATTCTTTCTTTACTGTTCATGCTTCTCCCCTTTACTCTTACGGGGTAGCTGTGACTCAGATGAAGTTTCACTTTCTGCCTTGCTAGAGGAACTTTCTTTCACTGATTCAAAATTTCTCTTACTTCTTTTGGACACAATATTCTTGCCTTTTAGATTAATATATGTTCCTCCTTTAGGTAACATCATATTTACCCATTCCTCTTCTCCTTCTGAACTTATCTCACTTTCTAATGGGCGAATTTTAGGTCTAAAAAACTTATCTGGGGTTCGAGGACTATCTGAGCGATCTGTGTCATCATCACTCATTTCTTCATATCCAGGGGCCCAGTAATTTCTTAGGAACTGACCTGTGGTAGTCCACGTCACCGGTCTTAGGGATCTAGTTTGCTGACCAGGAATTGAGCCCAGGCCTCTTCATTGGGAACTCAGAGGCTTAGCCACTGGACCATGAGGGAAGACGTCCCCTTGTATGAGTCTTAACTAAAACTCCAGACTTGATTTGGATTTTGCCAGTTTTTACACCAGCCTCCTCTTTTTTCCCCCCAGAATCTGATGCAGGGTCTCATTGAGTCATCATATCATCTGTCACCTCTGGTCTGCAGCTGTTTCTGTCTTTCCTTGGTTTTCACAACTTTGACAGCTTGAAGCACTGTTAGTCAGATTTTTATTTTTATTTTTTTAAAGATTTATTTATTTATTTATTTTTTGGTGGGGGTGGGGTGGGGAGGGAGGGGAGCAGGCGGGCCGCTTCTATTGGTCTTTCATTTGTCCATTTTCATCCATCTTTGTTCTTTGGCCCGTATGGGCCTCCCATTGCGGTGGCATCTGTTGTCACAGAGCACCAGCTCTGGGTGCATTCGCTGCAGAGCTCCGGCTCGGTAATTGGACACATCGGTCCAGCCGCTCCGCGGCATGTGGGATCTTCCCAGGCCAGGGAGCGAACCGGCGCCCCTTGCACTGCAAGGCGGTGTCCTTACCCACTGGACCACCAGGGAAGCCCTAGATTTTTATTTTTAATAGAGGTTTATTTTAATTAATAATTTCAACTTATACAGTCCTTATTTCACAGAGGTTCAAACTGGGCCTTAGAGAGGCGAAGTAAGTTTCTCAAGGTCATGGGACAAGCGAAAAACACAATTGGGTTTTGAACCCTGCCTCCAGCATCTGTGCTTTTAATGGAGACACAAGTAGAAGCTAGATGGTATAACTCTTGTAGGTGCAGAAAAGACTATGGATTTTTTTTTTTTTACTTTTACGAAAAACCTGGCGACTATGATTAGCTTTCAGGTCCCATTTACTGGGTTACAACCTACTCCAAAGGGGAAGCTTCTGTTGAACGGGGCTTCTAAATGAAGGTTCGAATCCTTGCTTTGCTTCCTACCAGTTCTTGCCCTAGTGCAAGCTAAATCTGTGTTTTCGCAACATAAAAGCCAATTCCAGCGTAACGGCACTGCTTCTGGTTTTGTTCTGTCACGGTTTCTACTATGTCTGCGATCAGGGTACAATCTTGTCACTTACTTTGTACCTGCCTCTTTAAGGCCCTCCTTCCGGAGCTAGGAGAGCAGAGGCGGGTTTTTACGTCTCTAAGGAAACGCCTTGCCCAGCTTCCAAAATTGACAGGCCGATTCTGAAAAGTGACCAATCCCTGCATCGGGAGGGAACGAAGGTTCCGATTCGTCGGGGAAAGCGACGACGGACGGTTTGAGCCCCGCCCACTGCCTTACACGTAAACAGAGCAGGACGTCATCTTCGGCTCTGATTGGCGGATAAGCTCGCCTTTCTTCCCTCCCTCTGGCGGTCTGATCCAGGCACGGGGACGGGGAGAGGAGCGCCTTCATTCTTGGATTGGATACGTTTCTGAGCGCAACTCTCTCTCTCGCCCTCTGATTGGCTGTCTACTTTCCGCGCCTGGGCTGTAACTGAAGCTTTTGCCTGGATCTTTAGCGGTGCCCCTCAGCCGCTCTCCGGCACGGTGGCAGCCTAGGCCTAGAGATGCTGAGCGAAATTTGGAGGGGAGCGGGGTCCCCAGGCTGAGGGAAGTCCCATACAGGGGTCTTTTTGCCCCTCTAGGAAAGCGCACTGGACTTATGTGATGGCTCAGCGGGTGAAGAATCTGCCTGCTGACGCAGGAGCCATGGAGCCGATCCCTGGGTCAGGAAGATACACTGGAGAAGGAAATGGCAACCTACTCTAGTATTCTTGCCTGTAGAATCCCATGGATAGAGGAGCCTGGAGGGTACGGTCCATGGGGTCGCAGAGAGACAAGACGTTAGCACGCTCTGCCTCAGGACCAATCTCTTCCTTTCACTGCCCCCTGCAGGCCTTGGACTGTCATTCGAAGATTCGATATTCAGAGCCTTCCCAGCACACAGGGCTTAAGGATTCCCTTAAATTCCTTCTGTCCCCCTCCTTCAGGAGACGGTGAGGGCCGTCCTCTCGCCCTTGAGCCTTACCCACTCATTCAACTCCTCCACCTTAGGGACCCTTCCACTGTTGGGGTGTTCCACTATCCCCAGAAAATGGCCGGGATGATTGGCAAGAGGTTACTGGAGTGAGACTGAGTTCAAGAGGTGGTCCGGGGATGATTGGCAGGTATGGGGTGATCTGGTTTGCACTTACTTTGTACCTGCCTCTTTAAGGCCCTCCTTCCGGAGCTAGGAGAGCAGAGGCGGGTTTTTACGTCTCTAAGGAAACGCCTTGCCCAGCTTCCAAAATTGACAGGCCGATTCTGAAAAGTGACCAATCCCTGCATCGGGAGGGAACGAAGGTTCCGATTCGTCGGGGAAAGCGACGACGGACGGTTTGAGCCCCGCCCACTGCCTTACACGTAAACAGAGCAGGACGTCATCTTCGGCTCTGATTGGCGGATAAGCTCGCCTTTCTTCCCTCCCTCTGGCGGTCTGATCCAGGCACGGGGACGGGGAGAGGAGCGCCTTCATTCTTGGATTGGATACGTTTCTGAGCGCAACTCTCTCTCTCGCCCTCTGATTGGCTGTCTACTTTCCGCGCCTGGGCTGTAACTGAAGCTTTTGCCTGGATCTTTAGCGGTGCCCCTCAGCCGCTCTCCGGCACGGTGGCAGCCTAGGCCTAGAGATGCTGAGCGAAATTTGGAGGAGCGGGTCCCCAGGCTGAGGGAAGTCCCATACAGGGGTCTTTTTGCCCCTCTAGGAAAGCGCACTGGACTTATGTGATGGCTCAGCGGGTGAAGAATCTGCCTGCTGACGCAGGAGCCATGGAGCCGATCCCTGGGTCAGGAAGATACACTGGAGAAGGAAATGGCAACCTACTCTAGTATTCTTGCCTGTAGAATCCCATGGATAGAGGAGCCTGGAGGGTACGGTCCATGGGGTCGCAGAGAGACAAGACGTTAGCACGCTCTGCCTCAGGACCAATCTCTTCCTTTCACTGCCCCCTGCAGGCCTTGGACTGTCATTCGAAGATTCGATATTCAGAGCCTTCCCAGCACACAGGGCTTAAGGATTCCCTTAAATTCCTTCTGTCCCCCTCCTTCAGGAGACGGTGAGGGCCGTCCTCTCGCCCTTGAGCCTTACCCACTCATTCAACTCCTCCACCTTAGGGACCCTTCCACTGTTGGGGTGTTCCACTATCCCCAGAAAATGGCCGGGATGATTGGCAAGAGGTTACTGGAGTGAGACTGAGTTCAGGGGTCAGATCTGTGGGCTGAAGTCTGGGCTGGAATGAGTGCCCCTGATTTATGTAGCTGTCATGATAGTTTTTTTCCCCCCTAAGATTTAAAAAATATTATTCTTTTAAAGAATAATTTATTTGTCTGTGCTGGCTCTTAGCTCTGGCATTTGGGATCTTTGTTGCAGCATATGGGATCTAGTATGCTGAGCAGGGATGGAACCTGAGCTCCCTTGCATTGGAAGGGGGGGATCTTAGTAACTGGACCAATGCCCGAGATGAGATTGCTTTTCAGGCTGCTTGGTGGTCAGGGTTTGCTAAAAGCGTCTGCTGAAGTGGCCATGGGAGTCTGGAGGCCTAAAGGCCCCAGAGAGGGAGATCACTTCTACAGGTCCACTTGCATTAAATCATGTAAATGCTCACAGTCTTTTTAAAAGTGCCCAATATATTTTGCATGTGTGTTCTTTATCTTCGACTACAGTAAAACTCACTCTTCCTGGTGTGCGGCTCCCAGTTTTGACAGATGCACAGTCATGTGACAGCACAAGGAAGATCCGCTGGTACACTGAGGAGGTAAACATGCCAAGCGGATCTCCTGACGGTACCAGCCTCTGCTGTGACCACCACATTCAGGCTCCTGGCGTGACTCTGGAGGGAAAACAGAGCGCTTGGGACACAGTGAACACAGCAGGGTTTTTTGCTCCCCTGTTCTCCAAAGCTATCTGCATCCCCCTGCAGACCAGAACCCCACAACTGGCCGGGTGAGTCAATAAATACCTTCCAGGAACTGGGAAGATTTAAAACACTGTAGCTGCCAATGCAGGAGATGTAAGAGATGTGGGTTCAATTCCTGGGTTGGGAGGATCCCCTGGAGGAGGGGCATGGCCACCCACTCCAGTATTCCTGCCTGGAGAATCCATGGACAGAGGAGCCTGGCAGACTAGAGTCCATAGGGTTGCACAGAGTCAGACACAACAGGAACCGAACGACCACAAAAATTTTTTCTTAAACCGAACGCTCACTATCTTAGGCTTAGCAGGGCCACGACTCCTTTCTGCCTGAAATTAGCTATAGGCGATACAGAAAACAACAGCATGGTTGCACTCCAATAAAACTTTATTCATGGACACTGCACTGAAATTTGAATCTCAGGTCATCCCCATGCATCATAAAACATCCATCTTTGCTTTGCTCCCCACCCCCCGGCCCGAACCCTTTACAATGTGAAAAACACCCTCAGCTCACAGGTGCCAGCAAAGCCCGCGCAGCAGCCCAGACTTGATCTGTGAGGTTGGCCTGCTGACCTGACAAACAGGAGCATTGGATCATCTCTAAGGGCCCTCCTCCCGTTAAGACACTGAGACCGTGAGTCATCAGCCGGGGCAGTGCCTGGATTTTCTCAGAGAAAAAGGCTGTCCTTGCTCAGAATAGTATATTTGGAGAACTGAGGGCAGGAGGAGACGGAGATAGTTGGATGGCATTACCAACTCAGTGGACACCAGCTTGCGAAAACTCCGGGAGATGGTGAAGGACAGGGAAGCCTGGCGTGCTGCAGTCCATGGGGTCGCCAAGAGTCAGACACAGCTGAGCAACTGAACAACGACAACAATTCTGGGCACATTTGTTAAGCTGCTCCAAAATGCTAGGGTCGGGGATGGGATGACCTATCCTCGGAGGATTAAAAAGAAACAGACAGACAGACTACACTGTTTCCTTTCCAGTTGCTCTGCCTTTCTCCTGGGCCTGGACCCTCATCCTCCTGCCCGGCAGACCCTCAGTGGAAGTGGATTTCAGCATACTCTGGGTGCGTGCCCTTGGGTCTCTGAGTCTCCCACGGTCTGTGGCCTGGGAAGTTGAGGACAGCGTAATGGAGCTCCTCCTGGCTGTTCTCTGATTTGGGGGCTTGAGTGGATGGTTTGGCCTCTGTGCAGTTGTGGGAAACGACATGGAACTCCTTCTGGTTCTTTCTGGGTTCTGGGGGATGAGCCTCTAGAGGAGGGGGCCGGGAAGGACTACCAGTTGACTTGGCTTTCTCTTTCTGAGCCTAAAGGGGAAAAAAGAAAACAGACCATCCTTCCTTCCTTCTTTCAACAAATACTTGAGCGCCTGCCACATGCCAGGTACCAATTAAGAAACTGGGGTTAGAGCAGACAGTAAAAGAAAGACTCTTTCCTCACTGAGCTTGCCTCCTGTTTCGGAAGAGCAGGAGTCAATGATAAACAGAAGTCTGTTGTTTAAGCTTCCAGCCTGTGGTTCTGTAACGGAGCAGGACCCTCTGGTCCTTGCCCACCCCTAGCCCCACGTCCTCTGCCTGCCGATTGTCTGTGGGAAACGTTAGTCAAAGAATAAGTTTAATCAGAGAAGTGAAAAATGCTGAAACAAAGGAAAGCAGTCAAAGGAGACTAAGAATAATGTGGTCATTAAGCACAGTCAAGAACCTTTAGTTCCTTCTCAAGGGCTGTGGACAAGATTCTGAGTCATATCGTGGGAGCTGTCTTAGAGATACTAGAGCACCAGATATCTAGATACCAGATCCTCGAGAAGTTAGCTACGTGATGACCACACTGTACCCAGGACGTGAGCGGCCACAATACCGAGAACTGGCCGTGCTGTTTCTGCACGTAGCACCCCCCACCCACCATCTAGAAAAGCTCTCACCCCGTTTGGTGGGGGTGGGGTGGGGAAAGTCAGCCTTTCGACTGAGTCTGCCACCCTCCTCCATCTTTCCCTCCCTGCCCCTCCAGTTGCTGGCATCTGAGATAAAGTGAACTTTCCTTTCCATCAACCTGGCCTGTTTATTGGCTTTTGAGCAGTGAGCAGTCAGACACTTGACCCCCCACACCCTTTGGAAGCAGTTCTTTGCCATATGGCCACCCTAGAAAGCTAATGCAGATAGACAGCGGTGCCATCACAAGACCCCAAATTGCTCTATCCTTATGTACACTGCCCTGCCATCCCCGACCCCTCACAACTACTAACTTTCCCTCTGTCTCTAGGATCTTATCATTTGAGAGTGTTATAGAACGGAATCCTGTGTGTGTGTCCATTTGAAATAGGCTTTTCTTACTTTTTTTTCTTGGTCCCTTAGCTCTGTCCAACTAAGGTGGGAAGGGGTGGTTTGGATGGCTTTAGGGAGAGATTTGCTGCTGGACTGATGGTGGGGGATAAAAAAGAGAGGGGTAAGAAATGGCCTGGGTTTCCCTGGTGGTCCAGTCGTGGGGAGTCTGCCTTGCAGTGCAGGGGGAACCAGTTTGATCCCTGGCCAGGGGGATCCCACGTGCCGCGGAGCAACTGGACCAGTGTGTCCAATTACAAGCCAGTGCCCAGAGCCGGAGCCCTGTGGCGAGAGAGGCCACTGCAATAGGAGGTCACACAGGGCAAAGAATAGAGATGGATGAAGGTAAATGGATAAAAAATCAATAAAAGAGGCCAAATTTTTAAAAAACAAAAAAACAAGAAAAAGCCGGGCCAATTTAATCAGAGAAGTTAAAAGGAAAGCAGTCAAAGGAGACTAAGAATAATGTGGTCATTAAGCACAGTCAAGAACCTTTAGTTCCTTCTCAAGGGCTGTGGACAAGATTCTGAGTCATATCGTGGGAGCTGTCTTAGAGATACTAGAGCACCAGATATCTAGATACCAGATCCTCGAGAAGTTAGCTACGTGATGACCACACTGTACCCAGGACGTGGCGGCCACAATACCGAGAACTGGCCGTGCTGTTTCTGCACGTAGCACCCCCCACCCACCATCTAGAAAAGCTCTCACCCCGTTTGGTGGGGGTGGGGTGGGGAAAGTCAGCCTTTCGACTGAGTCTGCCACCCTCCTCCATCTTTCCCTCCCTGCCCCTCCAGTTGCTGGCATCTGAGATAAAGTGAACTTTCCTTTCCATCAACCTGGCCTGTTTATTGGCTTTTGAGCAGTGAGCAGTCAGACACTTGACCCCCCACACCCTTTGGAAGCAGTTCTTTGCCATATGGCCACCCTAGAAAGCTAATGCAGATAGACAGCGGTGCCATCACAAGACCCCAAATTGCTCTATCCTTATGTACACTGCCCTGCCATCCCCGACCCCTCACAACTACTAACTTTCCCTCTGTCTCTAGGATCTTATCATTTGAGAGTGTTATAGAACGGAATCCTGTGTGTGTGTCCATTTGAAATAGGCTTTTCTTACTTTTTTTTCTTGGTCCCTTAGCTCTGTCCAACTAAGGTGGGAAGGGGTGGTTTGGATGGCTTTAGGGAGAGATTTGCTGCTGGACTGATGGTGGGGGATAAAAAAGAGAGGGGTAAGAAATGGCCTGGGTTTCCCTGGTGGTCCAGTCGTGGGGAGTCTGCCTTGCAGTGCAGGGGGAACCAGTTTGATCCCTGGCCAGGGGGATCCCACGTGCCGCGGAGCAACTGGACCAGTGTGTCCAATTACAAGCCAGTGCCCAGAGCCGGAGCCCTGTGGCGAGAGAGGCCACTGCAATAGGAGGTCACACAGGGCAAAGAATAGAGATGGATGAAGGTAAATGGATAAAAAATCAATAAAAGAGGCCAAATTTTTAAAAAACAAAAAAACAAGAAAAACCAAGAAATGACCTTAAGGCTTTCGGCCTGGCAGCCGGGCCAACGTGCTCTTTGCTGAGATGGAGAGTATGGAGAGGAAAAGGGATTCGAGCAGTACTTAGTTATGAGTTTGATTTTGGACAGGCAGAGCTTGAGATGCCCATTAGACCTCCAAATACAGATGCTGCCTAGGGAGTCGGCTATGAGCCCAGAGTTGAGGAATGAGTCTGGGAGAGTTGTCTGTATCTAAGCTTTCGTTCCTGAAGATATCCAGCATTTCCCCAATTAGTGCCCAGTACTGTTCTAAGTGTTTTACGTATTGAAACAGCATATTGAAGCAGCATATTGAATTCCCAGAATGAGCCTGTGTTGTCAGTACTACTACCACTCCCATTTTACAAAGAATTTACAAAGAGTTAAGGGACTCACGCCAAAACACACAGCATGGAAAGCAGCAAGGAGCCCAGGCAGGCTGACTTCAGAGGCCTGCCGGTAAACATTAGCAGGGTATGCTGCCTCCCAGGGGCAGGCATGACTGTGACCGCACTCATTACACTCAGCGGTTCTGTTGGTGGTGATAGTGAAATAGCTGCTGCCCATTAAGCAATGATAATAATAGTAAATAATATTGTAATCCTCAAACTGGCTCTCAAGGAGGAAGCCACAGAGGCTCCCTCTGGAAGGAGGGATCTGGTCAAGATCCCCTAGAGACTATATGCCAGAATCAGGGTTTGATTCCAACACCCTGGGCCTTTTCCACGGAAATCTCTTAAGGAAAAGTGGGGGCGGGGCCGGGGAGGCGCGTACACAAGAGTCAGAGAAGGGGAGGAACAGGCAGGTCCCTGGGGCCACTCACCAGGGGGCCAGCCTTAGGGTCCACGTTGATGTAATCCAGGATCGTGCTCCTCCGTGAGACCCTGGACCGCAGAGTCTCTCCTGGGGCCGGGGTCGGAGCAAAGCCTAGAGATGGATCGCCAAGAGCCGGAGCCCTGTGGGAGAGAGGCCACTGCAATAGGAGGTCACACAGGGCAAAGAATAGAGATGGATGAAGGTAAATGGATAAAAAATCAATAAAAGAGGCCAAATTTTTAAAAAACAAAAAAACAAGAAAAACCAAGAAATGACCTTAAGGCTTTCGGCCTGGCAGCCGGGCCAACGTGCTCTTTGCTGAGATGGAGAGTATGGAGAGGAAAAGGGATTCGAGCAGTACTTAGTTATGAGTTTGATTTTGGACAGGCAGAGCTTGAGATGCCCATTAGACCTCCAAATACAGATGCTGCCTAGGGAGTCGGCTATGAGCCCAGAGTTGAGGAATGAGTCTGGGAGAGTTGTCTGTATCTAAGCTTTCGTTCCTGAAGATATCCAGCATTTCCCCAATTAGTGCCCAGTACTGTTCTAAGTGTTTTACGTATTGAAACAGCATATTGAAGCAGCATATTGAATTCCCAGAATGAGCCTGTGTTGTCAGTACTACTACCACTCCCATTTTACAAAGAATTTACAAAGAGTTAAGGGACTCACGCCAAAACACACAGCATGGAAAGCAGCAAGGAGCCCAGGCAGGCTGACTTCAGAGGCCTGCCGGTAAACATTAGCAGGGTATGCTGCCTCCCAGGGGCAGGCATGACTGTGACCGCACTCATTACACTCAGCGGTTCTGTTGGTGGTGATAGTGAAATAGCTGCTGCCCATTAAGCAATGATAATAATAGTAAATAATATTGTAATCCTCAAACTGGCTCTCAAGGAGGAAGCCACAGAGGCTCCCTCTGGAAGGAGGGATCTGGTCAAGATCCCCTAGAGACTATATGCCAGAATCAGGGTTTGATTCCAACACCCTGGGCCTTTTCCACGGAAATCTCTTAAGGAAAAGTGGGGGCGGGGCCGGGGAGGCGCGTACACAAGAGTCAGAGAAGGGGAGGAACAGGCAGGTCCCTGGGGCCACTCACCAGGGGGCCAGCCTTAGGGTCCACGTTGATGTAATCCAGGATCGTGCTCCTCCGTGAGACCCTGGACCGCAGAGTCTCTCCTGGGGCCGGGGTCGGAGCCCCGGCCTGGGTCCATTTCTTCCTGAGAGTCCACACGCTGAGGAAACACCCAGCCGGCCCCCTCAATGTGCACTCTGGCCCCGCCGCCCAGATTCCTCGCTCCAACCCTCGCGGCTCCCACTCCGAACTCACAGGATTAGGATGAGGCAGAGGAACAGGAGGGTGGAGAGACCAATTCCTAGAAAGACTCCGCTGGAGAACGCTTTGGAGGCGAGTCCCTTCTCATCTGCCGGGAAAGCGGTCAGCCGTCTCTGAGCCCGTCCCGCATCCATGCGGGGGCCTCAGGTCCGCCTGCCACTAGGCGCTCAGGCTTCCGGCTCCCAACGCTGAGGTTTTACCCGCAGCCTCTCCTTGGGGACTCCGCTACACCCCAGCCCCACGTGGCAGGCTTACCGATTTAAATTTCCACTCGGCATCCCCAGCTCCCAATCCAACCACAGGACTCAGACCCCCGTTCCTCTCAGTCCCCGCCTCAACGGGGCGTCCAGTTGGCCCCTGACCTGGCAGCAGCAGGACAGAGCCGCTCTGGGCCCCGTGGCTATTCATGGCTTCACAGCTGAGCCTGAGGCCGGAGCTGAGCCCCTCACTGAGGCTCAGGGAGCTGTTGGTCCAGGGCCCCGCAGAGCTGGAGGTGACCTTGAAGGAGGCGTTGCCGAAGTCCCCCTCCAACAGTCCCTCCCCCAGCCGCCAGCGCAGGGATGAGGCCGGCCGGGCTCGGGAGGAGCAGCTGCAGTGCAGACCCTGGCCCTCCTGGGAGCAGGAGGGGCCCAGCAGCTGCGGGGGGGCTGTGGGGAGGGAGGAGCGTCAGCGGTGTCTCTCCGCTCTGCTGAACCCAGGTGTCCTGCCCCCAGGAGCCCCCACACTCACAGACCACAGAGAGACTCAGGAGATATTCTGGGAGCCCAGCAGGTTCTGAGCTCGGCAGGTGAATTCTCCTTCATGCTCTGTATGTATCTGAGGCAGCTCCAGGACCCCGGGATCTGAGGGCTGGGAGGGACTCAGCGTCTGTCCCCGCTGGACCCAGCTCAGCTGGGCTGGGGGATGGCCGGAAGCGACGCAGAGCAGATGCAGGCTTTGGCCCTCCAGGACCAGAAGAGACGTGCCACCCTCGACGTTTTCTGAGACTAAGGAGAGGAGAGGCTGGATGGGTGGAGAGCTGGGGACACAGGAACCCAGCCGTCGTCTCTGCCCCAGTCTGGCCCGCGCAGCCCTGGCTCCTCCCTCTCCCACCTGAGCTGTTTGCTTGGAAGACCATCACTCTCAGGTTCTCGGGGGCATCTGAAACACAGGGGAAACCGGTCAGCCGTCTCTGAGCCCGTCCCGCATCCATGCGGGGGCCTCAGGTCCGCCTGCCACTAGGCGCTCAGGCTTCCGGCTCCCAACGCTGAGGTTTTACCCGCAGCCTCTCCTTGGGGACTCCGCTACACCCCAGCCCCACGTGGCAGGCTTACCGATTTAAATTTCCACTCGGCATCCCCAGCTCCCAATCCAACCACAGGACTCAGACCCCCGTTCCTCTCAGTCCCCGCCTCAACGGGGCGTCCAGTTGGCCCCTGACCTGGCAGCAGCAGGACAGAGCCGCTCTGGGCCCCGTGGCTATTCATGGCTTCACAGCTGAGCCTGAGGCCGGAGCTGAGCCCCTCACTGAGGCTCAGGGAGCTGTTGGTCCAGGGCCCCGCAGAGCTGGAGGTGACCTTGAAGGAGGCGTTGCCGAAGTCCCCCTCCAACAGTCCCTCCCCCAGCCGCCAGCGCAGGGATGAGGCCGGCCGGGCTCGGGAGGAGCAGCTGCAGTGCAGACCCTGGCCCTCCTGGGAGCAGGAGGGGCCCAGCAGCTGCGGGGGGGCTGTGGGGAGGGAGGAGCGTCAGCGGTGTCTCTCCGCTCTGCTGAACCCAGGTGTCCTGCCCCCAGGAGCCCCCACACTCACAGACCACAGAGAGACTCAGGGAGATATTCTGGGAGCCCAGCAGGTTCTGAGCTCGGCAGGTGAATTCTCCTTCATGCTCTGTATGTATCTGAGGCAGCTCCAGGACCCCGGGATCTGAGGGCTGGGAGGGACTCAGCGTCTGTCCCCGCTGGACCCAGCTCAGCTGGGCTGGGGGATGGCCGGAAGCGACGCAGAGCAGATGCAGGCTTTGGCCCTCCAGGACCAGAAGAGACGTGCCACCCTCGACGTTTTCTGAGACTAAGGAGAGGAGAGGCTGGATGGGTGGAGAGCTGGGGACACAGGAACCCAGCCGTCGTCTCTGCCCCAGTCTGGCCCGCGCAGCCCTGGCTCCTCCCTCTCCCACCTGAGCTGTTTGCTTGGAAGACCATCACTCTCAGGTTCTCGGGGGCATCTGAAACACAGACAGGGCGCCTGGCTCAAAACAAACCAGGGGTTTCCTCTTGAGCAAAGTGAACGTCCCCGGGGATGAAGGGCTGGGAGCGGAAGGAGGGTTGACTCAGAGCGGAGGGATTCTCTGCGAGTGTTCCAAGGGAATAGACTGGTAGGAAGGGTGGGTCTGTAAGATAACGGTGCTTTATAACAGAAATAGGTCTTTGGTTTTCATTCCTATTCCTGGCAGAGCAGCTTAAATGCCTCAATTTCCTCAATGGTAGGTAGCATGATAAAGGTGTCTTGTTAGTTATAACAAGCCCCTTTCCACCATCCCCGAGTTTATGTTAAAACGGGACTTTTTGGGAAAAAACCTAGCGAGGATTTGTTGCCAGGGGAACCAAGTACATGATTTGAGGGTTGGAACTTTCAGTCCTACCCCACCACCCCCAACCTCTGAGGAGGGGAAAGATGCCTAGAGATTGAGTTTAGTCACCAATGGCTGATGATTTAATAAAAAGTGACTATGTAATGGGGCTTCCTAGTGGCTCAGACAGTAAAGAATTTGCCTGCAATGCAGGAGACCTGCACTCCATCCCTGGGTGGGAAAGATCCCCTGGAGGAGGGAATACCATTCCAGTATTCTTGCCTGGAGCACTCTGTGGACAGAGGAGCCTGGGGGAGCTACTGTCCATAGCATTGCAAAAGAGTTGGACATGACTGAGTGACACACACACACACACACACACACACACGTAATGGGGACTTTCCAGGTGACTCAGTGGTAAGGAATCTGCCTGCCAATGCAGGAGATGCGGGTTTGATCCCTGGGTCAGGAAGATTCCTTGGAGGCAAAAATGGCAACCTATTCCAGTATTCTTGCCTGGGAAATCCCATGGACCTGGAGGAGCCTGGTGGGCTACAGGCCATGGGTTTAGATGCAACTGAGCACACAGGAACCCAGCCGTCGTCTCTGCCCCAGTCTGGCCCGCGCAGCCCTGGCTCCTCCTCTCCCACCTGAGCTGTTTGCTTGGAAGACCATCACTCTCAGGTTCTCGGGGGCATCTGAAACACAGACAGGGCGCCTGGCTCAAAACAAACCAGGGGTTTCCTCTTGAGCAAAGTGAACGTCCCCGGGGATGAAGGGCTGGGAGCGGAAGGAGGGTTGACTCAGAGCGGAGGGATTCTCTGCGAGTGTTCCAAGGGAATAGACTGGTAGGAAGGGTGGGTCTGTAAGATAACGGTGCTTTATAACAGAAATAGGTCTTTGGTTTTCATTCCTATTCCTGGCAGAGCAGCTTAAATGCCTCAATTTCCTCAATGGTAGGTAGCATGATAAAGGTGTCTTGTTAGTTATAACAAGCCCCTTTCCACCATCCCCGAGTTTATGTTAAAACGGGACTTTTGGAAGAAACCTAGCGTAGGATTTGTTGCCAGGGGAACCAAGTACATGATTTGAGGGTTGGAACTTTCAGTCCTACCCCACCACCCCCAACCTCTGAGGAGGGGAAAGATGCCTAGAGATTGAGTTTAGTCACCAATGGCTGATGATTTAATAAAAAGTGACTATGTAATGGGGCTTCCTAGTGGCTCAGACAGTAAAGAATTTGCCTGCAATGCAGGAGACCTGCACTCCATCCCTGGGTGGGAAAGATCCCCTGGAGGAGGGAATACCATTCCAGTATTCTTGCCTGGAGCACTCTGTGGACAGAGGAGCCTGGGGGAGCTACTGTCCATAGCATTGCAAAAGAGTTGGACATGACTGAGTGACACACACACACACACACACACACACGTAATGGGGACTTTCCAGGTGACTCAGTGGTAAGGAATCTGCCTGCCAATGCAGGAGATGCGGGTTTGATCCCTGGGTCAGGAAGATTCCTTGGAGGCAAAAATGGCAACCTATTCCAGTATTCTTGCCTGGGAAATCCCATGGACCTGGAGGAGCCTGGTGGGCTACAGGCCATGGGTTTAGATGCAACTGAGCACACACACATGCCTATGTAATGAAGCCTGCCCCAAACGGGGTGAACAGATGGAGATTGGGAGACTGTGGTGCCCAGGAAGAGAGTGTGGAAGTTCGAGGCCCTTCCCCACACCTTGCCCTAATAAGCATCCTTCCATCTGGCTATTCCTGAGTTACAGTCTGTTATAATAAATGGGTAATCTAGTGAGTAAAACATTTCTCTGAGCAGCTCTAGCAAAGTCAATGAACCCAAGAAGGAGGTCGTGGGAACCTCCAATCTACTGCTGGTCGATGACAACCTGGATCTGTGATTGGTGGCTGAAGTGGGGGCCGGAACAGTCGGGTGGGCCCCATCCCTTAACCTGGGGGATTCTGATGTTGTCTCCAGGTAGACAGGGTCAGATTGAGTTGAGCTGCAGGATATCCCAATGATGTAGGGGAGCTGGTTGGTGGGAGGGGGAATGCCCCCCAGTGAGAGCTGGAAGCAGAAGCGTTAGTGCCTGTAGGCCTGGGGTTCCAGGCCCCAGTAGAGTTCTGGGGCTCTTCCCTCAGCCCCCTGCCTTCTCCCACCCCCAATCCAGGTCCCTGCTGGTCACACTCACACTGCACAGAGAGGTCCAGGCTACGGCTCAGAGAGCCAAGCGTGTTCTCAGCTCGGCAGGTGTAGTGACCTGCGTCCTCAGCCCTCACCCTGGGCAGTGCCAGCTCCAGGGATTGGGAGCCCAAGGGGTGGGACCAAGAGAGGACTCTGTCCTGCAAGGTCCAACTCAGTGTGGCGAGCGGATTGCTGTCCGCGGTGCAGAGCAGCCGCAGGGAATGGCCTTTCTGAATGTCCAGACGAGGGCTGTCTCCCCAGGGCTCCAGAGCTGCGGGGAGAGAGAAGGAGAGAGAGAGAGAGACGGCAAGAGAGGACCTGCAGGGGGAAAGGCCACTCCCTCGCCCTCTTGACACCCCAAGCAGTCCTCAGTACCTGGTACATCGGCCTCAAAAACGCTGATAACCAGATCCTTGGGGGCATCTGTAATAGGATTGGGAGCTGGCTTTGGGGAGGAGGGATACATTCCCCCCCCCAGGGAAAAAAAGTGTGACTATCCTTTGGGAAGACATGAGTACTCAAGATGTGCTTGTGGGGTTTCCCTGGTGGTCCAGTGGGTAAGGACACCGCCTTGCAGTGCAAGGGGCACCAGTTCGATCCCTGGCCTAGGAAGATCCCACGTGCCGCGGAGCGGCTGGACGGATGTGTCCAATTACCGAGCCGGAGCTCTGGAGCATGTGCACCCAGAGCTGGTGCTCTGCGACAACAGAGGCCACTGTGATGGGAGGCCCACATGGGCCAAAGCACAAAGACGGATGAAAATGGACAAATGAAAGACCAATAGAAGAGGCCGGCCTGCTCCCCTCCTTCCCCACCCCACCCCCATCAAATAAATAAATAAATAAATCTTTTAAAAAAAAAAGATGCGCTTGTAGACAGAGGACCAGACGGCAACCCCACCTCCTCTCCGAGGGCGAGGCAAGCATCGTGAGACTGCTGAGAGTTGTCCATCAAAGCCCGGCTGTCTCTCCACTTCCCCACCCCCGCCTGGAGCGCACCTAACATCTTTCTGCCCCAAACTCACAGGCCGATTGAGTTGAGCTGCAGGATATCCCAATGATGTAGGGGAGCTGGTTGGTGGGAGGGGGAATGCCCCCCAGTGAGAGCTGGAAGCAGAAGCGTTAGTGCCTGTAGGCCTGGGGTTCCAGGCCCCAGTAGAGTTCTGGGGCTCTTCCCTCAGCCCCTGCCTTCTCCACCCCAATCCAGGTCCCTGCTGGTCACACTCACACTGCACAGAGAGGTCCAGGCTACGGCTCAGAGAGCCAAGCGTGTTCTCAGCTCGGCAGGTGTAGTGACCTGCGTCCTCAGCCCTCACCCTGGGCAGTGCCAGCTCCAGGGATTGGGAGCCCAAGGGGTGGGACCAAGAGAGGACTCTGTCCTGCAAGGTCCAACTCAGTGTGGCGAGCGGATTGCTGTCCGCGGTGCAGAGCAGCCGCAGGGAATGGCCTTTCTGAATGTCCAGACGAGGGCTGTCTCCCCAGGGCTCCAGAGCTGCGGGGAGAGAGAAGGAGAGAGAGAGAGAGACGGCAAGAGAGGACCTGCAGGGGGAAAGGCCACTCCCTCGCCCTCTTGACACCCCAAGCAGTCCTCAGTACCTGGTACATCGGCCTCAAAAACGCTGATAACCAGATCCTTGGGGGCATCTGTAATAGGATTGGGAGCTGGCTTTGGGGAGGAGTGATACATTCCCCACCCCAGGGAAAAAAAGTGTGACTATCCTTTGGGAAGACATGAGTACTCAAGATGTGCTTGTGGGGTTTCCCTGGTGGTCCAGTGGGTAAGGACACCGCCTTGCAGTGCAAGGGGCACCAGTTCGATCCCTGGCCTAGGAAGATCCCACGTGCCGCGGAGCGGCTGGACGGATGTGTCCAATTACCGAGCCGGAGCTCTGGAGCATGTGCACCCAGAGCTGGTGCTCTGCGACAACAGAGGCCACTGTGATGGGAGGCCCACATGGGCCAAAGCACAAAGACGGATGAAAATGGACAAATGAAAGACCAATAGAAGAGGCCGGCCTGCTCCCCTCCTTCCCCACCCCACCCCCATCAAATAAATAAATAAATAAATCTTTTAAAAAAAAAAAAAAGATGCGCTTGTAGACAGAGGACCAGACGGCAACCCCACTCCTCCTCTCCGAGGGGCGAGGCAAGCATCGTGAGACTGCTGAGAGTTGTCCATCAAAGCCCGGCTGTCTCTCTCCACTTCCCCACCCCGCCGCCTGGAGCGCACCCTAACATCTTTCTCGCCCCCAAACTCACAGGCCACATTCAGCTGGACGGTGTTCTCTGTGCTCACACCCTTACGTGAGAAGTCCACGCGGCAGGTGAGCTCAGCGTTGTGGTCCTGGGGTTGGGGTGTGAAGGTGAGTGCTGAGACGTAGGAAGTTCTTGGTTTGGCCTCCTGGGAGGAGACCATGGCTCCGATCCAGGAGAGAGTAGGGGTGGGACACTCCTCAAAGATCCAGTTAAACATACAGATAAGCGTCACCTGGTGCCCAGGCTGCAGCGTCTCCGGGATGAAGATCTCCGGCTTCTGAGTCAGGGCTGGGATGGAGGGAGAGAGGGTGGGATGTGAGCCCCGATGGGAGCACTCCAGGGAGTCATCCATGGTCTTTCCCCACATCCCCTCCCCAGTATGAGAGGGTGTGTGCAGAGGGTCCGCCTCATTCCAGCGTCAGCCAGTTCCATACCTGTCACCTCCAGATGGAACTTGTATTCCAAGAAATTATATTTCACGTAACTGCCTCTCTCGATCCGGAAGAAGTACCACGCACTGTCCTCCATGCGGGCATCCCTGATGAGCAAGGAGCAGCTCTGGTTGGGGTTGCCAAGGAGTTGGAATCGGCCCTGGGTTTCACGGAATCGGCCTGGGTAAGGACACCGCCTTGCAGTGCAAGGGGCGCCGGTTCGAGCCCTGGCCTGGGAAGATCCCACGTGCCGCGGAGCGGCTGGACTGATGTGTCCAATTACCGAGCCGGAGCTCTGGAGCATGTGCACCCAGAGCTGGTGCTCTGTGACAACAGAGGCCACTGTGATGGGAGGCCCACATGGGCCAAAGCACAAAGACGGATGAAAATGGACAAATGAAAGACCAATAGAAGAGGCCGGCCTGCTCCCCTCCTTCCCCACCCCACCCCCATCAAATAAATAAATAAATAAATCTTTTAAAAAAAAAAGATGCGCTTGTAGACAGAGGACCAGACGGCAACCCCACTCCTCCTCTCCGAGGGGCGAGGCAAGCATCGTGAGACTGCTGAGAGTTGTCCATCAAAGCCCGGCTGTCTCTCTCCACTTCCCCACCCCGCCGCCTGGAGCGCACCCTAACATCTTTCTCGCCCCCAAACTCACAGGCCACATTCAGCTGGACGGTGTTCTCTGTGCTCACACCCTTACGTGAGAAGTCCACGCGGCAGGTGAGCTCAGCGTTGTGGTCCTGGGGTTGGGGTGTGAAGGTGAGTGCTGAGACGTAGGAAGTTCTTGGTTTGGCCTCCTGGGAGGAGACCATGGCTCCGATCCAGGAGAGAGTAGGGTGGGACACTCCTCAAAGATCCAGTTAAACATACAGATAAGCGTCACCTGGTGCCCAGGCTGCAGCGTCTCCGGGATGAAGATCTCCGGCTTCTGAGTCAGGGCTGGGATGGAGGGAGAGAGGGTGGGATGTGAGCCCCGATGGGAGCACTCCAGGGAGTCATCCATGGTCTTTCCCCACATCCCCTCCCCAGTATGAGAGGGTGTGTGCAGAGGGTCCGCCTCATTCCAGCGTCAGCCAGTTCCATACCTGTCACCTCCAGATGGAACTTGTATTCCAAGAAATTATATTTCACGTAACTGCCTCTCTCGATCCGGAAGAAGTACCACGCACTGTCCTCCATGCGGGCATCCCTGATGAGCAAGGAGCAGCTCTGGTTGGGGTTGCCAAGGAGTTGGAATCGGCCCTGGGTTTCCACGTGCACGTCTTGATCTGGCTTGTTGGTGGCCACGGGCGGAGCAGCAGCATCCCTGGGGTCTCTGAACCAGAACCCGTGTGCTGGGGTGGTGGGAATCCATCCTTTTGAGGGGTAGAAGACAGAGCAGGGCACCACCACACACAGGCCCTCCTGCACCGTCACCAGCTGTGGCACCTGCAGCTGGAATATGTCCAGAGGCTGCGATCCTAGAGGGGAGACAGACGTGCAAGCTGCAACCCCAGCACCGACCCAGACCTGGTCCCCTCAGGGTCGCCCCATCCACTCACCACCCCACAGCATGGTGAAGAGCAGCGGCAGGAACATCTCAGGACGCTGGACCTCCCTGGGACGCACTTGTTCCCCAAACGCTGTGACAGGCAGCAGGCAGAAGGCGGAAGCTGAGCTCTGGGGGACTGATGCATGAAATGAGCCCCTGATGTGCCGACCCACATGGCTCTTCTTCCTTTTCTGGACTCTCCCCACCCCCACCTCATGCCCACTTGCACTCCCTCTTTCCCCAGGTGGGGGCAGTCACCGGGTGTCTGGGCCCCCTGGGCTGGTCACTCTCCCCAGTCATCTCTGGGGAAGTGGGGGAAGACATGTGTCCAGCCTTGAGGCCTAGCTGTGGGCAGGGCCTCTCCCTCTGAACCTTGGGCTGTTAGGAAAGTAGAAGTGAAAGTCCCCAGTAAGCTTTCTTCCAGGGGCCTGTGGTGACGGTGGTGGATTTCTCGGGCAGAGGGTGTGGGGTGGGGGTGCAGGGCTGGTCTTACCAGATGAAAGGATGCCCAGTTACAATTGGCTTTCACATAAATAATATTTATTTTTTAGTGTAAGTATGTCCCAAAGTATATACGTCAGATATGCTTCTACTAAAACTATTCATTTGAATCTGACATTCAGCTTTAACTGCACACTTTTCATTTTTAATTGGCTAAATCTGGCAATCCCAGGCTGGTGTCCCTACCCATTCATCCACTCTCATGGTCTCCATGGCATCCTCTGTCTGCTTCTGAATCTCCCCTTCTGTCCAACAGTTGGACGACATACATTTGCAAGATGCGTTGTGGTAAGAACACAGAATCCCTGATAGTTCAGTGGTAAAGAATATGCCTGCAACGCAGGAGACATGGGTTTGATCCCTGGGTTGGGAAGATTCCCTGGAGAAAGAAACAGCAACCCATTCCATTACTCTTGCCTGGAGAATCCCATGGACAGAGGAGCCTGGCAGGCTACCATCCATGGGGCTGCAAGAGTCGGACACGGTGTAGAGACGAAACCACCACTGCCATCCAGGGCAATGCTTGCAGTGGAGTCTTTGGCAGTCTAAGAGGCACAGAGGTGTGCAGTGAGTCAGTCAAACTCCCCTGGATCTTGGCAGTTGTTCCACTCATCTTGAAGTGACTCTGTTTTGGTCTCGTAGAGACACCGTGTTTTCCCACTTGACAGCCATGCCCCGGAAACCTTGAGTGTGGCAGATGTCATGCTATATGGGGGGAGGAGGGCACACACAGGGAAGTCAGACAGCGTCTGGCCTCAGGGGAGCCCAACTTGGTAAACAAAGATCCTTAGAAAAGCATCAAAGTGTTCATAAAAGCCCTGCCCACAGGCTGAGACAGATGTCCCCACTGGCCTGGGGAAAGGGTGTTCACTTCCTCCTGGCAAAGTCAGAAGGGGTTTCCTGGAAGAAGTGTAGCTATCCCTGTCTTCGGATCCACTGTGTTAATCTGCCATAATAAACTAGCACAGCATGAGTGGCTTCAACCACAAAGATGGATTGCCTCACAGTTCTGGAGGCTGCAAGTTCAAGGTCAAATCTCTTCCTTGACTTGGAGACGCCCGTCTTCTCCCTGAGTCTTCACCTGGTCTTCCTTGTGTGTGTGTATGTGTCCTTCATAAGGACAGCTCTCCTTAAAGTTCAGCTGGTAAAGAATCTGCCTGCAGTATGGGAGATCTGGGTTCAATCCTGGATTGGAAGATCCCCTGGAGAAGGGAAAGGCTGCCCACTCCAATATTCTGGGGCTTCCCTGGTGGCTCAGATGGCAAAGAATCTGCCACAGGAAGAGGATTTCAGGCCACGGGACCCGCCCTTTATTTTTCACTCCATCCTGTTCATCCTGGTCCAATCTTGCCTCCGTCACTCCAGCTCTTCCTGTCAAGATCACCACAGATCTCAAATGCTTAAAAGGTCTATTCTCATTTCACGTGGATGCTGTCTCCCCAGCAGCACCTGATGTGCTCATTCAGCCCTTCCTTCTTGAAACACTTCAGTCTGGCTCTTGGGTCACCTGCAGCTGCCATTCCAAGGGCCCCTGACGGGTGGGCTGCTCCGAGCCCACAGGACACCAGCATTGCTGTTGGGTTAGTTGCTCCGGCATGTCTGACTCTTGGCCACCCCATGGGCCATAGGCCCCTCTGCCCATGGGATTCTCCAGGCAAGAATACTGGAGTGGGGTGCCATACCCTTCAGGGGGTCCTCCCAACCCTGGGATCACACCCAGGCCCACACTTCCCTGGTTTTCCTCCAACCTTTCCAGACGCTCTTCCTCATCATCACTCATGCTGCTTCTTCACCTGACACCTAAATCTTAGAATGCATCAGGACCACTCTCCCTAGATGTCTTATTTCATCCATAACCTTAAAAACACTTGCTACATGCGATATTGTGACTTGTAAAAACATATTTTGGTCTTTGTTCATGGGTCCTGGCCCACAGCTCCCCAAACCCTTGGAATTTCCTGAGTGATAACAGCAATAGGAGCATCTTTTGTTAAAAAAAAATATTTGGTATCTTGTTCACAATCCCTAAAAACACTTCAGAGACAGAAATGGGTGTCACTATTCATAACAAATGCCTTTCCAACACGCCTGAGTTTTTGTGAATGGGGCAACCTTTGGAAAGCGCCAAAGGATGAGGGCTGGGGGGACAAACCGTGCATTTAGAAGGCTGGAACTTTCAATCTAAGCCCCGACCTCCCAGGAGGGGAGAAGAGCTGGAAGATGAATCAGTCACCCGTGGCCAATGACTTAGCCAGCCATGCCTATGGAAAGAAACCTCCATTGAAAACAAAGTATGGGGTTCAGAAAGCTTCCAGGTTGAGGAATATGGGAAGATTTGGGGAAAGGGGGGCATGTTCCCAAAGAGAGGGCATGGAAGCCCTGAGCCTGCTCCCCACACGTTGCCCTGTGCATCTTTTCCACCAGGCTATTCCTGAGTTATCTAGATCCTTTTATAATAAGCCTGTAATCTTGGAAGTAGGTTGCTTCTCTGAGTTCTTCTTTCAGTTGTCTAAAGTTCACTGTTCCTGGGCCTAGCATCATTCAGATGTCCTCCTCTGCCTCAATTCCATGTACAGCCTCTTGGCAGATCCTTCAGTTCATCTTTTTAAATATTAAAAAAAAATTTACCCACGTATCCCCATTGCTACCACCATTCATTACCCTAGTCTAAGGTTTCACAGTCTCACCACTATTGACCTGTTGAGTCAGACAGTCCTTCAGGTAAGAGGGTAGAAGCTATCCTGTGCACTGTAGAGTGCGGAGAAGCCAAGAGCCTCTCTCCTTGGCCCCCTAGCCCAGATATGACAATAAAGAACATGTTCAGGCATTGTTGCCTGTCGACAAAATCACCCTTGATTAAGAATGACTATCCAGGTCCTAGTCACCATGGCCACTCATCTGTATCACAAAACTCTATTGATGATTCTCCCTGCTTCTTTTTTTTTTTTTTGAAAAAATTAGGGGCTTCCCTGATGGCTCAGTGGTAAAGAATCCACCTGCCAATGCAGGAAACATTGGTTTGATCCCTGATCTGGGAGGATCCCACGTGCTGCAGAGCAACTAAGCCTGTGAGCCACAACTGTGGAGCCTGTGCTCTAGAGCCACAACTGTGGAGCCCATGTGCCGCAATGACTGAAGCCCGTGTGCCCTAGAGCCCGAGTTCCACCACAAGAGAAGTCACCACAACAAGAAGCCTGCTCACCTCAACTAGAGAGTAGCCTCCACTCCCTCCAACTAGAGAAGGGCCTGTGGCAGCCATGAAAACCCAGAATAGCCAAAATTAAATAAATAAATAAAATCTAAAATAATTACTTTATGACAGTTAGAGTGGATCTACAGTGTGTTAATTTCTACTGTACAGCAAAGGGAGTCTGTTGTACACATCTGTACATTCTATTTCAAATTATTTTCCATTATGGTTTATCACAGGAGTTTTTAAAATTCTTTTTTTTGGTTATTCTGGGTTTTGTCCGTAGTTGTGGCTCACGAGCTCAGTTGCTCCACAGCATATGGGATCTTCCTGGCTCAGGGTTCAAATTAGTATCTCCTGCATTGGCAGGTGAACTCTCCACCACTGGGCCACCAGGGAAGCCCTGTCAAAGGGCATGGAACATAGTTCTCTGCTTCTATTTTTGCGGTCTCCATAATGCAGTTTCAACAGAGCAACCAGCATTATGTTTCAGATATAGATCAGATCCAGGCACCCTCTTACGCAGCCATTTCAAGGACATTTCATTCTGCTTAGGAGAAAATTCAGACGAACGGCTACAACCCACAGAACTTGACCTGGTGTAATCTCCAATGTCTTCTGCAAACTTGCTTTGAGCTGATTTCACTTTACTTCCACATTCTCTCCAATGATCCCTGCTCTGTTCAAGAGTATGACACTCACTGTTTCCTCTTCCGAGACTCCTCCTTGGGTTGGACCTCTTTATCACTGTTCTCAGCTCAAAGGCCATCTCTTCCAAAACGCTTCTCCTGAACTTACAATTAAATTGCCCCAATATTCCCCACCCACACCCTTCTGCAAAAGGTTGGTGATTCCCCTGACCTACTCTGAACCTTCCACCTCTCCTCCAGGTGCCCAGAGCACCTCTCAACTTGACTTTGCGACTACCTTCTCTTCCAAGCCACACTTTCCCACCCTCAGCCAGACCACAGACTAGGGGTTAGCTGGGTCCACAAGAACCTTTTTCAGTCACCCCACTGTCTTCTTTGCCTAAGAACATTCAGATTGTCTCTGCGCTTGTTCCTTAACAACAACAAAAAAAAGACAAAACCCTGCAAACCTCTGGTTTCCTTCTCGAATTCAGCAGAAGTTGAGCACCTGCTCTGTCTGCCCTTGAGGTCACAAGGGCAAAGATAGTTATTGAGGGGAAGTGAGATGGGGTAGGTGGGGAGTAATGGGGAGGGAGAGGTTGAGAAGGCGTAAGAGAGGTCTGTCTGTCTGTCTGTAGGTAGGTGGGTAGCCAGTTCAGGATTCTGCTTTAGGAAAGATGCTGGGTGTTGGTCTGAAGACTAGACTCCTTAGGAGGGTCGAATGAAGGAAATGTAGGGACGTGTTTCAGGCGTGAATGAAGAGTCCGGGTCTGGCGAAAGTTGAGTCCCTGAAGGTGCTGAGGAGCCTTTGCTGGGAGAAGGAAGTACCTTAGACACCTCCTCTGCGCTCAGTCGTGTCCAACTCTTTGCAGCCCCATGGACGGTTGCCAGCCAGGCTCCTCTTCCCATGGAATTTCCAGACAAGAATACTGGGGAGGGTTGCCATTTCCTCCTCCAGGGAATCTTCCCAACACAGGAATCAAACTCGCGTCTCTTGCATCTCCTGCAGTGACTAGCGGATTCTTTACTCACTGCGCCACCCTGCAAGCTAGACAGCCTTTAGCAGGCATCTTTCCGTCATTGCGATCCACCAGGCTGTCTCAGTTCCGGCCCATAGCGCTTTGCTGGAGTTCAAAACTGTGCCCCCAGGGGGCGCTCCATTTCCCCGGCACAGACAGCGCCTTGTGCCCCAGTCCCCAGGACTGAGCTGTCCAGAGTCCTGAAGAACTGCAACTCCAGAGGGGATACTTCTCAGGTTCTGGACACAGTTGCAAACGCGGGTTCTCCAAAAAGGCTGCATTCATCCTCACTGAACCTACGACCAATGAGACCGCTCCTTTCACTGTGCCTCAGAACAACCGAGTCACTGCTGGAGGAAGCATATCAAAGCAAGCACTTAGGTACCACAAATACCCCACTTCCCTCACCCCAAGTCCGTCTTTCCTCAAATTTAAAACACCTCGATATCTCCCCGTCTCACAGTGCCATTCTCCAGTGAATTCCATCCAGACACATCAAACATGTGATGTCTGCATGAGAAAATGCCCCCGGAGTGTTTCAGTCTGTCCCTGCTGCTGTACTAAGAACTTTAATTGGGAGAAGTTCCGTTGAGCACCTGCTCTGTCTGCCCTTGAGGTCACAGGGGAAATAGTTATTGAGGGGAAGTGAGATGGGGTAGGTGGGGAGTAATGGGGAGGGAGAGGTTGAGAAGGCGTAAGAGAGGTCTGTCTGTCTGTCTGTAGGTAGGTGGGTAGCCAGTTCAGGATTCTGCTTTAGGAAAGATGCTGGGTGTTGGTCTGAAGACTAGACTCCTTAGGAGGGTCGAATGAAGGAAATGTAGGGACGTGTTTCAGGCGTGAATGAAGAGTCCGGGTCTGGCGAAAGTTGAGTCCCTGAAGGTGCTGAGGAGCCTTTGCTGGGAGAAGGAAGTACCTTAGACACCTCCTCTGCGCTCAGTCGTGTCCAACTCTTTGCAGCCCCATGGACGGTTGCCAGCCAGGCTCCTCTTCCCATGGAATTTCCAGACAAGAATACTGGGGAGGGTTGCCATTTCCTCCTCCAGGGAATCTTCCCAACACAGGAATCAAACTCGCGTCTCTTGCATCTCCTGCAGTGACTAGCGGATTCTTTACTCACTGCGCCACCCTGCAAGCTAGACAGCCTTTAGCAGGCATCTTTCCGTCATTGCGATCCACCAGGCTGTCTCAGTTCCGGCCCATAGCGCTTTGCTGGAGTTCAAAACTGTGCCCCCAGGGGGCGCTCCATTTCCCCGGCACAGACAGCGCCTTGTGCCCCAGTCCCCAGGACTGAGCTGTCCAGAGTCCTGAAGAACTGCAACTCCAGAGGGGATACTTCTCAGGTTCTGGACACAGTTGCAAACGCGGGTTCTCCAAAAAGGCTGCATTCATCCTCACTGAACCTACGACCAATGAGACCGCTCCTTTCACTGTGCCTCAGAACAACCGAGTCACTGCTGGAGGAAGCATATCAAAGCAAGCACTTAGGTACCACAAATACCCCACTTCCCTCACCCCAAGTCCGTCTTTCCTCAAATTTAAAACACCTCGATATCTCCCCGTCTCACAGTGCCATTCTCCAGTGAATTCCATCCAGACACATCAAACATGTGATGTCTGCATGAGAAAATGCCCCCGGAGTGTTTCAGTCTGTCCCTGCTGCTGTACTGGACCCACCTAAAGTAAGACCGGAAAGCATGAAACTCTTAGAAGAAAACATAGGCAGTATGCTTTTTGACACTGGTCTTAAAGGCAGCTTTTTGTCTCCTCAGCCAAGGGGAACAAAAGTAGAGATAAATAAATGAAACTACAAGGAACTAAAAAGATTTGGCACATGGGAGGACAAAATAAAGACACAGCCTACTATATGGGAGAGATATTTGCAAACAGTATATCTGACAAGGAGTTAATATTCAAAATATACAAAAGCCTCATGCAGCTCAACATCAAAAAAAGCAAACAAAAAATGGGCAGACGACAAGAAGACATTTTTCCAAAGAAGACAAACAGATGATCCAGACACAAGAAAAGATGCTCAATATCACTGATCTTCAAGGAATGCACATTAAAACCAGAAGGAGATACCACCTCACACCTGTCAGAATAGCTATTATTAAAAAAGACACTAAATAACGAAAATGTGGATAAAAGGGAACCCTTGTGCACTGTTGATGCAGCCACTATACAGAGATTCCTCAAAAAATTTAAAAATAGAATTGCCATATGATCCAGCAATTTCACTTTCAGATATTTACTCAAAAAAAAAAAAAAAAAACAAACCAGTAAGCTGAAAAAATATATATACATGCCAGTATTCATTGCAGCATTATTTATAATAGTCAAGACATGAAAGCAACCTGTCATTGATAGATGAATGAATATATCACACGATATTCATCAGGCACAATATCTTGCCATTTTTGACAACTTGGATCAATCTAGAGCACACTAAGGGACTTCTCTGGTGGCTCAGATGGTAAAGAGCCTGCTTAAAATGCAGGATACCCAGGTTCAATTCCTGGGTGAGGAAGATCCCCTGGAGAAGGGTATGGTCCCCCACTCCAGTATTCTTGCCTGGAAAATTCCATGGACATATATATATATATATATATATATATATATATATGGCTTCAATTTTACAAATTTGATCACAAGTACAAACTTACAGATTCAAGATACTCAACACACTCCAAGTAGAATAATCTCTGTTTCTATATACACACTAAGGCACATATTAATGAAATTATTTTTATTTGTTTTATTTTTAAACCATGCCTCATGGCTTGTGGGATCTTAGATCTCTGACTAGAGATTGAACCCATGCGTTTGGCAATGAAAGCAGGGAGTCCTAACCACTGGACCACCAGAGAATTCCCTTAATCAAATTATTTAAACCCAGTTAAAAAGAGAAAGTGTTAAAACCAATCAGAGAAAGATATAAAACTATAAAGAAAGATGAAAATAACAGCAAAACTCTCATAAGAAACTAAGCAAGCCAAAAGAATTTAAGCAACAGAGAGGAGGAAAAGTTAACCTAGAGGTCCTAATCCAATAAAAATATCTTTCCAAAACTAATGTAAATGGAAACTTTTTCAGACAAACGATGACTGAAAGAATTCATCACCAGCATCCCTACACTACAAAAAAAGACCACCAGGTAAAAGGAAAACGACAGTACAGAGAAACTATTTGTTGTTTAGTTGCTAAGTCACGTTCAACTCTTTCGTGATGCCTTGGGCTGTAGTTCACCAGGCTCCTCTGTCCATAGGATTTCTCAGGCAAGAATCCTGGAGTGGGTTGCCATTTCCTCCTCCAGGGGATCTTCCCGGCCCAGGGATCAAACCTGCATCTCCTCCACTGGCAGGCAGATTCTTTCCCATTGAGCCACCTGGGAGAGCCCAGAGAAACTATGCTGTTGTCTTTAATTAAAAATAAATCTGAGAAAAGATACAGGGTTATTTTAAAGTGAAAGGGCAGCTTTATTGCTCACAAGGTTTGCAAATCAACGCTAAGAAGCCCTTGGCTGCAACCAAAAGTATGTTCCTTGGAGGTGAAGGCGTGAGGGGTTTCTAAAAGCATAGATCACAGAAGCCACGGGTGGGGGCTTGTGAAAGGGACTGGCTGTCCCTGGTGGCCTGACAAGTCCTTGCAGGCTGACCACTGGTTTCCAACGATGGCTATCTTTAGAACATCTCCCTGGAGGTTTTTCAAGTAGGTCCCTTAGCATAGTCAGAAATTCTTACAGTTTTTGTTTGTGGTTTTTCTGAGAACACAGTGTACGTGACAGAACCCCATGTCTGCCATGACTGCCTTGGCTTTGTTTTCTCTAGGGTCCCTGTTAGCCACCCAGGGTCCATCTTCTATGTTCTCTCCACAGGCAATGCCTCTTAGCTTACTTTTCCTTGTGGGAAAGTGTTAGTTGCTCAGTTGTGTCCGACTCTTTGCAACTCCATCTACTGTAGCCCACCAGGCTCCTCTGTCCATGGGATTCTCCAGGCAAGAGTCCTGGAGGGGGTTGCCCTGCCCTCCTCCAGGGGGTCATCTTCCTGTCTCCAGCATTGGCAGGCGGGTTCTTAACCACTAGCGCCACCTGGGACGCCTCATGAGATGTCATCCTACTGTGTTACAAATAATTTATGTTCACCATCGGTTATTGACAACTTAAAAAAAGCCTGGGAGATGATAATGCTGGTATTCACGTTAATGTTGGTGGTGGAATATATGTGTGCGTACTCAGTGGTGTCCAGCTCTTTACAACACCATGGACTATAGCCCACCAGGTTCCTCTGTCCGTGGATCTTTCTTTTCTTTCTTTTCTTTTTTTTTTTTTTAGGTAAGAATACTGGAGTGGGTTGCCTTTTCCTCTTCCAGGGGATCTTCCCGCCCAGGTATTGAGCCCACACTTCCCGTGTCTCCTGCTTGGCAGGTGGATTCTTTACCACTGAGCCATCTGCAAAGTCCCCTTAGGGGACGTTATCTTTACAATAAAAGAATAAGGAGCAATTGAAATGGTTTGTATATTTCTAAAAATAAAACAGTTCCTTTTGGGAATTAAAGAATCTCCTTTGGGGGCTTCCCTGGTGGTCCAGTGGGTAGAGTTCACCTTGCAGTGCAGCGGGCACCGGTAAGATCCCCCCACGTGCCCAGAGTGGCTAAACCGGTGTATCCAATTACTAACTAGCACTCTGGAGCACGTGCGCCCAGAGTCGGTGCTCTGCAAAGAGAGAGGCCACTGCAATGGGAGGCCCACACAAGTCAAAGAATAAAGATGGATGAAAAATAAATAATAATAATAATAATAAAACAATAAAAAAGAGGCCAAAATATAAAGCAAAATAAAATTTTAAATTAAAAAAAAATTTCCTTTGGGACTTGGTTCATGGGCCAGAGGTTAAGAGTTCACCTTTCAATGCAGGGGCTGTGAGCTGGGGCAACTAAGCCCGTGAGCTGTGCTCTAGAGTCTGGCAGCCACAACTCCTGAAGCCTGGGCGCCCTAGAGCCTGTGCTCCACAAGAGAAGCTGCGCAGTGGGAAGTCCATGGCACCACACTAGAGAGCAGCCCCTGCTCACCACAACTCGAGGAAGCCCGAGCAGCAACGAAGACCTAGCACAGCCAACAATGAATAAAATTATAAAAAGAAAAATAAAAGCAGACACAATATTGTAACAAGTTCAATAATGACTTCAAAAAATGGCCCACATATAAAAAAAAAAACTAAAAACATCTCTTTAAAGTTAACTTTACTATATTATGGGATTCATAACATTGTATCATGGGCTTCCCTGGTGGTTCAGACTGTAACGAACCTGCCTGCCAATGCAGGGGACCCAGGTTCCATCCCTGGGTCAGGAAGATCCCCCGGAGGAGGGCAATGCAACCCACTCCAGTATTCTTGCCCGCAGAATCCCATGGCCAGAGGAGCCTGGCGGGCTACAGCCCATGGTGTCTCAAAGAGCTAGACATGACTGAACAACTAACACTTTTACATGTCATGCTTTTATGGGTCACATTATGGGCATACCCAAACCTTTCCAAGTTAAGCACACAGAAGAAAAATGTCCACATGCAATGTAGTTCAATTTAGTAATAAAAACATCTATTTCCTCCTTGCCCTCCCAACCATTCCTGCAGACCTATCAGGAAGACTCCTGGAGACCAGTGATGAAAAGATGTTCTTCCTGGGTGGGACGCAAAGCCAGGTCACCGAGCACCTCCTTGTCCACAGGCCTCTGGAGCCCCCGCAGGAAGGAGGGGCTCAGTGACACCTCGCAGCGCTATGCCCTGTGACCTTCTGAATCTGGAAGGGAAACATAGGTCTGAAATAAGAGATCAGTCTGTTGCTCTCCTCACCAGATGCATTGCAATCAGTTTCATAGAGGGTGTGCTCTGGAAAGGACAAGATAGAAGGTCCCCAAGCCCAGGGACACCTTGAAAGTGCATCTCACCTGGTGCAGTAGATCCAGGTGAGGCCATAGGTGAGAAGAAAGCCAGCCCCCATCAGGGCCCCTCTGAGGAGGGTGAGGACCGAGGTCCAGGAGCCCTGAGTCTGCCCAAAGCCCTGGGGGCAGGAAGAGGAGAAGACATCTGCTGGAAGAAGAGAGAGGGTGAGGTGTGAGTGCACATCTTAGCCCTGCTTTCGGCCCCCTGCTCAGGACATGAGCGTCTGGACTTCCCTGCTAACTAAGGGATTAAGAGTCTGCCTGCCAAGGCAGGGAACACGGATTCCACCCTGGTGCTGGGAAGACCCCACAACCACAGAGCCACGAAGCTGGATGCCACAACTGCTGGGTCTGTGCTCTGAGAGCCTATGTCTGCAACTAGAGAAGCTACCACAACGAGAAGCCCGAGCACAGCAACTGGAGAAGCCATGAGAACCCAGCGCAGCGGGAAAACAAGACATCAAAGAATGGAACAACCTTGCAGCCACTCACCCCAGACAATGAGGTTCAGGGACACATGGTCGGAGCCACTCGGGTGCTGAGCTTGGCAGGTGAATTCTCCTTCATCCCCTGAGACTACCTGGGCCAGCTCTAGGACCCCAGGATCCAAAGGATGGGAGGGGCTCAGGGTCAGGCTCCCCTGGCTCCAGCTTATCCTGGCGGGGGAACTGCTGTCTACGACACAGACCAGCCGCAGGGACTGGCCCTCGGGGACTCGCAAGTATGTGGCATTGCCCAGGATCTTGGGGACTAGGGAGACGGAGAGAGCACGAAGGGCAGGGCAGAGAGGCTCTTCTCCTCCTCTGGCCTCCCAGAGGCAGGTCAGGGGCTGGGAGACATCCCTGCAGGCAAGGGCAGCTAGCAGGGAAGGTGCGGGAGGTGCGGGACTTGGGAAGAGGAGGCCACGTGATCATCGCAGGACAGGGGCAGGGATGTTAGGAGTCGGCCATATCTCCACCTAGCAGAGAAAGGCCAGGAGGTGCCCCTGGAAGTGTGAGCTTGCGCCGGGCGTTGATATGTGGGTGTGGCCACCAGGAGGCCTGCACACCAGTGATGAGGGTGCACGAAGGGAAGCAGCAGGGTCAGATCTGCGCATGGCCCCAGCTATGGCCAGATGGACCAGGCATGGCTAGAGGCTGCCAGGCCAGTGGGGAAACTGGCCAGGTCCATGTGAGAGAGAGAACGGAGGCCTCAGCTGGGGCTGCGGTCACAGGGTGGAGGAGGAGATGACACGAGGTGTTTTCAGGAAGTCAAGTTTGCAAACTCAGAGTCCTGGGGAGGCCTGAGCGAGACAGAGTCTAGAGGGACTTCTGGGACTTAAGACTTCAACGACTCAGGTCGGAGGGTCCCTAAAAGGGGGCATGGGGTTCACCTGGGACAGAGATGTGTGAGGGTCTTGAGAGCAGAGGGCTGGAAACCCAAAGGTGAAGGACCATGACCTTGCCATCCAGCAAAAATGGGCCAGAAACCTGGCGTTACTAGTGTTAGTCGAGCCCTGCTCTGTGACTCCATAGACTGTAGCTCACCAGGCTTCTCTGCCCATGGGATTCTCCAGGCAAGAATACTGGAGTAGGTTGCCTTGCCCTACTCCAGGGAATCATCTCGACTCAAGGATCACACCCAGGTCTCCTGCATTGCAGGCAGATTATTTTTTTTTGTGTGTGGGGGGTGGGTTGGGGAGGAAGGGGGTGGGCGGGCCACCTGTATTGGTCTTTCATTTATTCATTTTCATCCATCTTTGTTCTTTGGCCCGTGTGGGCCTCCCATCACAGTGGCCTCTGTTGTTGCAGAGCACTGGCTTTGGGCACATGTGCTCCAGAGCTCCGGCTCGGTAGTTGGACACTTCACGGTCCAGCCACTCCGCGGCACGTGGGATCTTCCCAGGCCAGGGATCGAACCAGCACCCCTTGCACTGCAAGGCGGTGTCCTTACCCACTGGACCACCAGGGAAGCCCTGCAGGCAGATTCCTTACTGTCTAAGCCACCTGGGAACCCTAGAAGCCTGGCACCCAGCATGGGACCTCAGTCTCCTCCTGGGAGATGAAGATGGCACAGTCAGAGAAGTGATAGGGAATCAAAAAAAGGACCTCAGGGCTTCCCTGGTAGCTCAGTGGTAAAGACTTTACCTGCCAATGCAGGAGACATGGGTTCGATCCCTGATCCGGGAAGATCCCACATGCTGCAGAGCAACTAAGCCCGTGAGCCACAACCTGGCGTTGATATGTGGGTGTGGCCACCAGGAGGCCTGCACACCAGTGATGAGGGTGCACGAAGGGAAGCAGCAGGGTCAGATCTGCATGGCCCCAGCTATGGCCAGATGGACCAGGCATGGCTAGAGGCTGCCAGGCCAGTGGGGAAACTGGCCAGGTCCATGTGAGAGAGAGAACGGAGGCCTCAGCTGGGGCTGCGGTCACAGGGTGGAGGAGGAGATGACACGAGGTGTTTTCAGGAAGTCAAGTTTGCAAACTCAGAGTCCTGGGGAGGCCTGAGCGAGACAGAGTCTAGAGGGACTTCTGGGACTTAAGACTTCAACGACTCAGGTCGGAGGGTCCCTAAAAGGGGGCATGGGGTTCACCTGGGACAGAGATGTGTGAGGGTCTTGAGAGCAGAGGGCTGGAAACCCAAAGGTGAAGGACCATGACCTTGCCATCCAGCAAAAATGGGCCAGAAACCTGGCGTTACTAGTGTTAGTCGAGCCCTGCTCTGTGACTCCATAGACTGTAGCTCACCAGGCTTCTCTGCCCATGGGATTCTCCAGGCAAGAATACTGGAGTAGGTTGCCTTGCCCTACTCCAGGGAATCATCTCGACTCAAGGATCACACCCAGGTCTCCTGCATTGCAGGCAGATTATTTTTTTTTGTGTGTGGGGGGTGGGTTGGGGAGGAAGGGGGTGGGCGGGCCACCTGTATTGGTCTTTCATTTATTCATTTTCATCCATCTTTGTTCTTTGGCCCGTGTGGGCCTCCCATCACAGTGGCCTCTGTTGTTGCAGAGCACTGGCTTTGGGCACATGTGCTCCAGAGCTCCGGCTCGGTAGTTGGACACTTCACGGTCCAGCCACTCCGCGGCACGTGGGATCTTCCCAGGCCAGGGATCGAACCAGCACCCCTTGCACTGCAAGGCGGTGTCCTTACCCACTGGACCACCAGGGAAGCCCTGCAGGCAGATTCCTTACTGTCTAAGCCACCTGGGAACCCTAGAAGCCTGGCACCCAGCATGGGACCTCAGTCTCCTCCTGGGAGATGAAGATGGCACAGTCAGAGAAGTGATAGGGAATCAAAAAAAGGACCTCAGGGCTTCCCTGGTAGCTCAGTGGTAAAGACTTTACCTGCCAATGCAGGAGACATGGGTTCGATCCCTGATCCGGGAAGATCCCACATGCTGCAGAGCAACTAAGCCCGTGAGCCACAACCATGGAGCCTGTGCTCTAGAGCCTCGGAGCTGCAACTATTGAGCCCATGTGCCACACCTACTGAAGCCGTGTGCCCTAGAGCCAGAGTTCCACAACGGGAGAAGTCACTGCAACAAGAAGCCTGCTCACCTCCACTGGAGAGTAGCCCCCACTCCCTGCAACTAGAGGAGAGCCTGTGGCAGCAATGAAAACCCAGAAGAGTCAAAAATGAACAAACAAAGTTAAAAATTAAAAAAAAAGAGGTATTTAAAAAAAAAGTGACTTTAAAAAAAGAATGAAAAGGACTTCATGGGAAAGAGAGGGGAGAGGAGAGGTGGGAAGAGAGGGATCAAGGGGAGGTGACAGAGACGACAGAGACGCGTCACACAGGAATCCCCAGTGGCCCCAGAGTCCTGCCAGGGCACGGGGTTGGCAGTGGGAGGGGAGACGCAGGAGGCGAGAGGCACGGGGGTGAGGGCCTGACTCTGATCGGTCTTCACCGCATCCCCATCCGCCCTCCACGCCGCCCGGGGGTGTCTCACCTGTGTGGTTTTCCCGGAAGACCTGGATGACCAGGTTCCGTGGAGCGTCTGGAACAGGAAGGGTCTGAAGTTCTGCTGCAGGGGGACGGGGTCAGGAGGAAGGGCGTGGGGCAGAGGTCCTTCACATCCTGACCCCAGCCTGCCCGCCAGAAGAGTCCCCGAGTATCCCGCCCAGGCCCTGCCCCCTCCCCGCAGCCTCAGGGACCCGGCATCCTGGTGGCCCTGCCCTCACAGGACATACAGAGCCTGATGGTCCTCTCTGTGCTCACGCCAGCTCCGGGGAGGGTCACTCGGCACGTGAGGTTGGCGCCATGGTCCTGGGGCCCCAGGGTGAGGGTCAGCATGGAGGAGTGGAGAGTCTTGGGGTGCAGGGAGGCGAGGGCCTCCCCAGTCCACGAGAAGGTGGGTGCTGTCCCCCTGCCACAGGCCCATGGCACCGCACAGGTGAAGTTCACGGGGCGGCCAGGCGCTGGGGTCCCCTGGACGTGGATGTCAGGTTTCTGTGTCAGGGCTGCAGAGGGGAGACAAGGACCCAGGCCCTGGAGGGGGCCCCTGTGTGCCCCGCAGGGCAGTCTCTTCCCCAGCGTCCTATCCCCCTGGATCCCTCCCAGGATGAGAAGACAGGGCCTCCCCTCCCTGCCCTGGGGGCTCCCAGGACCCCTGCATGTGTGTCCTCCCCTTGACCCCATCCTTACCTTTCACACGCACAAACAGCTGATGACAGTTGTAACTGTATTTCAGAGTAGGCCCTCTCTCCACTCGAAAGAAGTATGTCCCCGAGTCTCTCCTCTGGGCGTCTCTGATGTCCAGGGAGCAGTTGTGGGTCCGGGGGTCTCCAAGGAGGTGGAATCGGCCCTGGGTCTCGCTCAGCACCGCACGCCCTGGGTTGTTAGTGGCCACTGCAGGGTCTGTGAGGTAATCTACCCCTTCCTGGAACCAGTAGCCGTGAGCTGGGTCAGAGTCCTCCCAGCCGTCCCGGGGATAGTGGATGGAGCAGGGCACAAGCACACACAGGCCCTCCTGCACCGTCACGAACCTCTGCACGTCCAGCCAGTAGCGGGGATCCTGAGCCGGGAACCCTGTCCGGGAATGAGGATCAGCGTTGGCCCCCACCGTGCCCACCCCGCTGCCCGCCGCCCTCTCACCTCCCCACAGCAGGGGCGGCAGTAGCAGTAGCAGCAGCAGCAGCAGCATGTCTGAGACAGCTTTTCTGGGCGTCCTGCATGTGAAAAGAGAAGGGGAAGGCGAGAGGGAAACCCATGGGAAGCTGGGGAGGAGCACGTGACTCAGCTATTCCCAGAAGAGGAACCTCAGAGCCAGTACTGGTCCCCTTCCACACAGTGCAGATGGACACGCCTCATCCAGAGACTCCAGAAACTTCCGGGGAGTGGATGAGGGAGTGGACGAGTCCACAAGGAGTGAGGAGCCAGTGGGGGCAGCTGGGCACAGTGGCCATGGGGGCTGAGAAGAGGGAGGCATCCCCGGGTTCACCCTCAAGGGGGCTCTGGTCAGTGCGGCAGGTCCAGGCTGAGGCCAGGCCCAGCTCAGCCGTGAGAAGACCATGGCTCCCTTCCAGAAGATGGGTGGCGTGCCCCACTCACGGGCCAGGGCACAGAGCAGGTCAGGTTCCCCAGGGTGGCCAGACTCCAGGGTCCCAGAAACAAGGATGTCAGGGGTATGGGTGAGCGCCAGGGAGGGGAGGAGGAGACGGGGGTCAGGAATGTTGGAGATGCAGCCCCAGAGAACCATCAGGCTTCAGTCCATCCTCCCCCTCATGGCCCCCCTTTACTCCAGACCGCCCCCAGGAGGGGCTCCCGGCCCACCCTGCCCTGGGACCCTCCCTGCGTCCTCTCCTGACCGCTCCCCTCCTTACCTGTCACTCACAAGGATTGCTGGCTAGACGTGTAATTGTATTTCATACTCCCTCTTTTCACTCAAAAAAAGCATGAGCCGTTGTCCCTCCTCGTGACATCTCTGAGGTCCAGGGAGCAATTGTACGCCCGGGGGACCCCAGGGTGGTGGACCGGCCCCACGTCTCCTCCTGCGCTCTTGCGTGTGGGTCATCTGTGGCCACGGGGGCCTCTGTGGATGCCACAGCCCCTTCCTGAACCTAGTAGCCCAGAGCTGAGGTCAAGGTGGCCCAGACGTCTCAGGGTGGGTGAAGGAGCAGGGCCCGTGGACGCACAGGCCCCCAGCAGCGTCCCCAGCTCCTGCACGTGCAGCTGTAAATATGAGGGGGCCGATTTCATTCACATATCCCGTCCTTCATTCCTCCAAACGCCCAGGGATGTACTCTGCTCACTCCTGAGAGAACACAGCAAGGTGAACCTGACCAACTGAGACATACTCCTCACTGTCCAGCAGGGAGTTGGGCAGGGCAACAGGAAACTAGAAAATGATAAGGAACTGGCAGGAGGGATGTGACCAGGAGTCTCGCAGGGTGGGGAGGTCACTGGAAGAAAGTGGGATCGTGCGCTTCACACAGCAGAGCATCTACAATATGGTGAGCACTCAGCAGAAGCTGTGATTTTTTTGTGGGTTGAGGCTGTGGGATTGCTATAGCTGCCCATGGCCTCAGTGGCTGGTGTCTACATAGCCCTGCCCTTCTCAGTGAGGTGTGCGTCCCCTCACTGCTGCCTCGGGGCTTTGCTCAGGCAAACCCTTCATCTGGGGGGCTTTGATGCCTCAGGACACATCAAGGACTGCTAGGCTGGGAACGAGACACCACAGGGAACCATCAGGATTTGTTGGGAGAGTCTTGCTCTCTCCCAACCCTGGGGAAAACGTTTCTCTGTGGAGCTGGTGGGCGTGGAGGAGGCAGTGGGAAAGCAGAGCAGGCGCTGGAGTGAGGGCCTCTTTAAATGGAGGTATCGTCAGTCTTCCTAAGGCATTGGGACCTTCTCTCTGTTTGCTTTCTTTCTCTGAAACACTTTGCTTTGTCTCCTTTTGAAGTTATGATGCAGAACCCTTTCCAAAGATACAGAGTCTTTTCACCGTCACTCACAAGGATTGCTGGCTAGACGTGTAATTGTATTTCATACTCCCACTTTTCACTCAAAAACAGCATGAGCCGTTGTCCCTCCTCGTGACATCTCTGAGGTCCAGGGAGCAATTGTACGCCCGGGGGACCCCAGGGTGGTGGACCGGCCCCACGTCTCCTCCTGCGCTCTTGCGTGTGGGTCATCTGTGGCCACGGGGGCCTCTGTGGATGCCACAGCCCCTTCCTGAACCTAGTAGCCCAGAGCTGAGGTCAAGGTGGCCCAGACGTCTCAGGGTGGGTGAAGGAGCAGGGCCCGTGGACGCACAGGCCCCCAGCAGCGTCCCCAGCTCCTGCACGTGCAGCTGTAAATATGAGGGGGCCGATTTCATTCACATATCCCGTCCTTCATTCCTCCAAACGCCCAGGGATGTACTCTGCTCACTCCTGAGAGAACACAGCAAGGTGAACCTGACCAACTGAGACATACTCCTCACTGTCCAGCAGGGAGTTGGGCAGGGCAACAGGAAACTAGAAAATGATAAGGAACTGGCAGGAGGGATGTGACCAGGAGTCTCGCAGGGTGGGGAGGTCACTGGAAGAAAGTGGGATCGTGCGCTTCACACAGCAGAGCATCTACAATATGGTGAGCACTCAGCAGAAGCTGTGATTTTTTTGTGGGTTGAGGCTGTGGGATTGCTATAGCTGCCCATGGCCTCAGTGGCTGGTGTCTACATAGCCCTGCCCTTCTCAGTGAGGTGTGCGTCCCCTCACTGCTGCCTCGGGGCTTTGCTCAGGCAAACCCTTCATCTGGGGGGCTTTGATGCCTCAGGACACATCAAGGACTGCTAGGCTGGGAACGAGACACCACAGGGAACCATCAGGATTTGTTGGGAGAGTCTTGCTCTCTCCCAACCCTGGGGAAAACGTTTCTCTGTGGAGCTGGTGGGCGTGGAGGAGGCAGTGGGAAAGCAGAGCAGGCGCTGGAGTGAGGGCCTCTTTAAATGGAGGTATCGTCAGTCTTCCTAAGGCATTGGGACCTTCTCTCTGTTTGCTTTCTTTCTCTGAAACACTTTGCTTTGTCTCCTTTTGAAGTTATGATGCAGAACCCTTTCCAAAGATACAGAGTCTTTTCAGCCCCTCTGCCTTTTTCTAAGAGCTTTCTCTACCCCTTCTTCGCAAGCGTGCGCCTTCCCACAAGCTGCTCTTCTTAACTATAATGCAAACCGGGAAAACACACGGAGAGGCCTCTCGTGCAATCCTCAGAAAGTGTACTGGGTCTGAGGAGCTGGGGTTCCCCTTCAACACCAGAAGATTCTGTGGTTCCTTTTCTAGGACCAGGTACAGTATAGCCCAAGGGGGAACCTAGGAGTGAGAGGATTGCGCAGACTCTGCATGAAGATCCTTCCCAGCTCTAACAACCTATGATGCCATGTATTCCATGTATGTTTTAGATCAGCTTCTCAAGTTCTACCACAGCTCTCATTAAGAATTTGAGATTGGGGCTTCCCTGGTGGTCCAGTGGGTAAGGACACTGCCTTGCAGTGCAAGGGGCGCCGGTTCAATCCCTTGCCTGGGAAGATCCCACCTGCCGTGGAGCAGCTGGACCAATGTGTCCAATTACCGAGCCAGAGCTCTGGAGCGCATGCATCCAGAGCCGGTGCTCTGCGACAACAGAGGCCACTGCGATGGGAGGCCCACATGGGCCAAAAAACAAAGATGGATGAAAGACCAATAGAAGTGGCCTGCCCACCCCCTTCCCTCCCCAACCCGCCCGTCCCCCGCCCCCCCAAAAAGAATTTGAGATTGCACTGAATTTGATCTCCCAGTACTGAATTTTCCCAACGATGTTGATCTCCATTGACTTACGTCTTCTTTTCTTTTTTAAAAATTTATTTATTTATTGTTGGCTATTCTGGTTTTCACTGCTGCCACAGGCTCTTCTCTAGTTGCAAGGAGTAGGGGCTACTCTCTAGTTGAGGTGATGCCTCAGGACACATCAAGGACTGCTAGGCTGGGAACGAGACACCACAGGGAACCATCAGGATTTGTTGGGAGAGTCTTGCTCTCCCAACCCTGGGGAAAACGTTTCTCTGTGGAGCTGGTGGGCGTGGAGGAGGCAGTGGGAAAGCAGAGCAGGCGCTGGAGTGAGGGCCTCTTTAAATGGAGGTATCGTCAGTCTTCCTAAGGCATTGGGACCTTCTCTCTGTTTGCTTTCTTTCTCTGAAACACTTTGCTTTGTCTCCTTTTGAAGTTATGATGCAGAACCCTTTCCAAAGATACAGAGTCTTTTCAGCCCCTCTGCCTTTTTCTAAGAGCTTTCTCTACCCCTTCTTCGCAAGCGTGCGCCTTCCCACAAGCTGCTCTTCTTAACTATAATGCAAACCGGGAAAACACACGGAGAGGCCTCTCGTGCAATCCTCAGAAAGTGTACTGGGTCTGAGGAGCTGGGGTTCCCCTTCAACACCAGAAGATTCTGTGGTTCCTTTTCTAGGACCAGGTACAGTATAGCCCAAGGGGGAACCTAGGAGTGAGAGGATTGCGCAGACTCTGCATGAAGATCCTTCCCAGCTCTAACAACCTATGATGCCATGTATTCCATGTATGTTTTAGATCAGCTTCTCAAGTTCTACCACAGCTCTCATTAAGAATTTGAGATTGGGGCTTCCCTGGTGGTCCAGTGGGTAAGGACACTGCCTTGCAGTGCAAGGGGCGCCGGTTCAATCCCTTGCCTGGGAAGATCCCACCTGCCGTGGAGCAGCTGGACCAATGTGTCCAATTACCGAGCCAGAGCTCTGGAGCGCATGCATCCAGAGCCGGTGCTCTGCGACAACAGAGGCCACTGCGATGGGAGGCCCACATGGGCCAAAAAACAAAGATGGATGAAAGACCAATAGAAGTGGCCTGCCCACCCCCTTCCCTCCCCAACCCGCCCGTCCCCCGCCCCCCCAAAAAGAATTTGAGATTGCACTGAATTTGATCTCCCAGTACTGAATTTTCCCAACGATGTTGATCTCCATTGACTTACGTCTTCTTTTCTTTTTTAAAAATTTATTTATTTATTGTTGGCTATTCTGGTTTTCACTGCTGCCACAGGCTCTTCTCTAGTTGCAAGGAGTAGGGGCTACTCTCTAGTTGAGGTGAGCAGGCTTCTTGTTGCGGTGACCTCTCTTGTTGTGGAACTCGGGCTCTAGGGCACACGGGCTTCAGTAGTTACAGCACTGGGTTCCACAGTTGTGGCTCCGAGGCTCTAGAGCACAGGCCCCACAGTTGTGGCTCAAGGGCTTAGGTGCTCCACAGCATGTGGGATCTTCCCGGATCAGGGATCGAACTCATGTCTCCTGCATTGGCAGGCGGATTCTTTACCACTGAGTTACCAGGGAAGCCCCAGCACTTATTTTTTATCTTTAATTTCTGCAAGCAACATCTTACTGTCTTCAGTATATAAGACTTGCATATATTTCTACTTATTTCACATTTTCATGTTACTTTAGCATCTTTTAAAAAATACTCAGTTTTTAAATGCCCTAGGCCACTATGCAGAATTACAAAGGAATTTTGGAATTTAAACAATTATCTTAACACTCAGCTAAACTCTACCCAGGCTTCCCAGGTGGCTCAATGGTAAAGAACCCACCTGCCAATGCAGGTTTGATGCTGGTTTGATCCCTGGGTTGGGAAGATCCCCTGGATAAGGAAATGGCAACCCGCTCTAATATTTTTGCCTGGAAAACCCCATGGACAGAGAAGCCTGGCAGGTGACAGTCCACGGGGCTTCAAAAGAGTCAGACACGACCTAGCGACTGAATAGCAACAAACTCTATGCTTGGTGTTAGCAGCTTCTTTGTGGATAACTTTAGATTTTCCAGGCATACAGTTAAATCGTCTGTGAATGAGGTTTTACTTCTTTTATGAGTTGGACAGTTCTTATTCTACTTCTTGCCTTTATTGCACTGTAGACAAGCTACAAATAGATTGCTTAATAGAAGTTGCAAGAGTAGCCATCAATGCCTCATTTCCAGTCAAAGTTCTGCGACCTCTGCTGCTGGGCCCTCCAAGTCTTAGGAGAAATTGTTAGCAAAAAATGTATGTGTTAAGAGTCCACAGAAACCGTCATGTCAGGACCTTCAACTGTCTTCTGTGCACACTTTCACTGCCCTTTCACAGTGGCCTGGTTAGACAGGAACAATTTCCCTGCTCAGCAGAACAGTAAAGTGAGGCACAGGAGATAAAACTGACTCATCTGATAAGTGGCAGAGATGGATTTGAAATCAGTTATTTTGGTCAAATCCCTCTGCTCCTGGGGGGCGGATCAGACAAAGGTTCATTGAGTCAAAGCTATGGTTTTGCCAGCAGTCATGCATGGATGTGAGTTTTGGACCACAGGGAAGGCTGAGCCCTGAAAAATTGATGCCTTCCAACTGTGGTGTTGAAGAAAGCTCTTGAGAGTACCTTGGATAGCAAGGAGATCAAACCAGTCAATCCTAACAGAAATCAACCCTGAACATTCATCAGAAGGACTGATGTCGAGACTAAAGCTCCAGTACTTGGCCACCTGATGTGAAGAACTGACTCACCGGAAAACAGCCTGATGTAGGGAAGGATTGAGGGCAGGAGGAGAAAGAGGTGACAGAGGAAGAGATGGCTGGATGGCATTGCTGACTCAATGGACATGAGTTTGAGCAAACTCGGGGAGATGGTGGAGGACAGGGAAGCCCAGTGTGCTGCCGTCCAGGGGTCACAAAGAGTCAGACACGATTGAGTGACTGAACAAATTTTGTCTCAAGTCCTGTTGTCTTCCACACATACTAGGGGTTTCACACCATTGCCAAGAAGGTGATTTGCTTTTAAATAATTGGAGGCTGAGTGTTACAGGCTGAAAACGCATGTCCTTATAAGAAGAGTAAGTGAGGACATGTACACACACGGAAGACCATGCGAGGACATGGGATAAAGATGGCCGTCTCCAAGCCAAGGAGAGAGGCCTCAGAGGAACCAACCTGCCAACACCTTGATCTCAGACTTCCAGTTTCCAGACCGTGAGAAAGTCATTCCTCACTTGTGTATCTTGATCTCTGAGTACTCAGTGCCTTCCCGTTTCTGAGGTTTCGGCTTGTGAAATCGGAGGAAAGCATAGTGAAGCTCTTGTTCCTGTCCTGAGACGAGGCCAGCCCCAGCAGGGGTGGGGGGGTCTGAAGAGGGAGCTGTCCAGAACTGAGACTGATGCTCCTGAGTGGAAGGAGAAGAAAGGATTCAGATCTGGCCACAGGGTCTGGGAGAAAGTCAAGACCACAATGGAACTGGAACTGAGGGAACGTGGATCACTTACCCATTCATTTACTCAAAAATAGTTGGTAATTCAGACTGACTAGCCCTTTGTGTGTCTTTATGTGAATCACAATATATTCTTTTTTTTTTTTTAAAGATTTATTTATTTATTTATTTTGGGCGGGGGTCGGGTTGGGGAGGGAGGGGAGCAGGTGGGCCACTTCTATTGGTCTTTCGTTTCTCTATTTTCATCCATCTTTGTTCTTTGGCTCCTGTGGGCCTCGCGGTGGCGTCTGTGGTTGCAGAGCGCCGGCTCTGGGCACATGCGCTCCAGAGCTCCGGCTCGGTAATTGGACACATCAGTCCAGCCGCTCCACGGCACGTGGGATCTTCCCAGGCCAGGGCTCGAACCGGCGCCCCTTGCATTGCAAGGTGGTGTCCTTACCCACTGGACCACCAGGGGAAGCCCCCACAATATATTCTTAAAAAACGCTAGGAGAGGGCTTCCCCAGTAGCTCAGTGGTGAAGAGTTTGCCTGCCAACACAGGAGACATGGGTTCAATCCCTGATCCGGGAAGATCCCACATGCTGTGGGGCAACTGAGCCTGAGAGCCACAACTATGGAGCCTGCGCTCTAAAGCCTCAGAACCGCAACTATGGAGCCCATGTGCTGCAACTACTGAAGGCTGTGTGCCTTCTAGTTCCACAACAAGAGAGGTCACGCAACAAGAAGCCAGCTCACCTCAACTAGAGAGCAGCCCCCACTCCTTGCAAGTAGAGAAGAGCCTGTGGCAACAGTGAACATCAAGAATATCCAAATACACACACATATATGAACCTACATGCAATTTGGGAGACGCAGGTTCAAGCCATGGGTTGGGAAGATCCCCTGGACAAGGGAATGGCAACTCAGTCCCAGTGTTCTTGCCTTGTTACAGTAAGTCTTAACCCCTGACCACCAGGAAGTCCTGGTAATAATGATATTCCCATGTCACAGAAAATAAGGTCCAAGAGAGCACAGCATCTGTCCAAGGCCACACATCAGTGCCTTCCCCCGTTTCTGAGGTTTCGCCAGTGAAATCGGAGGAAAGCATAGTGAAGCTCTTGTTCCTGTCCTGAGACGAGGCCAGCCCCAGCAGGGGTGGGGGGGTCTGAAGAGGGAGCTGTCCAGAACTGAGACTGATGCTCCTGAGTGGAAGGAGAAGAAAGGATTCAGATCTGGCCACAGGGTCTGGGAGAAAGTCAAGACCACAATGGAACTGGAACTGAGGGAACGTGGATCACTTACCCATTCATTTACTCAAAAATAGTTGGTAATTCAGACTGACTAGCCCTTTGTGTGTCTTTATGTGAATCACAATATATTCTTTTTTTTTTTTTAAAGATTTATTTATTTATTTATTTTGGGCGGGGGTCGGGTTGGGGAGGGAGGGGAGCAGGTGGGCCACTTCTATTGGTCTTTCGTTTCTCTATTTTCATCCATCTTTGTTCTTTGGCTCCTGTGGGCCTCGCGGTGGCGTCTGTGGTTGCAGAGCGCCGGCTCTGGGCACATGCGCTCCAGAGCTCCGGCTCGGTAATTGGACACATCAGTCCAGCCGCTCCACGGCACGTGGGATCTTCCCAGGCCAGGGCTCGAACCGGCGCCCCTTGCATTGCAAGGTGGTGTCCTTACCCACTGGACCACCAGGGGAAGCCCCCACAATATATTCTTAAAAAACGCTAGGAGAGGGCTTCCCCAGTAGCTCAGTGGTGAAGAGTTTGCCTGCCAACACAGGAGACATGGGTTCAATCCCTGATCCGGGAAGATCCCACATGCTGTGGGGCAACTGAGCCTGAGAGCCACAACTATGGAGCCTGCGCTCTAAAGCCTCAGAACCGCAACTATGGAGCCCATGTGCTGCAACTACTGAAGGCTGTGTGCCTTCTAGTTCCACAACAAGAGAGGTCACCGCAACAAGAAGCCAGCTCACCTCAACTAGAGAGCAGCCCCCACTCCTTGCAAGTAGAGAAGAGCCTGTGGCAACAGTGAACATCAAGAATATCCAAATACACACACATATATGAACCTACATGCAATTTGGGAGACGCAGGTTCAAGCCATGGGTTGGGAAGATCCCCTGGACAAGGGAATGGCAACTCAGTCCCAGTGTTCTTGCCTTGTTACAGTAAGTCTTAACCCCTGGACCACCAGGAAGTCCTGGTAATAATGATATTCCCATGTCACAGAAAATAAGGTCCAAGAGAGCACAGCATCTGTCCAAGGCCACACAGTTTGTAAATAGGGAAAGACAGGACTTGAATGCAAACAGTCCAGCTCCAGAGGTCACACTTTGAACCATAATGTTATACTGTCTCAAAGAGATATTCTTTGAAAATAAAAGTTGACTAAAAAAATGTTGACTTGGGGCTTCCCTGGTGGTCCAGTGGGTAAAGAGTACGCCTTGCAGTGCAAGGGGCACCAGTTCGATCCCTGGTCTGGGAAGATCCCACCTGCCGCGGAGCGACTGGACTAGTGTGTCCAATTATGAGCCAGTGCTCTGGGGCACATGCGCCCAGAGCCGGTGCTCTGCAGCAAGAAGAGGCCACTGCGATGGGCGGCCCACACAGGCTAAAGAATAAAGATGGATGAAAAATAAATAAAACTCAATTAAAAGAGGCCAAAATTAAAAAAAAAAAAGTTGACTGAAAATTTGCAAGTAAAGTAATAGAAAAGAGATCTCATGACTCTTGATAAGATAGGGGTTGGACACACACGAAGGGTTCCATGACCCAAGATCAACCAAGGAGGAACTGCTAGGGGACATATGTAAATTAAATGTAGCACCTGACTTTCTGTCAACTTGGTCTGCCAGTTCCTGACAAAGATGTGAGACAACCAACCCTAACTGGGGATGTGCCTATTTCTCCTTGCAACTCAGTCTGTGTTTGTTAATTTATTTCTCTTACTGGCAGCATCTACACTTAGGATTTTATATCTTTCCATGAAATGATAGAAGCCATACAGAGACAGTGAATATTGCATGGTTCCACTTACATGACATTCCAGAATGAACAAAGCTAATCAACCATGACAGACATTAGTGACTGCTGGCAAGGGGAAGGGGAAGAATGAGAAGGGAAACAAAAGAATCCGGGGCCGTGATGGAAAATGTTCTCTGTCTTGACTGGGAACATGGTTGCAGGATGTATGCATTGCCAGTTTGTTTAACTGCGTACTCAAAATGAGTGCATTTTACTATGTGTAAAGTATTTCTCATATGGACTTCCCTGGTGGCCCAGAGGTAAAGAATCCGCCTGCGACGGAGGAGACATGGGCACAATCCCTCGATGGGGAAGACCCCCGGAGAAGGAAACGGCAACCCACTCCCATATTCTTGCCTGGACAGAGGAGCCTGGCGGGCTACAGTCCATGGGGTCACAAAAGAGGCAGACACGACTTAGCGACTAAACAACACCTCAGTCCAGCTACAGTAAGTAACTGGGCAACAGATATGAACCATGGAAATCAGGAGTGATAAACAGTGACTCAGGGTGCCTCAAGCTCTCCACCCGTCTTCCTTGTCCTCAGGGAATCTGACACAGATTAGGTTTGGACCAAGACTCTTCCCTGGTAATCAAGGCGGGAAGAAAAGGCTAGTAATCACAGGAGGAAGTGCTAATCTGACATACTGATCAACTAGACAAGATGCATATTCCATCAGAAGCAGGGGTATTAGAGCAGCTGAATCATATTAAACAACCCCACGTGGAGTTCTGGGGAGTGTTGGAAATGCCAGGGGCCCAGACAGCACCCTCAGGGATGGACGGAATGGAACCTTCTGCCCCGTCACTCACCCTGGAGCCTGAGCATGTGGCTTGGTTCATACCCTCCGTGCTTTGCACTGTCTGGGTCTTCCTGCGAGTCTTCACTCTAAGGGAACATCCCCAGGCGTTTCAGCCTGGTAATTTGGGGCACAGGGTAGGCAGACCATCCCCTCCTCCCTAAAGAGCGTGGAATGAGGGCGTGGGTCCAGCCTCCAGGTGCTCGCCCCCACCCAAGAGCAGGGCTTGGGAAGAGACCTCCCGCCGGGCTCTGTCCAGTTGGTTACAGTCTGGTTCACAGCATCACCCAGCCTGTCTTCTCGGGCTCAGGGCTTTCCACCCCATCTAGGGTCCTCCACCTCAGGTTTTCTGAGGTGCCAGGACCTTCAGCCCTTCCCACCCTGGGCTCCTCCCTCTGCCTGGGGGCCCACTCTCACCTGAAGATGAAATAAAGACACAGACACAACAGGACCACCACGCCAGCTCCGCCAACAGCTCCCACGACCTTGTCTGCCCTGGGCTGGGCTTTACCTGTAGACCATTTGAGCTTTGTCTAAATGCCAACCCTCATGCACGGCATCTTCCCAGTGGGCTGCGAATCCCCGTGTTCTGTTAGTGTACCCATCATCCATCAAAGACTCGGTCACTGGACCTTTCCCCTGCCCTGTAGACTCTGGACCAGCCCCTCCCCCTGGTCCTCCACCTCCAGCCACTCCAGCGGGGACCCTGTGGTGCTCCTCCTCTGAGCTCCCTCTCTCTGGGGTGTTAGAGATGACTTGTGTTCCCCTTGCCCAAATTCCTGTGCTGAAGTCCCCTCAGCCCAGTCACTCAGAAAGTGACCTTATTTGGAGACGAGGCAATCAAGCTGAAATGAGGTCAGCAAGGCTCCCCCAGTTGCTCAGTGAGTCTGCCAGCCAATGCAGGGGACACGGGGTTCGATTCCTGATCTGGAAAGATCCCATGCGCCTCAGAGCAGCTAAGTCTGTGCGCCACAACTACTGAGCCTGTCCTCTAAAGCTGGGGAGCCGCAACTACTGAGCCCACGGGCTGCGCTACTAAGGCCCTCACTCCCTGGACCCTGTGCTCTGCAACAGAAGAAGCCACTGCAGCGAGAAGCCCACCCATGGCAACCAGTGAGTAGCCTGTGCTGTACACAACTAGAGAAAGCCTGGGCAGCAACAAAGACCCAGCATAGCTGTAAATAAATAAAAACATAATTAAAAAAATACGAGATCAGGAGGATGGACCCTAATCCAATGTGACTGGTGTTCTAAAAGGGAGAAATCTGAACCCAGATACAGGCAGGGAGAACAATGCCACGTAAACATGAAAGCAGGTGGTAAAGAACCCGCCTGCCGATGCAGGAGATGGAAGGTCGGGAAGATCCCCTGGAGGAGGAAATAGCAACCCACCCCAGTCTTCCTGCCATGGACAGAGGAGCCTGGAGGGCTACCATTCATAGGGCCGCAAAGAGTTGAACACGACTGAAGCGACTGAGCATGCATGCAAACATGAAGGCAGATGCACCTACAGGCCAAGGAAGGCCAAAGGTTGTCGGCAAAACCACCAGAAGCAACGGGGAGGGTCCCAGAACAATTCTCGCAGCCTCAGATGGCCTCAGCTCTGCTGATCCCTTGATCTCAGGCACAGCCTCCAGAACTGGGAGGTGTATCTGTTTAATCCCAGGCTGAGGTGCTTTATTGTGGCCACCGTAGCAGACTCATCCAGGAGCCAGGCTCCTCTTGGCCCAGGCATCATCCTTGGCAGACCCCTGACCTGGCAGCAGCAGGGCAGAACTGCTCTGGGTCCCATGGCCATTCATGGCCTCACAGCTGAGCCTGAGGCCAGAGCTGAGCCCCTCACTGAGGCTCGGGGAGCTGCGGGCCCAGGGCCCCACAGAGCTGGAGGTGACCTTGAACGAGGCGTTGCTGAAGTCCCCTTCCAACAGCCCCTCCCCCAGCCGCCAGCGCAGGGAGGGGGCTGGCCAGGCTCTGGAGGAGCAGCTGCAGGGCACACCCTGGTCCTCCTGGGAGCAGGAGGGGCCGAGCAGCTGCGGGGGCGCTGTGGGGAGGGAGGAGCATCAGCGGTGCCTTCTCCCGCCCTCTGGACCCAGGCATCCTGCCCCGGGGGGCCCCACACTCACAGACCACAGAGAGGCCCAGAGAGATACTTTGAGAGCCCAGCAGGTTCTGAGCTCGCTAGGTGAATTCTCCTTCTTTGGCTGCCCCTATGTGAGGCAGTTCCAGGAGCCCGGTGCTGGAGATAGGGGTGGCCTCCAGGGCTGGGGACCCCCAGAACCAGCTCAGCTGGGCAGGAGGGGTTGCCGTCAGCCACACAGAACAGCTGCAGTGTCTGGCCCTCCCGGACGGGAAGAAACGAGAGTTTCTGCAGAATCTTGAGGGCTTCAGGAGAAGAGCAGGGCAGAGATGGAGAGACGGGGAGGGCAAAGCTGATGTCTCTCTCCACCTGTGACGTCCACACTAGCTCTTGGCAGGGTGGGGGGAACCGGCAGAGTCTGCAGCGCAGGCCTTTGGAAGAGGCCCAGATAACTTCCCTGAGCTGCTCAGAACTGTCCACCAGATGGAGGATAGAACGCTCAGGACAGGGATACAGTGAGCAAATGTAGTACAGGCCAAAGAAGAGCCTAAGGAAGCAGGAGCAGGTAAAACCTGAGAGAGACTTCCTGGAGGTCCAGCTCTGCTGATCCCTTGATCTCAGGCACAGCCTCCAGAACTGGGAGGTGTATCTGTTTAATCCCAGGCTGAGGTGCTTTATTGTGGCCACCGTAGCAGACTCATCCAGGAGCCAGGCTCCTCTTGGCCCAGGCATCATCCTTGGCAGACCCCTGACCTGGCAGCAGCAGGGCAGAACTGCTCTGGGTCCCATGGCCATTCATGGCCTCACAGCTGAGCCTGAGGCCAGAGCTGAGCCCCTCACTGAGGCTCGGGGAGCTGCGGGCCCAGGGCCCCACAGAGCTGGAGGTGACCTTGAACGAGGCGTTGCTGAAGTCCCCTTCCAACAGCCCCTCCCCCAGCCGCCAGCGCAGGGAGGGGGCTGGCCAGGCTCTGGAGGAGCAGCTGCAGGGCACACCCTGGTCCTCCTGGGAGCAGGAGGGGCCGAGCAGCTGCGGGGGCGCTGTGGGGAGGGAGGAGCATCAGCGGTGCCTTCTCCCGCCCTCTGGACCCAGGCATCCTGCCCCGGGGGGCCCCACACTCACAGACCACAGAGAGGCCCAGAGAGATACTTTGAGAGCCCAGCAGGTTCTGAGCTCGCTAGGTGAATTCTCCTTCTTTGGCTGCCCCTATGTGAGGCAGTTCCAGGAGCCCGGTGCTGGAGATAGGGGTGGCCTCCAGGGCTGGGGACCCCCAGAACCAGCTCAGCTGGGCAGGAGGGGTTGCCGTCAGCCACACAGAACAGCTGCAGTGTCTGGCCCTCCCGGACGGGAAGAAACGAGAGTTTCTGCAGAATCTTGAGGGCTTCAGGAGAAGAGCAGGGCAGAGATGGAGAGACGGGGAGGGCAAAGCTGATGTCTCTCTCCACCTGTGACGTCCACACTAGCTCTTGGCAGGGTGGGGGGAACCGGCAGAGTCTGCAGCGCAGGCCTTTGGAAGAGGCCCAGATAACTTCCCTGAGCTGCTCAGAACTGTCCACCAGATGGAGGATAGAACGCTCAGGACAGGGATACAGTGAGCAAATGTAGTACAGGCCAAAGAAGAGCCTAAGGAAGCAGGAGCAGGTAAAACCTGAGAGAGACTTCCCTGGAGGTCCAGTGGTTAGGACCCTGTGCTTCCACTGCAGGGGACATGGGTTCGATCCCTGGTCAGGGAACTAAGATCCTGCATGCTGCATTGTGTGGCCAAAAAAGAAAAACAAACAAACAAACACACATCAAAACCAAAAAACATCAGACAGAAAGCAAAAGGGATATGACAGCTTCCTTTGAATTTGGCCAAAGAAAGCTGTGGGCGAGCTGAAGGTTCACTCTAGGGAAATGAGATTCCTTGGGGGTTTTCCCTGAGCTCTCCCTGTGTCTGACCTCAATAGCTGACTCCTGAAAAATATTTCACTTAGTCCTTTGAGGGGGCTTCCCCCATGATGCTAGTGGTAAAGAACCTGCCTGCCAGTGCAAGAGACACAGAAGACATGGGTTCGATCCCTGGCTCCACTGGAGGAGGAAATGGCAACCCATGCCAGTATTCATGGCTAGAGAACCCCATGGACAGAGGAGCCTGGTGCGCTACAGTCCATGGGGTTGCACAGAGTTGCACACGACTGAGTGACTGAGCAAAAAGTCCTCTGAGACCCAACAAGGGTCTGTCCTGGTAAATACCTGGATTCCAGCCCCGCTCTGAAGGGAAGATTTTTTTCCTACCTGTTCTGTTTCCGTTGAAGATGCTGTTGGCCACGTTGTGGGGAGCATCTGTGACAGAAGAATAAGGCAGCGTCAACATCTGTGGCGAGGGGTGGGTGGGCTCCAGTGCCATGGAAACCAGGAAGGGGGGGGGTCCCTTCCTGTTCAGGTGTCGAGACCCATGACATGCCCTGCCCAGCTCTCCCTGTCCCCACACCCTCGGGCCCCGGGTGTCCCCACCTCCACTCACAGGTGACATTGAGCTGGATGGTCCTCTCCACAACCGCCCCACTTGTGGGGAGCTTCACCTGACAGGTGAGCCTGCTGCCGTGGTCCTGGGGCCGGGGGGTGAGGGTGAGCACCGAGGAGAGGGTGGTCCTGGGGCCCAGCGAGGCGGGGGCCGCTGACGTCCAGGAGAAGATGGGGGTCGTGCCCCGCTCACAGGCCCAGGGCACAGAGCAGGTCAGGTTCCCAGGGCGGCCGGACTCCAGGGCCCCAGTAACGAGGATGTCAGGGGTGTGGGTGAGGGCTGGGGAGGCCAGAGAGAGGGATGGGGCCGGTTGGCATGTTGTTAGCCTGCTGCAGGGTCTTGTTGTGGTGCCCCCAGCCCAGCCCTGGTTTCCCACGCCCCTCAGCCGGTGTCCTTTCCCCGAGCCTCTACCATACCTGTCACGTTCAGAGACAGCATCTTATTTAGATATGGGAGTTTACTCAAGCGTGTCTCTATTTGAAAGAAGTATGTCCCGCTGTCTCCTCTGTTGACATCTCTGATGCTCAGGGAGCAGTTCCTGGCCTTTGGGTCCCCGGGGAGGGAGAATCGCCCCTGGGTCCCCTCATGCAGCTTCTGGTCTGGCTTGTTCGTCGCCACTGGAGGCTCATGCCTAGTATCGGCCCCTTTCCGGAACCAAAACATGTAGAATTTTGCAAAGGTAATCCAGGGGTGGGAAAATGTGCATGGCACCAGGATACACAGCCCCTCCTCCACTGTCACATTCTGTGGCAGCTCCAGGTGCTGAGCCAGGGGTGCTGGAGAGAGGGAGAAAGTCAGCCTAAGCTCCTGTGCCCCTCCCGAGCGGGGTCCCCGTGCCCCCTCGGCCCAACTCACCTCCCCACAGCGTGGGCAGCACCAGCAGCAGCAACAGCTGCATCCCTTCTTGATGTCCCAGGGTGGTCTGCCTTCTGGATCCCTCCGAAAGAGAAGGCTACGCTGCAGATATGGGGAGGGAGGAGGAAGCTCAGACAGGAAGCCTGTGGTGAGGGCAAGAGGCCACAACCCCTAAGAGAAAACTTCAGACTCAACAGTGAGCTGTGGTTGGCCCAGCTGAGATCATTTGGGCAGGTGAGCCCTGAGAATCGGAGGCGGCAAGGGGCTTGCCCAAGTAAGACACCCAGGAAGGAGGGGAGCCCCCGAGTCCTGTCCCTTGGGCTCCTGCACCATTTTCTGCACTGGATAAGGGGATCCTCCCCCTGTCCAGCTCCCCGAGAGTCATGGCCTGAGGACCCTCATGGAGGCAACCTGCCAGGGAGGGAACTCGAGATGTCCTATATATCAGGAGGGCACCAGAGGCAGAAGAAGGTCCGGATGAAGCAAGAGAAGCAACACACACCTTTACTGACTTCATACATTCACTCACTCACTCACTCACAAACTAACATAAAAAGGGACAGATCTGGGGACTTCCCTGGTGGTCCAGTCGTTAAGAATTCACCTTGCAGTGCAGGGGACACGGGTTCGATTTCTGGCTGGGGAACTAAGATCTCACATGCCCTGCGACACCTAAGCCCACACGCCACAGCTACTGCAGCCTCTGGAGCCTGCGGGCCACAAGTGAGAGAAGCCCAGGTGCACCACAACGGAAGAGCCTGTGTGCCGCAACGAAGACCTGATCAGCTCAGTTCAGTTCAGTCACTCGGTCGTGTCTGACTCTTGGCGACCCCACAGACTGTATTGCACACCAGGCTTCCCTGTCCTTCACTATCTCCCCGAGCTTGCTCAAACTCATGTCCGTGGAGCCTGTGAAGCCATCCAACCATCTCGTCCTCTGTTGTTGCCTTCTCCTTCTGCCAGATATTCTTCCAGCATCAGGGTCTTTTCCAATGAGCCGTCTCCTCACATCAAGCGGCCAAAGTAGTGGAGCTTCAGCGTCAGCATCAGTGCTTCCAATGGATATTCAGGGCTGATTTCCTTTAGGACTGATTGCTTTGATCTCCTTGCAGTCCAAGGGATGCTCAAGAGTCTTCTCCAACACGACATTTTGAAGGCATCCATTCTTATTTGGCTGAAACCAAATAAATAAATATTTTTTAAAAGACAGATTTGAATCAGTCCTCACCCTTGACTAGCTCAAACAGTAGGGGAAGACAAACAAGCCTGAGCTTTATCTAAGGGCAAAGGGGAGCCATGGAAGGTTCTTGAGCAGGAGCAAAGCAGAGTCATGTGGGTATAACATGGTGTCTCTGAAGCCAGTGCAGGGAACAGCTGGGAGAGGCTGGCAGCCAGGAGGAAGCTGCTGTGACTGGGGAGAAGAGAACCAAGCCTGTGTGGAGACAGCAGCCTTGGTGATGCAGGACAGATGCCACTGAAGACACTTTGAGGAAGTGAGATTTGAGGGGAGGTGCCAGGGTGTTGGGGAGAGAGGTGTATGGAGTGACTCTCTGAACCCTGACTCTGGGACAGGGGAATGGAGGGGCCACAGCCCAGAGGAGGATATATGCGCAGGTCTGAGCTGGGCAGACAGGGGTTGAGAAGGCAGCAGAGCTGCCTGGGGAAGTGGGCGCCTAGGCACATTCACTGGGAGGGAGCCGTGCACCCTGGGTGGGACCGTGGGAAACCACATGCCTGTGCACACATGCACGCATGCGCTTTAGCTGTGTTGTGGGATGCAGGGGGAGGCAGCAGTGTGACGGAGGTGGCCCGCCCAAGGAGGAAGGAGGAAAGCAGGTGGTTACTGGTGACCCAGGTGGGAGTTCTGCCCTGGAGGGAGAGAGGGGGCGGCACGCTGACAGCTAGGAGCAGAGAGGTGATGCGAATGGGCAGGTGGGGGTGGGGAGGGTCATCCCTCTGATCGCCTTTAGCTCCCTCCCACTTGAACTCGGAGACCCCACTTCTGCCCTGAGCAGCAGAAGTCCACCTCCATCACTACACCAGAGGAGAGCCTCCTTCCCTCTTGTGTCATCTTCCTGGAAGGGGGCCAATAGCCAGGTTCTTGGTGCGTTTGGAATTGACCAAGAAGGCATTCTACACTTCAATCTTGGGGAGCTACAGTGGTTTTAACTCTGGCTGGATCCACAGAAGTGCAGCGAGGTGGGGACTGCTGGGCTTTCTTCTCCCTTCTCAGGCCAGGCTTTTAGCCACACATCGAATCCTACAGGTGCTGCAGCTTGGGCCCCTCCTCAGGGACGCAGGTGTCCTGACCAACACCGAGAAGGGATGCTGAGCCTGATCGGGCCAGAGGCAAGGAGAGCCTCAGCCAGCCGAGGAGGGATAGCTTGAGCTGCTAGCATCCAAGGGAGCAGGTTAAAGCAGCGAGTCAAAATGAAAGTAACAATTAGGCCTTTAATCACCTACTGGGATGATACAAAAAACAGCCTAAATGAAAGCAATGACTCTCCCACGTTCCAGAATGGGTGCAGGGGTGTCAAAGAAAAAGATGGCATTCTGTTAAGGAAAAAAAGTGATTCATGGCATTTCTTTTATTTTTTAACTGGAGTATATTGCTTTACACTGCTGTGTCTATTTCTGCCGTTGGTGTGTGCTAAATCGCTTCAGTCGTGTCCCAGTCTCTGCGGCCCTATGGACGGTAGCCCGCCAGGCTCCTCTGTCCATGGGAGTCTCCAGAGGAGAATACTGGACTGGGTCGCCATGCGCTCTTCCAGGGGAACTTCCCCACCCAGGGATTGAACCTGGGTCTCCTGTGTCTCCTGCATGGGCAAGCGGACTCGTCACCACTGAGCCACCTGGGAAGCCAACACGTAGTAGTGTATATATGGCAATCCCAACCTCCCACTTCACTCCACCACCTACCTTTTGCTCCCCGGTAACCAGACAGTTTTTCTCTACATCTGTGTCTCTATTTCTGCTCGTGACACTTCAGGAACCATGAAGCAGACTTTATTCAGGACCATTGCCCTAGTGCAGTGGACGAGAACCCGCCTGCCCATGCCAGGAGAAGCGGATTTGATCTCCGGTCTGGGAACATTCTTCATGCCACAGAGCAATGAAAGTCCACCCAATGCAACTACTGAGCCCTCCTTCTGCAATCACGGTGTTTCACAGCAAGAGAAGCCACAGTGAGAAGCCAGTGTGCTGCAGTAGAGGAGCCCCCACTGACTGCAACTCAAGAAAGCCCTCAGGTGCAACGAAGACCCAGGGTGGCCATAAATAAATACAATTTAGGAAAAAAATTATTAAAAATAAAAGGTTGAATAGTCTGGCTAGAGTTCAGCCAAAAAGAGAATCTTTGTCTATGGTCCGAGGGGCCAGAACAGATGTGGGGGTAATTTTAAGGACAAGAGATGCAGAACACAAAGTTCTAGTGGCTCTGTGGACCCTGGGCTGGGGGTTGGGGGTGGGAATGGAAAAGTACTGATCCCTGAATCAGAGTGGGAGGAAGTTCCTTCCCCTCCAAAAAAGGAGGCCTCGGGGTGGGGGTGGGGGGGTGCCTGAAGACCTCTGCCCAAGGCTTCAGATGAGTTGACCAGAGAATGAAGTCATCGGTCACAGCGGCAGCAGCATCTCTGGGCTGCAGAGGATCATCTGGACTCGCCTGACTCCATCTGACCAGTCTCTGCTAGCTTGGAGGTGGGGCGGTCCTGGGGTGGCACAAGAGCTGGGACACTTTTCGGGCTGAAGTGGATGGCTTCTGTCAGTCTTCTCCCTCCAACAGAAAAACTCTGCTCTCTTGGGTCACCGCGCGCTGGGGAAGTGAAAGTTGAGGTCTTCTCTTCTGGGACTCCAGCTGGGTGGACCCATCTTGTACCCTGAAACTCTGACTCTCCCTTCCTGAAGGCCAACCCCCCACTTCCCTTCAGTGAGATATGGAGTTTCAGGGTCTTTTTTCCCTATAGGTTTCTTGGAGCCCAGATAGAACCTAGACAGGGAGGCCTCTATCCCATTAGCAATCCCAACCTCCCACTTCACTCCACCACCTACCTTTTGCTCCCCGGTAACCAGACAGTTTTTCTCTACATCTGTGTCTCTATTTCTGCTCGTGACACTTCAGGAACCATGAAGCAGACTTTATTCAGGACCATTGCCCTAGTGCAGTGGACGAGAACCCGCCTGCCCATGCCAGGAGAAGCGGATTTGATCTCCGGTCTGGGAACATTCTTCATGCCACAGAGCAATGAAAGTCCACCCAATGCAACTACTGAGCCCTCCTTCTGCAATCACGGTGTTTCACAGCAAGAGAAGCCACAGTGAGAAGCCAGTGTGCTGCAGTAGAGGAGCCCCCACTGACTGCAACTCAAGAAAGCCCTCAGGTGCAACGAAGACCCAGGGTGGCCATAAATAAATACAATTTAGGAAAAAAATTATTAAAAATAAAAGGTTGAATAGTCTGGCTAGAGTTCAGCCAAAAAGAGAATCTTTGTCTATGGTCCGAGGGGCCAGAACAGATGTGGGGGTAATTTTAAGGACAAGAGATGCAGAACACAAAGTTCTAGTGGCTCTGTGGACCCTGGGCTGGGGGTTGGGGGTGGGAATGGAAAAGTACTGATCCCTGAATCAGAGTGGGAGGAAGTTCCTTCCCCTCCAAAAAAGGAGGCCTCGGGTGGGGTGGGGGTGCCTGAAGACCGCTGCCCAAGGCTTCAGATGAGTTGACCAGAGAATGAAGTCATCGGTCACAGCGGCAGCAGCATCTCTGGGCTGCAGAGGATCATCTGGACTCGCCTGACTCCATCTGACCAGTCTCTGCTAGCTTGGAGGTGGGGCGGTCCTGGGGTGGCACAAGAGCTGGGACACTTTTCGGGCTGAAGTGGATGGCTTCTGTCAGTCTTCTCCCTCCAACAGAAAAACTCTGCTCTCTTGGGTCACCGCGCGCTGGGGAAGTGAAAGTTGAGGTCTTCTCTTCTGGGACTCCAGCTGGGTGGACCCATCTTGTACCCTGAAACTCTGACTCTCCCTTCCTGAAGGCCAACCCCCCACTTCCCTTCAGTGAGATATGGAGTTTCAGGGTCTTTTTTCCCTATAGGTTTCTTGGAGCCCAGATAGAACCTAGACAGGGAGGCCTCTATCCCATTCCTAGCAGGTCCTCAAACCCATCCCAATTCTCCTTCCCGTCAGAACAGCACCCACAGCAGGACTGCTTTACCAGCTAAGACAGCATCTGGTCCCCAGGAGGCAGGGGGTGGTGCTGTCCGTGGTTCTGAAGCAGGATCCCGTCTTGAGCTGGGGAATAACTGGATTATGCAAGAAGGGTCTGACTAGACACAAACCAGATCTGGCCCTCTGGCCGGGAAAGCAGCTGAGAAGGGCTGGGCCTGCCTAGGAAGGAAGGAGGGGCCGACCCTCTGGTCGGGGGGCTTGTCTTCCCCGAGTCTCTCCTCTTCCTTCTTCTTACACAAGCCCTGTGGGTGTTTCCAGGCCACTGGATCAGTCAGCAGCAGCTCCCATCCTCTCACCTCCCATTGACTTCTGTTTCACGAGAAAAATAAAAGCCCTATTTGTTAAGGTTCCTGAAAGTCAGCTTTTTTCTTTTTCTTTTTTTTGTAGCTTAGAGTGAAACACATTTCTAACTGATACAGTATGTGGAGATGATTCTTTCAATTCCATTTGAAGCCAATATGACATTTTCCAAAAGTGTCCTACTTGCACTAGAGTGCCTGGCATGCCTGACGTTTTTTACTTTTGCTAACTCATGAGGAGAGAGACAGTAATGTATCCTTTACTTTTCATGGATGTGATTACAAATCACCTTTCTCATCTTTATAAATTAATTGTAACCCTTCTCTGTGAGTTATCTATTCAAAGGGGGACTTCCCTGGTGGCACAGTGGGTACAAATCTACCTGCCAATGCAGGGGACAGGAGTTCGATCCCTGTTCTGGGATGATTCCACATGCCGTGGAGCCACTAAGCCCATGGGCCACAACTCCTGAGCCCACGGGCTGCACTCACTGAAGCCCACCCACCTAGAGCTTGTGCTCCACCACAAGAAAAGCCACCACAATGAGACGCCTGAGCACCACAACAGAGTAGCCTCCACTTGCCCCAGCTAGAGACAGCCTGAGCAAAGCGACGAAGACCCAGTGCAGCCCAAAGTGAATAAATAAATAATTTAAAAAATCTATTCAAAGGGTTTACACCTTTGAAGGACCACGGAGGGACTTCCTGGTGGTCCAGTGGTTAAGACTCTGTGCTCTCAATGCAAGGGGCCAGGGTTTGATTCCTGGCCATGGGACTAGATCCCACATGCCACAGCTAAAGGTCCCATGTGCTGCAACTAAGACCCAGTACAGCCACATAAATAAATGAATAAAATTTTTTTAAAAGGACCATGGAGTTTTCCTTACCAACTTCTCTAAAAATTCTGATCTCACCCCTATGATTAACTTTAGAAGATAATACATATATTAACAATGAAAAATGCATCTTTAAATTTAAAAGTTGTGGTTTTCCTAATTTTGAATTTTATGTGATTGGCATCAAACAGTACACATTTCTTCCTGGCTACTTACACTGGATAACAGCTAAAAAGATTTTATGGCTAAGTATATAATGTTCAGATGATAAATGGGTAAGTGTGTAGCCCAGCGATTTATGACAAAGCAAATGCAGTCAGTTCACGAAATATCTCCAGTTCAAAATACCAAATACGGCCAGTTCCCCAAAGAGCTCACCTTCTACATTCCCACCATCAGAGCACAAGGTTCTGTTTCCTCACATTTCGGCCACATTTTCTGTTACCTGCCTTCTTGGATTTCCAATCTGACATGTGTAGAGCGTTATCTGGTTTCTGTTTGATGTTTTTCAAATTACCAGTGTGTTTGAGCATCTCACTGAGGACTTGGTTTCCATTCATATTTCCCCATTTCTGTAATAAATATTCATGTCCTTTGCTACTTTTATGTTGGCTTGCTTTTCTTCTTATGGATTTGTGGGAAGTTTTGGTACATTCTACTAATGAAAAAGCTCTGGTGAGCTTAAATGAAGGAAATAACAGCTCCCATTCTGCCATTTCTCGATTAAATTTATCTCAGTCACCCTTCATTTTGATACAATCCAATCTATGTGTCTCTGGTCACAACATCATGGGATACAACACTGTGTACTCCTCCTAAAATTATCTATGGTCCTGGCTTTTACATTAACCATGTACCTGTTTTCTTTATAGTTTGGTCACCAATGTATCCCTGAAAAGTACAGGTCAGATAAACCTATGTTTTAACTTTTTATAAGTATAATCACACTATATGTCATTGCCTGTGTCTTTCTCCATTTTTTTATTATGGTATAATTTACATATAATGAATAGATATTTAGGTATGTAAAAAATTATTTTATTTTACTTTTTACTTTTACAGAGTTTTGTTGTTTACAGATATGTATGATCCCAGATTAGTCATATGCACATCCCCCTATGTACATTTATAAATAATAGATTTATACCTACAGGTAAATTTTTTTAAATAATTAATAGGCTTTATTATTTTTAGGACAGTTTTAGGCTTACAGAAAAATTAAGCAAATACTACAGAGAGTTCCCATATGCACCTCAATCCCCTCACATTAGTCTCTATTATTTCTTTCTTTCTTTATTTTTGCCTCTTTTTTTTAATTGGTCCTTCATTTATTTATTTTCATCCATCTTAATTCTTTGGCCTGTGTGGGCCTCCCATCGCGGTGGCCTCTTCTTGTTGCTGAGCACCAGCTCTGGGTGCATGCGCTCCAGAGCGTTGACTTGCAATTGGACACACCGATCCAGCAGCTCCGCAGCATATGGGATCTTCCCATGGCAGGGATTGAACCGGCGCCCCTTGCACTGCAAGGCAGAGTCTTTACCCACTGGACCACCAGGAAAGTCTCCTATTATATTTTTTAATTTTTTTACTTATTTATGGCTGCAGTGGCTCTTTGTTGCTATATGCTAGCTTTCTCTAGTTGGAGTGAGCGAGAAGATACTCTTTATTTGGGTGCGTGGGCTTCTCATTGTGGTGGCTTCTCTTGCTGTGGCTTGTGGGCTCTTGGGCATGTGGGCTTCTGTAGTTGGGCACAGGCTTACTTGCTCCGTGGCATGTGGGATCTTCCTGGACCAGGGACTGAACCCATGTCCTCTGCACTGGCAGGCAGGTTCTTAACCACTGAACCACCAGGGAAATCCTCTTCCCTATTATTAACACCTTGTACTAGTGTAGAACGTTTGTTACAATTAATGAACCAATATTGACACATTACCATCAACTAAAATTCATAGTTTACACTGAAGTTCTCTCTTTGTGTTACACAGTTCTATAGGTTTTTATATTTGGCTTTTTTTAAAAAATTTTTATTTTACTTTTAACTTGTACAGAGTTTTGTTGTTTACAGATACGTATGATCCCAGATTAGTCCTATGTATACCACCCACATTCCACCCCTGCAGGATCCCCTTTTCTTACAGCGAGTTCTATAGGTTTTGACAAAAGTATACTGTCATATCCATCATTAGGGTATCTTACATACATATTTTATCAAATATGGATGATAAATACTTACATGTAACATATAGATCTGTATTTACATATAATTTTTATATGATGTATTTATGTACAGCACACATGTTTAAATGCGTTTTGATAAATGGATACATCCACCCCAACCAAGATGTGGAGGATTTCCCTCACTACTCAAATTTTCCTTATCCCACCCCTACCTGTGGCAGCTTTTACTGATTTCTATCATTACAGCTTAGTCTTGGCCATATTAGCACTTCACAGAAGTGGAATCGTAACTGTATACTCTTTCACGTCTGGCTTCTTGGCGTGGGGGTGGGGGGTTCTTGTATGACGCTGGCTCCTGCGTCTGTGGTTCGTTTCACGTCACTGCTGAGCAGAATCTCCAGAACAGGAAGTCCAGAATCTGCTGCTTCCTGCGTCCACCCTCAGGTTCTGGAGAATTGGTGCCTGGTGTGGAAGGGACTCCTGCTTATCACACACGATCCATCCTGCTCCTCTGACCCCAAGACCCAGGGCCTCCGGGCAAATTCCCATCAGCAGGCACGTCCCCTCTGAGCTTCCACTCTGACAGCTCCACTTTTCCTAGAAGCCCAAAGATGGTGGGCATCTGGAGGCTCCAGCCAGAGCCACAGGAGAGAGTGGGGCTGGAGAGACAGAGGATCCTGTAGCCTCAATGATGCGGTCTGACTCAGGGGCTCTGCAGAGACACCAAGAAGCCCTTGCAAGGTATGACCATGTGGTCACTCATCCACCATTCTCTCTACATCAGTTTATGGCGGCCCATGGAGAAGGTCATTTGGCTAGACACTGACGGTAGACAAGCATCAGAACAATCAAACACAGCAATCAAACACGCACAAAAAAAAGAAACGAAGAAAAGAATCCAGGGCTTCCCTGGTAGCTCAGTGGTGAAGAGTTCGCCTGCCAATGCAGGACACATGGGTTTGATCCCTGATCCTGGAAGATCCCACATGCTGTGGAGCAACTAAGCCCATGAGCCACAACTATGGAGCCTGTGCTCTAGAGCCTCAGAGTCACAACGATGGAGCCCACGTGCCACAACTACTGAAGCCTGTGTGCCCTAGAGCCTGAGTTCCACAATGAGAGAGGTCACCTCAACAAGAAGCCTGCTCACCTCCACTAGAGAGGAGCCCCCACTCCCTGCAACTAGAGAAGAGCCTGTGGCAGCAGTGAAAACCCAGAACAGCCAAAAATAAATGAATAAAATTAAAAAAAAAGAGATTTGACTTAGTGAAATCAACTACATGTAATAAAATCACAGCTCTGCACCTCTATGACTTTAGCTGTCATTTCTGAAGTGTGGAGGAAGGTATTAATCACAGGTCGAAAGTGATAGCTGATGAAATATGGGAGGCCGTGAGCCTCTCCTTGGCACTTGGTAAACAATGGACCCCAATAATTCCCAATTTGGAGCTTCAAATAATCCATTCCAATAGCAAACCATCATCAATCTGCTCAACGGCCAATCACTGACGCTTACCTGTCCACAGGGACCCAAGGAAAGGCCAACACTGACCTACTCATCCATTCACAAAGGACCTCAACACTCTGTCCAGAAAGCTATGCAGTCCCCCTCTCAAACCTCCACCACGGATCCTCAAGGACTCTAGGGGAGGCCAGAGTCTCCCATAGACTTCCCCTAGTCCCCCATTTCTTTGATTTCATAGGTCCTCCATCACTGGACCCCTGAATGTGCTACAATGTGAACCTTGAAGCCAACGCCTGAAGCTCCTGCTCCCAACCAAATCACAATCCCTCAAGCGGTGGATCATTTCCCCAACATTCCCTAGCCCCAGGGAGGGTTCTCAACAATCAGGGGACCGGCTCAAGGAGCAGCAGATCTGGACCTTCCTGTTCCTGAGACAATCTGGAGGTCCCTGCTGAGAGGAGACCACAGGGCGCAGATCTCCCTATTTACCAAGGAAGCCATGGTCTGGCTGATGAAGTATGTGTCTGTTGGAACAGATGTGCTGGGGAGAGGGCTGGGGAATCTGTGGGATGCATATGGGGGTGCTTCCAGGGTGAGCGAGGGAGGAGGTTTACCGTGGGTGATGGGGGGCTTTGACAAAAGTGCTCTTGGGAGAGGCGGAGCCAAGCGCAGGCCCGGAGTAGAGGCGCAGCACCAGGTGGAATCTGCACAGACTGGTCAAAGATCAATCCTTGGAATCCTGAGAGGAGAGCGCTCTCTTTCAGGAAACTGTGGGGGTGAATGAAGGGGGGCTGTGTATGTTGAGCGATGAGCCGGGCTGAGGGCAGGGAGTCTGTGGGATAAATGATGAGGTTCTGAGCACTGGAGGCAAGTTTCTCTGAGTTGGATGTATAGTTAATGAGGTTTAACCCTCTCCTTCTGTTTCTCTGTATATATGTACATAAGCACTTTTTTTTTTTTTTTTTAAAGATTTATTTATTTATTTATTTTGGGCGTTGGTTGGGATGGGGAGGGAGGGGAGCAGGCAGGCCACTTCTATTGGTCTTTCGTTTCTCTGTGTTCATCCGTCTTTGTTCCTTGGCTCCTGTGGGCCTCCCATCGCTGTGGCGTCTGTTGTTGCGGAGCACGGGCTCTGGGCGCAGGCGCTCCAGAGCTCTGGCTCGGTAATTGGACACATCAGTCCAGCCGCTCCGCGGCACGTGGGATCTTCCCAGGCCAGGGCTCGAACCGGCGCCCCTTGCACTGCAAGGCGGTGTCCTTACCCACTGGACCACCAGGGGAAGCCCACATAAGCACTTTTTAACCATTAAACTCCAAGTATAATCTTACTGTTGGATCTTATATCATCGGCTCATGAGACCTGCTCATTTGAGGACACTGAACATGCCTGTGAGGAGGGACTTAAGCTGTGAAACTCACAGGAGATGAAGCTGGTCAAGCACTTAGCACCTGCCTGGCAGGAGATTAACAGGGAATAAAACAAAAGGCAGGTACCAGGTACCATATTCAATTTTCACACAATCCTGTCAGCTAAATGTTATGTTTATTATTATAACCATTCTAAGGATGAGGAAACAGAGGCTGAGTGCTGTTACATAACTTGCCTTAAGGCCAAACAGGAAGTAAAAGGATGTTCAGGGAATCACTGCAACAGCCACCTCATTCTAAATTGCACACAATCGCCACTATCCCATGTAGGATACGTGATCACCATTTCAAACCCCAAACATAGTTAGTTAAAAAATTAATAATAATAATGAAAAGGCCGAAAAATACCGCACAAATGAAGGAACAACCTACAAACACATAAGTCCAAATAAACGAAGAGGAATTAGACAAACTTTCTGAAAGAGAATTGAGAAGAATGACAGTAATGATGATCCAAAACTCCAAAAATAGAATATTAGAGAAAATGCAAGAGTCAACCATTTCTATTTCCTGTTGCCTTCCGATAGTTTAGGCTTTAGACAGGCCATGTCTGGTGTGCCTACTCTGAGCTTCTGGACATTTCATTGCCTATCCATGACGTCCTATACAGCCCAGCCTTTCTGACAAAGATGAAAGTTAAATTCACCATACCTGACCTAAAACCCTCCCATCTGTATCAGGACCCTCGATCGCTGATCATCTCCCATTGGCCCATCGTGGGTGACCCACAGACGGAAATAGTCACAGACAGCACAGACCCTCAGAACTCCCCAGGGAGTGGACCAGGACTGCCTGGGGATCCTGGAACGCCCGAGTCATTGACATGGCCCCAGCTCTGAAAATCTTGATGGCCAATCATTTCACAAATCCCCAAATAATCCCCAACACAAGGATCGAAATATGGCACTTTAATAGAAACTCATCAAGAACCTGTTCAACTGCCAATCACCGACTTTTATCATGTTCACAGGGACCCAAAAAGAAAAGCCCCACCAGTGCAGACACAAGCCCCCTAATTCCCCAAAGCTCAACATCTACCAATTTTCATCGAACATGCCTGTGAGGAGGGACTTAAGCTGTGAAACTCACAGGAGATGAAGCTGGTCAAGCACTTAGCACCTGCCTGGCAGGAGATTAACAGGGAATAAAACAAAAGGCAGGTACCAGGTACCATATTCAATTTTCACACAATCCTGTCAGCTAAATGTTATGTTTATTATTATAACCATTCTAAGGATGAGGAAACAGAGGCTGAGTGCTGTTACATAACTTGCCTTAAGGCCAAACAGGAAGTAAAAGGATGTTCAGGGAATCACTGCAACAGCCACCTCATTCTAAATTGCACACAATCGCCACTATCCCATGTAGGATACGTGATCACCATTTCAAACCCCAAACATAGTTAGTTAAAAAATTAATAATAATAATGAAAAGGCCGAAAAATACCGCACAAATGAAGGAACAACCTACAAACACATAAGTCCAAATAAACGAAGAGGAATTAGACAAACTTTCTGAAAGAGAATTGAGAAGAATGACAGTAATGATGATCCAAAACTCCAAAAATAGAATATTAGAGAAAATGCAAGAGTCAACCATTTCTATTTCCTGTTGCCTTCCGATAGTTTAGGCTTTAGACAGGCCATGTCTGGTGTGCCTACTCTGAGCTTCTGGACATTTCATTGCCTATCCATGACGTCCTATACAGCCCAGCCTTTCTGACAAAGATGAAAGTTAAATTCACCATACCTGACCTAAAACCCTCCCATCTGTATCAGGACCCTCGATCGCTGATCATCTCCCATTGGCCCATCGTGGGTGACCCACAGACGGAAATAGTCACAGACAGCACAGACCCTCAGAACTCCCCAGGGAGTGGACCAGGACTGCCTGGGGATCCTGGAACGCCCGAGTCATTGACATGGCCCCAGCTCTGAAAATCTTGATGGCCAATCATTTCACAAATCCCCAAATAATCCCCAACACAAGGATCGAAATATGGCACTTTAATAGAAACTCATCAAGAACCTGTTCAACTGCCAATCACCGACTTTTATCATGTTCACAGGGACCCAAAGAAAAGCCCACCATGGCCCTTTCCCCAAAGACTGTCAACACCTACCATCCAGAAGCAGTGCAGACACAAGCCCCCATCACTAATCCCCTGCACCTCCAGGCAACTGGGCCCCCATGCTCACAATTACAGCTACCCTCAGCACCCCACATCACCACCTCCCGTTACCACTCACAGGCCTCCCAAGTGTGAGCTACAATGTGACCCTCAAAATCCTGCAGTCCCTGAAGCTCCCAGACTCTCAGTCAATCCTTAAACCCTATGGTCTCCCAAGCAGTGAATCCCTTCCCCAGATGCCCTTCAATACCATCCACTAAGGTCCTCTCAAGATACACGTTCACTGTCCTCCAATGGGCGAGCCCCTACAAAAAGGCAAAATGAAAACCCTCACAGATGACAATAACCAAAAGTACATAAAATACACAAGGAAAGACGGAAAATGAATGAACCTATCCAATTTAAATTACAGAAAAACACCCCTTCACACATCTCACAGACCCTTCACCATTCATTCTACAGACAACCCCAGCTGACCTCCTCTCACTACCCCACAGGACCCCCTTCACTCACCCCAGAGACCCACTTGTTCCCCCTCCAGAGACACACTCATGTCTCACCCCCCGGATCTCCCAACATTCACCTTGCGGGCCCCCTACCACAAACCCCAGATCCGCCATCATCCACCCTACAGACCCTTTTCACCACTAGCCTCCCTACACAATCCTTACCACAATCAGACATCCCATCACCGAGCCCACAAGAGCCCCCCCAAAACCACACTAGATCGCCTCAGCTTCCTTAAGTGTCATGTGGGTGACAGATTAGCGACCAAGTCAGCAAAACTGCCTCCCTAGGCCACTTCTGGTTTCTGTCAGGGTCGCAGCACAACCTCTCTGACCACCATCTACCAAAGCACACGTTCACTAGTATTTTCTTTGAGGGGGGCACTTCTATTGGTCTTTCATTTATTTCCATCTTTTGTTCTTTGGCCTGTGTGGGCCCCCCATTGCAGTGGCCTGTCTCACTGCAGAGCACTGGCTCTGGGTGCAACACTCCAGAGCTCCAGCTTGGTAGCTGAACACATCGGTCTAGCCACTCCACGGCACGTGGGGTCTTGCCAGGCCAGGGATCGAACCGGGGCCCCTTGCACTGCAAGGCAGAGTCCTTACCCACTGGACCACCAGGGAAGCCCTCACTAGCATTTTTATTTTTTATTTTTTTGACCACTTCCATTGGTCTTTCACCTATTATTTTCATCCATCTTTGTTCTTTGGCCTGTGTGGGCCTCCCATTGCAGTGGCCTCTCTTGTTGCAGAGCGCCAGCTCTGGGCACATGCGTTCCAGAGCTCTGGCTTGGTAGTTGGCCACATCGGTCCAGCTACTCTGCGGCATATGGGATCTTCCCGTGCCAGGGATCGAACTGGCACCCTTGCACTGCAAGGCGGTGTCTTTACCCACTGGACCACCAGGGAAGCCCTTACTAGCATTTTTAAAGCTTACTCGCTGCCAGTAGTTATCATGGCTCATGATAGGGTTTCTCTGTTTTCTTTGTTCATGTTTATTCAATGGTTTCATCAGGCAAATGACCTGATTGCATCCATGTTGAACTAGTCATTGAAGGCCTCCATCTTACAGTCAGGGGAGGAGCATGGAGTCTCATAGAGGACGCAGTCTTGAGGCTGTTTATTTAACTTAAATGCATAGTACATTATGGGAAATGCTGGGCTAGATGCATCATCACAAGGTGGAATCAAAATTGCTGGCAGAAATATCAACAACCTCAGATCATACCACCTTAATGGCAGAAAGCAAAGAGGAACTCAAGAGCCTCTTGATGAAGGTGAAAGAGGAGAGTGAAAAAGCTGTCTTAAACTCAGTTTCAAAAAACCAAGATTATGACATCTGGTCCCATCACTTCATGGCAAATAGATGGGAAAACAATGGAAACAGTGAAAGATGTTACTGCCTTGGGCTCCAAAATCACTGTGGATGATGAATGAAGCCATGAAATTAAAAGACATTTGCTCCTTGGAAGAAAAGCTATGACAAACCTAGACAGTATATTAAAAAGCAGAAACATCACTTTGCTGACAAAGGTTCATATAGTCAAAGCTATGGTTTTTCCAGTAGTCACGTATGGATGTGAGAGTTGAACCATAAAGAAGGCTGAACACCGAAGAACTGATGTGTTTGAACTGTGGTGCTGGATAAGACTCTTGAGAGTCCCTTAGATTGCAAGGAAGTCAAACTCATCAATCCTAAAGGAAATTAACCCTGAATATTCACTGGAAGGACTGATGCTAAAATTGAAGCTCCAATACTTTGGCTACCTGATGTGAAGAGCCAGCTTACTGGAAAAGAACTTGATGCTGGGAAAGACTGAGAGCAAGAAGAGCAAGGGTCAACAGAGGATGAGATGGTTGGATGCCATCACTGACTCAAAGGACATAAATTTGAGCTAACTCAGGGAGACACTGAAGACAGGGAAGCCTGGTGTGCTGCAGTTCACAGGGGTGAGAAAGAGATGGACACAACTGAGTGACTAAACAACAAAAACAGGGGAAATACAATTACTTAGGACAATGCCACCAAGCCCAGTTGGGCAGAACTTTCGGGTGGTTTTTCCATCATCAGAAGCATAATCTGGAAAAGTGGACAACAGTGCCCATAAAGTCACAACGAGGCAGATTTCAGAAAAAGGAGAGTGGGTCAGAGTGAGGATATGAAGGGAAGGGTCTGAAATGAGACTCTCCTTATTTACAATACCATGGGAACATTTCATGGTCATGGTACGGACGGGAGTTAGAAGGGAATTGCAAGGAGTAGGAGTAGCACAGAGTCGACATTGAAATAACTCAGGTCTACAAATTCATGACTGCCCAAGAAATACATTCCAGACCAAAGGAGAATGAGGATGCTTGGGAAATGAAAGAAGAATGAGAACATCTGGGATGAACCCCAAGACTGGTAACGAGGCAGGAGATAAACAAATCTGAGGATGAGCAGTTGCAAGTTGGTCTCCTGTAAACAGATACTCCCAAAACCCTGGCACATCTTCCCCTCGGCAGCTGGTAGCTCAGAGCAGGTGCAGTCACTGCCAGAGAGGTTGCAGGATGCACTGTGGATGATGAATGAAGCCATAAAATTAAAAGACATTTGCTCCTTGGAAGAAAAGCTATGACAAACCTAGACAGTATATTAAAAAGCAGAAACATCACTTTGCTGACAAAGGTTCATATAGTCAAAGCTATGGTTTTTCCAGTAGTCACGTATGGATGTGAGAGTTGAACCATAAAGAAGGCTGAACACCGAAGAACTGATGTGTTTGAACTGTGGTGCTGGATAAGACTCTTGAGAGTCCCTTAGATTGCAAGGAAGTCAAACTCATCAATCCTAAAGGAAATTAACCCTGAATATTCACTGGAAGGACTGATGCTAAAATTGAAGCTCCAATACTTTGGCTACCTGATGTGAAGAGCCAGCTTACTGGAAAAGAACTTGATGCTGGGAAAGACTGAGAGCAAGAAGAGCAAGGGTCAACAGAGGATGAGATGGTTGGATGCCATCACTGACTCAAAGGACATAAATTTGAGCTAACTCAGGGAGACACTGAAGACAGGGAAGCCTGGTGTGCTGCAGTTCACAGGGGTGAGAAAGAGATGGACACAACTGAGTGACTAAACAACAAAAACAGGGGAAATACAATTACTTAGGACAATGCCACCAAGCCCAGTTGGGCAGAACTTTCGGGTGGTTTTTCCATCATCAGAAGCATAATCTGGAAAAGTGGACAACAGTGCCCATAAAGTCACAACGAGGCAGATTTCAGAAAAAGGAGAGTGGGTCAGAGTGAGGATATGAAGGGAAGGGTCTGAAATGAGACTCTCCTTATTTACAATACCATGGGAACATTTCATGGTCATGGTACGGACGGGAGTTAGAAGGGAATTGCAAGGAGTAGGAGTAGCACAGAGTCGACATTGAAATAACTCAGGTCTACAAATTCATGACTGCCCAAGAAATACATTCCAGACCAAAGGAGAATGAGGATGCTTGGGAAATGAAAGAAGAATGAGAACATCTGGGATGAACCCCAAGACTGGTAACGAGGCAGGAGATAAACAAATCTGAGGATGAGCAGTTGCAAGTTGGTCTCCTGTAAACAGATACTCCAAGACCCTGGCACATCTTCCCCCTCGGCAGCTGGTAGCTCAGAGCAGGTGCAGTCACTGCCAGAGAGGTTGCAGGATGCAAAGAAAGGGGAAGAAATAAATACTGTGGATTTTACATTTTCTTCCTTGACATTTTTTTTTAAAAAAGAAAACAGGATGCTGTAATCTGTAGAGCCCAGCTGCTCATTCTTGATGACAGCATTCAACATGTAAATTACACTCACCTCTTGGAAGATCCCCTAGAGAAGGAAGGGCAACCCACTACAGTATTCTTGCCTGGAGAATTCCATGGACAGAGAAGCCTGGTGAGCTATAGTCCACGGGGCCACCAACAGTTGGACATGACTGAGTGACTGAGGACACACACACTTGGTACAGAAACAGCCCTCTTCTGGGCTTTCTCAGTAGCTCAATGGTGAAGAGTTTGCCTGCCAATGTAGGACACATGGGTTTGATCCCTGATCTGGGAAGATCGTACATGCTGAGAAGCAACTAAGCCCATGAGCCACAACTATGGAGCCTGTGCTCTAGAGCCTTGGAGCCGCAACTACAGAGCACATGTGCTGCAACTACTGAAGCCCGTGAGCCCTAGAGCCCGAGTTCCGCAACAAGAGAGGTCACCGCAACAAGAAGCCTGCTCACCTCCACTAGAGAGTAGCCCCCACTCCCTGCAGTCAGAGAAGAGCCTGTGGCAGCAGTGAAAACCCAGAATAGCCAAAAATAAATAAATAAATAAATAAAATTTAAAAAGAAAAAACAAGAAAAATAAACAGCCTGCTTCCACTTCCTTGGGACAGTTCATTCAAAATATATGAACTGTTCCATGAATTTGCATGTCATTCCTGCATGGGGCCATGTTAATCTTCTCTGTTTCACTCCAGTTTTAGTATATGTGCTGCTGAAGCATGAGCATGTCTTCCTCAAGTTTAATCTCCAGCATTTGACTCATTAACTGAACCAAGGAGTAGTCACAGAGTCGACATTGAAATAACTCAGGTCTACAAATTCATGACTGCCCAAGAAATACATTCCAGACCAAAGGAGAATGAGGATGCTTGGGAAATGAAAGAAGAATGAGAACATCTGGGATGAACCCCAAGACTGGTAACGAGGCAGGAGATAAACAAATCTGAGGATGAGCAGTTGCAAGTTGGTCTCCTGTAAACAGATACTCCAAGACCCTGGCACATCTTCCCCCTCGGCAGCTGGTAGCTCAGAGCAGGTGCAGTCACTGCCAGAGAGGTTGCAGGATGCAAAGAAAGGGGAAGAAATAAATACTGTGGATTTTACATTTTCTTCCTTGACATTTTTTTTTTAAAAGAGAAAACAGGATGCTGTAATCTGTAGAGCCCAGCTGCTCATTCTTGATGACAGCATTCAACATGTAAATTACACTCACCTCTTGGAAGATCCCCTAGAGAAGGAAGGGCAACCCACTACAGTATTCTTGCCTGGAGAATTCCATGGACAGAGAAGCCTGGTGAGCTATAGTCCACGGGGCCACCAACAGTTGGACATGACTGAGTGACTGAGGACACACACACTTGGTACAGAAACAGCCCTCTTCTGGGCTTTCTCAGTAGCTCAATGGTGAAGAGTTTGCCTGCCAATGTAGGACACATGGGTTTGATCCCTGATCTGGGAAGATCGTACATGCTGAGAAGCAACTAAGCCCATGAGCCACAACTATGGAGCCTGTGCTCTAGAGCCTTGGAGCCGCAACTACAGAGCACATGTGCTGCAACTACTGAAGCCCGTGAGCCCTAGAGCCCGAGTTCCGCAACAAGAGAGGTCACCGCAACAAGAAGCCTGCTCACCTCCACTAGAGAGTAGCCCCCACTCCCTGCAGTCAGAGAAGAGCCTGTGGCAGCAGTGAAAACCCAGAATAGCCAAAAATAAATAAATAAATAAATAAAATTTAAAAAGAAAAAACAAGAAAAATAAACAGCCTGCTTCCACTTCCTTGGGACAGTTCATTCAAAATATATGAACTGTTCCATGAATTTGCATGTCATTCCTGCATGGGGCCATGTTAATCTTCTCTGTTTCACTCCAGTTTTAGTATATGTGCTGCTGAAGCATGAGCATGTCTTCCTCAAGTTTAATCTCCAGCATTTGACTCATTAACTGAACCTAATGGGTGGCCAGCTAATAAACCCACTGGAAAATGTAGCCTGCAGGGGTAAATCCCATTAGTACTGAGCACACGGGAGGGACGAGGAAATGGCCTGAGAGCATGCTAACCAAGGACTGACCTGTACACACACACACATCCTCTCCCCTAGGTCCAGTTCAGGAGAACAGATGTGAAACTGGTCATTTCTGGCTGATAAAAGTCAGCAAGGATGAGATGAGCTGTGGAGAGAGATGCCTGGGAGACAGAGACTATCCCTCCTAATTTCTGTGTCCTGCCTCTCACCATGGTCAGAGAAGACAGAGTGGTTCAGCCCACAATCCCGTCAACCTGAATAAACCTAGACAGCAGTAAAACAAGAAGAAAGCATTTATTTGGGATTAAAGATTTGCAATTCAGGGCACACAGATTCAGGGAGCAACCCGAACTGTGTCTTACGTGGGAGTAAAAGTCAAGGAGTTTTAAAAGCAAAGAAGGAAGATTTGCATTACAAAGAATTTTCATTGAAGTTGGAAGCAGAATCTAGTCTTGTCTGAACATAGGGAAGTGCTAAGACTGTAACTCGAGGGTGGAAAAAGTTCGTTGCGGTGACAAGTCACAGGTGTTCTCGCAGAGTTCTTGTTTAAATATCTGTGGTTTGGCCTAGTTCAAAAGTTCATGGCTCCACTTGATGGGGATGTGTATAAGGTCCACACTCTTAATAGCCTCCTGGCTCCATTAAAAAAAAAAAAAACAAACTCTGACATAAGTGACTCTCTTATTTCATATTTCAAAACATCATATATACTTTCAGAGTTGGGAACACCACCTCTGATAATAAGCAAAGAATTAAAAGCTTTACAGCTTAAAGACATAAAATCAACTATATAAAAAAAATTGGATAGCAAATCCAAGCTAAATGAAGTCAGAAGGTAAGGATAAGCCAGGAGAACCAATTCATAATCGTATTATAGACGAATGATTGTAGTTCCTAATATAAAAATATTCATCTAAAACCTTAAGAAAAGAAATATATGCTAATAATGATAAGACAGATATGAACATTCAGTTCATTGCACGACAGAACAGACTGTCGCTCAGTTACGTCTGACTTTTTGCTACCCCATGGGCTGCAGCACACCAGGCTTCCCTGTCCCTCACCATCTCTTGGAATTTGTTCAAACTCATGTCCATCAAGTCGATGATGCCATCCAACCACCTCATCCTCTGTTGCCCTTTCTCCTCTTGCCCTCCATCTTTCCCAGCATCAGGGTCTATCCAGTGAGTCCACTCTTTGCATCAGGCACCCACAGTACTGGAGCTTTGGCTTCAGCATCAGTCCTTTCAATGAATATTCAGGGTTGGTAGAATATATTAAGAGTGGAAAATATTAATCACTATGAAACCTAATTAGAAATGTTTCCCCTTCATGCCTAAAAAGAGAAGTTCTAGTTAAAACTATAATGGGTACATTTTTCCACTGGTAAGAATGGAAACATAAAAAAATAAGTGCCAATGCACGCTGCTCTTGAGGTTGGAGAGAAGCAGAGACACAGCACATTGCAGGGAAGGTGATGCAGATCATCACAGACTCCTGGAGTGGCATTTGGCCATACTGTACCTGTCAGCACTGGTAATACATGTGCCCTCTGACTGAGGAATTCAGTTTCATACAGGGAAAAATTGGGGTTGAAAAAGCCAAAAAAAATTTCATCACAAAAAACATTCCTGGAGTGAAGCAAATTGGTTGCATGGCCTAGTTCAAAAGTTCATGGCTCCACTTGATGGGGATGTGTATAAGGTCCACACTCTTAATAGCCTCCTGGCTCCATTAAAAAAAAAAAAAACAAACTCTGACATAAGTGACTCTCTTATTTCATATTTCAAAACATCATATATACTTTCAGAGTTGGGAACACCACCTCTGATAATAAGCAAAGAATTAAAAGCTTTACAGCTTAAAGACATAAAATCAACTATATAAAAAAAATTGGATAGCAAATCCAAGCTAAATGAAGTCAGAAGGTAAGGATAAGCCAGGAGAACCAATTCATAATCGTATTATAGACGAATGATTGTAGTTCCTAATATAAAAATATTCATCTAAAACCTTAAGAAAAGAAATATATGCTAATAATGATAAGACAGATATGAACATTCAGTTCATTGCACGACAGAACAGACTGTCGCTCAGTTACGTCTGACTTTTTGCTACCCCATGGGCTGCAGCACACCAGGCTTCCCTGTCCCTCACCATCTCTTGGAATTTGTTCAAACTCATGTCCATCAAGTCGATGATGCCATCCAACCACCTCATCCTCTGTTGCCCTTTCTCCTCTTGCCCTCCATCTTTCCCAGCATCAGGGTCTATCCAGTGAGTCCACTCTTTGCATCAGGCACCCACAGTACTGGAGCTTTGGCTTCAGCATCAGTCCTTTCAATGAATATTCAGGGTTGGTAGAATATATTAAGAGTGGAAAATATTAATCACTATGAAACCTAATTAGAAATGTTTCCCCTTCATGCCTAAAAAGAGAAGTTCTAGTTAAAACTATAATGGGTACATTTTTCCACTGGTAAGAATGGAAACATAAAAAAATAAGTGCCAATGCACGCTGCTCTTGAGGTTGGAGAGAAGCAGAGACACAGCACATTGCAGGGGAAGGTGATGCAGATCATCACAGACTCCTGGAGTGGCATTTGGCCATACTGTACCTGTCAGCACTGGTAATACATGTGCCCTCTGACTGAGGAATTCAGTTTCATACAGACATTTTAGCAGACAAGCATTCCTTGGGGGATAGTTCAGGTTCACAATAAAGCGAATATCTCAATAAAGTGAGTCAAACTTTTTTTTTTTTTTTAATTTTCAGTGCACATAAAAGTTACATTTACACTATACAGTCTAGTAAGTGTGCAATCTCATTATGTCTTAAACAAAAAATGTATGGGGCTTCCCTGGTGACTCAGTGGTAAAGAATCTGCCTGACAATGCAAGAAACATGGGTCTGGGAAGATCCCATGTTTTGCAAGCAACTAAACCCCAGCACCACAACTGCTAAGATTGTGCTCTAGAGCCCTGGAGCTGCGATTACTAAGCCCATGTGCCACAACTGAAGTTGACACACCCAGAGCCCATGCTCTGCAGCAACAGAAACCAACACACTGAGAAGCCCAGAAACCACAATGAGAGCGTAGCCGCTCACTACAACTACAGAAGAAGTCCTCACAGCAACAAAGACCCAGCATTGCCAAAAATAAATAAATTTATGTTTTAAATGTACACACTTTAATTCAAAAATACCTTGTTGATATAATATGCTAGCCATCATCTGAACACTCAGAGAGCTGTAATCTTTCTGTACCAGTAACATCAAAGATCACTATCAGGGGCTTTCCTGGTGGTCCAGTGGGTTAGGAGTCCGCCTTGCAGTGCAAGGGGCACCAGCTCAATCCCTGGCCCGGGAAGATCCCATGTGCCGCAGAGTGGCTTCATCCTGTATTCAACTGCGAGTCATCGCTCCGGAGCCCATACACCCGGGGCCGTGAGAGAGGCCACTGCAGTGGGAGGCCCATACAGGTCAAAGAATAAATACTGATGAAAATAAATGGATAAAGAATCAATGGGGGCTTCCCCTGGTGGTCCAGTGGGTAAGGACACCGCCTTGCAGTGCAAGGGGCGCCGGTTCGATCCCTGGCCTGGGAAGATCCCACGTGCCGCAGAGCGGCTGGACTGATGTGTCCGATTACCGAGCCGGAGCTCTGGCGCACATGCGCCCAGAGCCGGTGCTCTGCAATGACAGACGCCACCGCAATGGGAGGTCCACAGGAGCCAAAGAACAAAGACGGATGAAAATAGAGAAATGAAAGACCAATAGAAGTGGCCCAGCCGCTCCCCTCTCTCCCCAACCCGACCCCTGCCCAAAATAAATAAATAAATCTTAAAAAAAAAAAAAAAAGAATCAATGGGGCTTCCCCTGGTGGTCCAGGGGTAAGGACACCGCCTTGCAGTGCAAGGGGCGCCGGTTCGAGCCCTGGCCTGGGAAGATCCCACGTGCCGCAGAGTGGCTGGACCCATATGTCCAATTACTGAGCCAGAGCTCTGGAGCGCGTGCGCCCAGAGCCAGCGCTCTGCAACAACAGACACCACCGCGATGGGAGGCCCACAGGAGCCAAAGAACAAAGATGGATGAAAATGGAGAAATGAAAGACCAATAGAAGTGGCCCAGCCGCTCCCCTCTCTCCCCAACCCGACCCCTGCCCAAAATAAATAAATAAATCTTAAAAAAAAAAAAAAAAGAATCAATGGGGCTTCCCCTGGTGGTCCAGGGGTAAGGACACCGCCTTGCAGTGCAAGGGGCGCCGGTTCGAGCCCTGGCCTGGGAAGATCCCACGTGCCGCAGAGTGGCTGGACCCATATGTCCAATTACTGAGCCAGAGCTCTGGAGCGCGTGCGCCCAGAGCCAGCGCTCTGCAACAACAGACACCACCGCGATGGGAGGCCCACAGGAGCCAAAGAACAAAGATGGATGAAAATGGAGAAATGAAAGACCAATAGAAGTGGCCCGCCCGCTCCCCTCCCTCCCCAACCCGACCCCCGCCCAAAATAAATAAATAAATAAATAAATCTTTAAAAAAAAAAAAAAGAAGAATCAAGAGGCCAAAATTAAAAAATAAAAATCACTATCACAGCTCACTATAAAATATAGTAAGTAAAAAGTTTGAAATACTGCAAGAAATATCAAAATGAGACACAGAGACATGAAGTGAGCGAATGCTGTTGGACACATGGTTGCTAACAAACCTGCTCTAAGCAGAGCTACCCCAAATCTTCAATTTGCTTAAAAAAAAAAAAAAAGGGCTTCTCTGGTGGCCCAGTGGGTAAGGACACCGCCTTGCAGTGCAAGGGGCACCGGTTCCATCCCTGGCCTAGGAAGATCCCATGTGCTGCGGAGCAGCTGGACCTATGTGTTCAATTACCAGCCAGTGCTCTGGAGCGCAGGCGCCCAGAGCTGGTGCTCTGTGACAACAGAGGCCACTGCGATGGGAGGCCCACATGGGCCAGGGAACAGAAATGGATGAAAATGGATGGATGAAGGACCAATACAAGTGGCCCGCCCACCCCTCCCTCCCCAACCTGCCCTCCACCCCCATCCCCCTCCAAAAAAGAGAGGGATACACAATAAAGCCAACCACAATAAAACAAGGAATGCCTTTATATAGAGAGAATACAGTCTTGAGCCGCCCCCACCCCGCCCCCCAAACCACTTCATTAACATAACAGAAGATGTTTATAAGACTCTCATTACTAAGGAAATTGTGAAAATTTTAGGAGCTCTTTGCCAAGCACAACCCCTTTGGGCTCCCTGCCTCTCTGGGCAGTCTTGAGAGGGGCCAGATACTGAGAGAAGGGCTTTCAATCAGTGTGAAAATTTCAGAGAAAGGCTATTTTTTCAGAATATGCAATGCTCTTTTTCTCCTACAACTACAGATACACAAGTATTTAATTGGTTCATTGCCAACAGGAAACCACCCCCAAGACTTTATACGAAGACTGCCTAATCCCTTCCCTGGCTGTACGGAATGGAAGGGCCTTGAAAATGGCGACCTCCGTACTGTAATCCTAACGGGCGCGGCCATGTTGTTCTCGTGACACAGTCCCTCAAAGAAAACGAACCTCGAAATACAGAAAGGACTTGATACGCCATGACAACTATTGGCAGGCAGGGGCTTCCAAGGTTCTAGTGAGCATGACCCAGTAGACCCAGCCTCCCAAATCCTAAAGGGAATTTGAAAGGGAAGTGCCCCACAGCGGCCATTTCATTTATAAACTCTTGTATCCGTGAATCGGCTGTGGGATGCTGTGATTTAGAACATAAGCAACGGGGAATCTGCCAGGTCAATGAAGGGAAATCGGCGTGATGTGAGTGATGCTGGGCTCTGGGGGCCGAGTCGGGTCTGTGGAATGAGTCATGTTGGGCCTACGGAGTGGGTGGTGGGGTTCTTAGTGATGGAGCTATAGAGTAGGCGGGGTTTCCTAATTTGAGTGCTTGACTCATCGATTTTCACTCTTTCCTTGCTTAACTCTGTGTGTATATGTTTTTGTAACTTGGATTCCAAGTGTACTTTAATAGCAGAGTTTCCATTGTTGGCTCGTGAAATGATAGCTTAACAGTGATCGGCGTCTTAAAAGGGCCTTGATATGGCACTGTGAACCCTCTGGGGAAGTGATCCATTGCTCAGGGGTCTGTAGGAGGCAGTGACTGGTTGGGAGCAGGAGCTTTGAGGGTCTCAAGGGGGTCAGGGATTGCGAGGGGACCTGTGGAATCAGTAAAGTGGGGTGCTAAGGGCAGCATTCGGGAACCAGTCGATGGGAGAATTAGATGGCCAGTGCTGGAGGTTTGTCAGGGTAACTGCGTTGCTTTCTGGGCAGTGAGTGCTGTCCTCAAATTTTAGGAGCTCTTTGCCAAGCACAACCCCTTTGGGCTCCCTGCCTCTCTGGGCAGTCTTGAGAGGGGCCAGATACTGAGAGAAGGGCTTTCAATCAGTGTGAAAATTTCAGAGAAAGGCTATTTTTTCAGAATATGCAATGCTCTTTTTCTCCTACAACTACAGATACACAAGTATTTAATTGGTTCATTGCCAACAGGAAACCACCCCCAAGACTTTATACGAAGACTGCCTAATCCCTTCCCTGGCTGTACGGAATGGAAGGGCCTTGAAAATGGCGACCTCCGTACTGTAATCCTAACGGGCGCGGCCATGTTGTTCTCGTGACACAGTCCCTCAAAGAAAACGAACCTCGAAATACAGAAAGGACTTGATACGCCATGACAACTATTGGCAGGCAGGGGCTTCCAAGGTTCTAGTGAGCATGACCCAGTAGACCCAGCCTCCCAAATCCTAAAGGGAATTTGAAAGGGAAGTGCCCCACAGCGGCCATTTCATTTATAAACTCTTGTATCCGTGAATCGGCTGTGGGATGCTGTGATTTAGAACATAAGCAACGGGGAATCTGCCAGGTCAATGAAGGGAAATCGGCGTGATGTGAGTGATGCTGGGCTCTGGGGGCCGAGTCGGGTCTGTGGAATGAGTCATGTTGGGCCTACGGAGTGGGTGGTGGGGTTCTTAGTGATGGAGCTATAGAGTAGGCGGGGTTTCCTAATTTGAGTGCTTGACTCATCGATTTTCACTCTTTCCTTGCTTAACTCTGTGTGTATATGTTTTTGTAACTTGGATTCCAAGTGTACTTTAATAGCAGAGTTTCCATTGTTGGCTCGTGAAATGATAGCTTAACAGTGATCGTGCGTCTTAAAAGGGCCTTGATATGGCACTGTGAACCCTCTGGGGAAGTGATCCATTGCTCAGGGGTCTGTAGGAGGCAGTGACTGGTTGGGAGCAGGAGCTTTGAGGGTCTCAAGGGGGTCAGGGATTGCGAGGGGACCTGTGGAATCAGTAAAGTGGGGTGCTAAGGGCAGCATTCGGGAACCAGTCGATGGGAGAATTAGATGGCCAGTGCTGGAGGTTTGTCAGGGTAACTGCGTTGCTTTCTGGGCAGTGAGTGCTGTCCTCTGGGAATGGATGGGTGGGTCAGTGTTGGGCTCTCCTTGGGTCTCTGTGGACATGGTTAAGGGTAAGTGACTGGCCACAGAGGATATCAATAAGAATTTCCTCCTGGGGTCCCTTCTTTGGAACCCTGTGTTGGGGGTTATTAACGGTGATGGGGAGTCCTGGTACATGTCTACAGGAAGGTAGATTTGAGTTCTGAATTGAGTTGAATTTGAGTTTTGTCAAAAAGGCTGAGCTGTCTGTCTTATGGATCGGCAATGAAATGTCCAGAATCTCAGATTATGCAATCCAGAAATGGGCTACTTGAAGTCTCAGCTCCCTGAAGGTAACAGGAAATGTAAACGGTGTTTCTAGAAACTGACCATGTGGAAGACCACATGGGATAGTGGCAACTGTGCACAGTTTAACATGAGGCCAAAAAAACTAAATCAAATAAAACAGAGGCAGACCTGAAACCAGTTCTCTGTTCTTCCCTTTGGAGACTGAGGGACCTTAGGCAAATTAGGTAACAGCAATCAGCTTCAGTTTCCACATCCACAAAAATGGGTATAATAATGATCCTATTTAGCTGACATCATGGTATGACAATTAAACAAGGTATCTGATACCTGACTCTGCAACGTACCGATTTTTATTCAGTGTTTACCATGTGCCAGGCAGGTTTTGACCAGCACTTGACCAGCTTCATCTCATTTAAGTTTCTCAGTCCTATGATAAATACCTTCCTCTTCAGTTTGGAAACGGCTACTAAAACAGTATCTTCATCTTCTCATAGTTAAAAGGTGTCATAGCTGCAATTAAGCCTTCATTACATTTAGTTCAATCCTATTCATCTTTTCTTATATTTTTACCCCAATAGGCAGTTTCCTGAAATTTGTTAACTTTCACTTCATGAGCAGTGTCTTTCACCTAACAGCCCTCAGAAACTCCTGTGGGGTGGATATGAGATGAGTAACAGTGGATCACTGCCTTTACAGGATTTCTGGTGTCCCCGCAGCACCCGTGGGTCAGGCTACATCACTGAGGCTGCAGGATCTCCCCACATAGCCCAGCTCGACTCTTCCGAGGAGCTCTGATTGGAGCCTTCGGATGCCCAGCCAGCTCCAGGCTCCTGGGAAGAGTGGAGTTGTCAGCAAAAGAGACCAAGAATTGAAGCCCAGAAGGGACATGCTTGCTGCTGTGAATGTACCCAAGACGCCCCAGGTGTTGGGTCCAGAGGAGCAGGATGGATCTTGTGAGGTAAGCAGGAGTGCCCCTCAGGGACAGTTTTCCAGAACCCGAAGGCAGGCACAGGAAGCAGCAGACTCCGGACTCCCTGTGTCAAGACCATCTGGATTCTCCTTCGGAGAGCAGAGCACTGATGGCCGATGTTTCCTCATCCACAGGTACTGTGTCTTATAGAGGAAACGGAACTGGCCAATGCAAGAGGATGTGTAGAGAGGGTTGGCCCTGGGGCCAAGGAAAAGAAAAGGTAGCTCCAGCCACAGGCCAGTAAATGCTAAAACCATGTGGAAGACCACATGGGATAGTGGCAACTGTGCACAGTTTAACATGAGGCCAAAACTAAATCAAATAAAACAGAGGCAGACCTGAAACCAGTTCTCTGTTCTTCCCTTTGGAGACTGAGGGACCTTAGGCAAATTAGGTAACAGCAATCAGCTTCAGTTTCCACATCCACAAAAATGGGTATAATAATGATCCTATTTAGCTGACATCATGGTATGACAATTAAACAAGGTATCTGATACCTGACTCTGCAACGTACCGATTTTTATTCAGTGTTTACCATGTGCCAGGCAGGTTTTGACCAGCACTTGACCAGCTTCATCTCATTTAAGTTTCTCAGTCCTATGATAAATACCTTCCTCTTCAGTTTGGAAACGGCTACTAAAACAGTATCTTCATCTTCTCATAGTTAAAAGGTGTCATAGCTGCAATTAAGCCTTCATTACATTTAGTTCAATCCTATTCATCTTTTCTTATATTTTTACCCCAATAGGCAGTTTCCTGAAATTTGTTAACTTTCACTTCATGAGCAGTGTCTTTCACCTAACAGCCCTCAGAAACTCCTGTGGGGTGGATATGAGATGAGTAACAGTGGATCACTGCCTTTACAGGATTTCTGGTGTCCCCGCAGCACCCGTGGGTCAGGCTACATCACTGAGGCTGCAGGATCTCCCTACATAGCCCAGCTCGACTCTTCCGAGGAGCTCTGATTGGAGCCTTCGGATGCCCAGCCAGCTCCAGGCTCCTGGGAAGAGTGGAGTTGTCAGCAAAAGAGACCAAGAATTGAAGCCCAGAAGGGACATGCTTGCTGCTGTGAATGTACCCAAGACGCCCCAGGTGTTGGGTCCAGAGGAGCAGGATGGATCTTGTGAGGTAAGCAGGAGTGCCCCTCAGGGACAGTTTTCCAGAACCCGAAGGCAGGCACAGGAAGCAGCAGACTCCGGACTCCCTGTGTCAAGACCATCTGGATTCTCCTTCGGAGAGCAGAGCACTGATGGCCGATGTTTCCTCATCCACAGGTACTGTGTCTTATAGAGGAAACGGAACTGGCCAATGCAAGAGGATGTGTAGGAGAGGGTTGGCCCTGGGGCCAAGGAAAAAGAAAAGGTAGCTCCAGCCACAGGCCAGTAAATGCTAACTCCTTCCTGCTCAGCATAGAAAAAGATGCCGCGACCTTCAGCCGTTATCTTCATCTTCCATCCACCACCGGGTCTTTGCATAGTCTCAGCCGGTCCCCACCTGACTCCTTCTCACTGGAGACTGGCTGGTGTCCCCTCTGTCTTCATAGTTTACAGTCATAGGATCCTAGGGCAAGAACTGGCTTTTAAGGACCATGTGGTTTTTCCTGATTTAAAAGATGAATAAAAGTGCCCAAGAATAATGTAGACATTCATATTTGATATTCTTCTATGAGAAAACAGGGGTTTTGGGTATACTCAAGATTTCCTGAAATCCCAAGTTGTTCTGTGCATTTCACGACACTTTGTGTGTTTTTAAAATAACAATGACCCACTCTTAAGGACCTCATTTTAACTTTGTTACCTCTTTAAATGTCATGTATCTCCAAATACAGGCACATTTTGATGGTGCTGGGGGTTAGGACTTCAGCATAGGAATGAGTGGGGCCACAGTTCAGCTCATAACAGTGACAAACACTGCATTGTGGGAAAATGTCTTTCATTTTGCGTTAGAGTTAGCTGAATTGTTAAGGACATATCATGTTCAATTAAGTGTTAGGATGCATGATACTGGGTTGGTCAAGAAGTTTGTTCAGGAATCTATAGAAAACACAAACGAACTTTCAGGCTAACATAATACTTACTAGTTTTGTTCCTTTTTTAATATTGAAAATATTTTGTTTGATTCTGATTTCATACAATATGAAACAGGTAGTTAGTGGGAAGCCATATATATCATGGTAAAAAAAAGCCATTAAAAACGCACCCATGTTTGTAAGTGCCCCATTCACCAGTGATGACTACATTCTCATGGAGCTGGGGTATGTTGTTATAGGGGTCAGTGTCTTTTGAGGACGTGACCATGAACTTCAGCAGGGAGGAGTGGCAGCAGCTGGACCTTGCCCAGAGACGCCTGTACCAGGACGTGATGCTGGAAGTTTACAGTCACCTCTTGTCCGTGGGTGAGCACACATGACGTGGGACGCACAGACAGGCCTCCTTGAGATGTTCTTCCTTCTAGTGGCATGAGATGGGACATTTGAAGATTATAATCAGTTTGCCTTTGGCTTGTCCCAGATTGTTCATATATACATATTTTTAAATTTTTATTGATTTATTTTTGGCTATTCTGGGTTTTCACTGCTGCTGCAGGCTCTTCTCTAGTTGCAAGGAGTGGGGGCTCCTCTCTAGTGGAGGTGAGCAGGCTTCTTGTTGCAGTGACTTCTATTGTTGTGGAACTTGGGCTCTAAGGCATATAGGCTTCAGTAGTTGCGGGACATGGGCCCCATAGTTGTGGCTCTGAGGCTCTAGAGCACAGGCTCACTAGTTGTGGCTCATTGCTTAATTGCTCCACAGCCTATGGGATCTTCCTGGATCAGGGATCGAACCCATGTCTCCTGCATTGGCAGGTGAACTCTTTACCACTAAGCTACCAGGGAAGCCCATGTTCATTCTTTTTGGGCAACTTCGAGTGTTACTTTGCTCCCAGTGGAAGATGCTGACTTTTCTGATATGTCAATGAAACAAAGCTTCAATACCACATCCGAATGCAGGGTCCTTTCTTATTCACAGGGTATCACATTCCCAACCCAGAGATCATTTTCAGGATGGAAGAAGGAACAGAACCATGGGTGAGGGAGACTGAACTCCCACACCAGAGACCTCACGGTGAGTGACTGTCAAGTTGTGGAGATCCATGAGGGGCGATTACTCAACCTACCATACTTCTCTGTTTCCCCAGGGGTAGACCCTTGGTTACCTCCTGCTCCTAGTTTCTAAGACTAGTACTCCCAATACATTATTTTGAAAATATTCCATAGGAGCCAACATAAGAGTTTCTCAGAGGTGAGTAGTTAGGAGTAGAATTGCTTGATGCCTGGATATGACCACACTTAATCTGGCTAAGTAAATCATTTTTATATCTTGCTTGCCAATATTTAATGTTTATCGGATTTCTCACTTACGGCCCACGTTATGATAAGAGCTGTTTTCATGGTTTCGTTTCATTTTTCTAAGAACAGAGCATCTCAACGTATCTATTATCTGACTGGATTTTCCATCTGTATGATGCTTTTCTTGTCTCATTTTATCCCTTTGTGGAGTTTTCTGAAGTTTCTTTTTTCTGTCCTGAATCCTTCTTTATCCCTAATTGTGGTCCCACTTGGGCCCTGCACTTCCCTCTGGTCATCCCTTCATAGAGGGACTGCTTTAAAGGACTCTTCTATTCTCAACACGTAAGTCTAAAATATTTTTATTGATTTATTTTTGGCTATTCTGGGTTTTCACTGCTGCTGCAGGCTCTTCTCTAGTTGCAAGGAGTGGGGGCTCCTCTCTAGTGGAGGTGAGCAGGCTTCTTGTTGCAGTGACTTCTATTGTTGTGGAACTTGGGCTCTAAGGCATATAGGCTTCAGTAGTTGCGGGACATGGGCCCCATAGTTGTGGCTCTGAGGCTCTAGAGCACAGGCTCACTAGTTGTGGCTCATTGCTTAATTGCTCCACAGCCTATGGGATCTTCCTGGATCAGGGATCGAACCCATGTCTCCTGCATTGGCAGGTGAACTCTTTACCACTAAGCTACCAGGGAAGCCCATGTTCATTCTTTTTGGGCAACTTCGAGTGTTACTTTGCTCCCAGTGGAAGATGCTGACTTTTCTGATATGTCAATGAAACAAAGCTTCAATACCACATCCGAATGCAGGGTCCTTTCTTATTCACAGGGTATCACATTCCCAACCCAGAGATCATTTTCAGGATGGAAGAAGGAACAGAACCATGGGTGAGGGAGACTGAACTCCCACACCAGAGACCTCACGGTGAGTGACTGTCAAGTTGTGGAGATCCATGAGGGGCGATTACTCAACCTACCATACTTCTCTGTTTCCCCAGGGGTAGACCCTTGGTTACCTCCTGCTCCTAGTTTCTAAGACTAGTACTCCCAATACATTATTTTGAAAATATTCCATAGGAGCCAACATAAGAGTTTCTCAGAGGTGAGTAGTTAGGAGTAGAATTGCTTGATGCCTGGATATGACCACACTTAATCTGGCTAAGTAAATCATTTTTATATCTTGCTTGCCAATATTTAATGTTTATCGGATTTCTCACTTACGGCCCACGTTATGATAAGAGCTGTTTTCATGGTTTCGTTTCATTTTTCTAAGAACAGAGCATCTCAACGTATCTATTATCTGACTGGATTTTCCATCTGTATGATGCTTTTCTTGTCTCATTTTATCCCTTTGTGGAGTTTTCTGAAGTTTCTTTTTTCTGTCCTGAATCCTTCTTTATCCCTAATTGTGGTACCTCCCACTTGGGCCCCTGCACTTCCCTCTGGTCATCCCTTCATAGAGGGACTGCTTTAAAGGACTCTTCTATTCTCAACACGTAAGTCTAAAATATTTTTCCTGATGACCCCTTATCAACCCCTCCAGTGCCCATGCCTAAACCATTTTCTCTTATTTAGCTTCATGGTGCACAGTTCCTGTGAGGTGTCTCATTTCCTTTATTTGGAGGAAATCACACACTGGAATCATTACACACATCGGAAATTCTTCCTGCCTTATACGTTTTGTCCAAAAGATTCTTCTGTTTCTTGGCTCTTCCATCTTACTCTTCTAACGAATTCTTTTGGAAATTCACCTATTTTTTTTAAAAAATTTTTGGCCACTTTTATTGGTTTTTCATTTGTTTATTTTCATCCATCTTAAATTCTTTGGCCTGTGTGAGCCCCCCGCTGCAGTGGCCTCTCTCATCGCAGAGCGCCGGCTCTGGGCGCATGCGCTCCAGGGCGCTGGCTCATAATTGAACACATGGGTCCAGCTGCGCTGCGGCACGTGGGATCTTCCCCAGCCAGGGATGGAACCGGCGCCCCTTGCACTGCAAGGCGGAGTCTTTACTCACTGGACCACCAGGGAAGCCCTTTTATTCTTTTTAAAAGTACAATTTAGGGGCTTCCTTGTATCACCATAAACCAGCTATTTTCTCAGGCTTTGATTATTTTGTTACTAATGGAATTCCTGGATTCCCAGTCATCACGAGTTCAGTCAAGATGACATTGACAGATTACCGCAAAGATTTCTTTTTTCTCAGATTTTAATGCAATGTGTGTGTGTGTGTATACACATACATATACATACACACAAAGAGGCCAAGGTCCAGTATAATAATTTCCTCCCTTTAAAACAATTCTAAAAGTCAAGTCGGCAGTTAGCCTTATGTCTTGTATTCATTTAGGTGCAGAAATTTTTCTTTTGTCACTGCAGTACCATCTTTTATGATGTTGTCAATCTTTAGGATTTAAAGCACTGCAACCAGCCAGGTTCTACTAGGCAGAAAAGGGATGGTGGGTACGGAGAAACTGATTTATTACTCTGGCCAGAAGCGGTGCCTCATGTTGGATGTACATTCAGGCAGCAAAACCTGTCTCACTGCCACATGTCATTGCAAAGGAAATTGTGAGTGGTTCTGTGGCTTGGCTGCTAAGGGCCTGGTCATAGTTAACCTCTGTGGCAGAGGGTGAAACATTTTAAGGTACAGCATGCTTGTCCAGTCTTCCAGTGTAACCTTCTTGGTTACATGCCTTGCACATGTCTAAGGTCAGAAAAACAAACTTTAGTTTGATAGAGTTGAGACTTCCGGTATAGGTATTCTTCCACTGCTTGGCTGTGTCAGGACTGATGCTTTAATGGTCTCTCAGAGGGTATCTAGGGCCAAATGATTTGATATTATTTCTAACGAGTGGGAGGGAGCTGGGAGATTAATCACAGTGTAGATCCGAAAACTAACAAAAAGCCATACAGATGGTTCCCAACTTGAGATTTTTCAGCTTTATAATGTTGCAAAAGTCAGTAGAAACCAGACTTTGAATAGTCAATTTTGGTCTTTTCTCACACTGGTGATAGGTAGCACTATGCTTTTGTGATGCTAGGCTCCCAGTCAGCCGTGTGATCTCAAGGAGAAACAACCGATACACTTACAATCCTTCTGGACCCAGATGACCACTCATTCACTTTCAGTACAGTATTCCATAAATTGCACAAGATACTGAATACATTATAAAATGGGCCTCGTGTTAAATAGTTTTGCCCAATCTTTGGCTCATATAAGTATCCCAAGCACATTTAACATAGGCTGGGTTAAGCTGTGTTCGATACGTTAGGTGTATTCAATTCACTTTCGATTTATGGTATTTTCAACTTAATGATGGGCTTATCAGGACATAGCCCCAGTAAGTCGAGAAGGCTCTGCACTCGGAGACTGTCCTTCAAGCTTTGGCTGTCCACGGATGCTGGCCTTATCTCTTTTATCCCACAGCCATTCCACTAGGTCTGGGCATCTAGGCCACCTGCATGAGTGCAGCCAGGTTGCCTTTGTTAAAATCTTACCTTTCCCCATGGCTGAGCAGTGATTTTGGTGAATTATTTAACCATTCTGTTTCCTTCACTTCATGTGGAAAACCAGGAATAATAAGTAGTTACCTCCTGGGGCTGCTGGAGGATCGAATGAGCTTATGTGTACACCCCATAGAACACTGCCTGCTGAATGCTGAGGGCTATACAGATAAGTGTGTGACCTAAGATAAGGGCTGTGGGACCATCTTCTCTCCCGATCACTGTCAGTACCACCTCTGGTATATGACTCAGAATTTCCCTGTACAATCTCAAATCACCTCCACACGACGTCTCTATCCTTTGCCAACTGTTCACTGTATCTCATCTTGTTCTAGGAGGGAAGTTTGGGCCTGAAACCCCACAACAGGACATTTCTGAAGGAGCTTTGCTTCACAATGAGATGGTGTGTGGAGTCACAAGAGATGGTTCACGGTGTTCCATTTTAGAAGAATGCTTGAAAGAAGCTGACCAAACAGAGACAGACCAGAAAAACCAAAATAAACCTTCACATCAGGGGGTTTTCCTCAACAAGAAAACACTGAACACGGAGAGGGATTGTGACTACACGGACCCTGGAAAAGTCATCCAGGCAAGGTCCCATCTTGTTTCTTCACAAAATAGACCTCATAAACAGTGCTCATTTGCAAAAAGGTTGAGGCCTAACCTAGAAGCAGCTCATCAAAATCAAAGCAGTAGCATGAAACACCTTGATGAGATGGTTGGATCATTTCAGTAAGTATCCAAAAGCAAATACATTATAAAATGGGCCTCGTGTTAAATAGTTTTGCCCAATCTTTGGCTCATATAAGTATCCCAAGCACATTTAACATAGGCTGGGTTAAGCTGTGTTCGATATGTTAGGTGTATTCAATTCACTTTCGATTTATGGTATTTTCAACTTAATGATGGGCTTATCAGGACATAGCCCCAGTAAGTCGAGAAGGCTCTGCACTCGGAGACTGTCCTTCAAGCTTTGGCTGTCCACGGATGCTGGCCTTATCTCTTTTATCCCACAGCCATTCCACTAGGTCTGGGCATCTAGGCCACCTGCATGAGTGCAGCCAGGTTGCCTTTGTTAAAATCTTACCTTTCCCCATGGCTGAGCAGTGATTTTGGTGAATTATTTAACCATTCTGTTTCCTTCACTTCATGTGGAAAACCAGGAATAATAAGTAGTTACCTCCTGGGGCTGCTGGAGGATCGAATGAGCTTATGTGTACACCCCATAGAACACTGCCTGCTGAATGCTGAGGGCTATACAGATAAGTGTGTGACCTAAGATAAGGGCTGTGGGACCATCTTCTCTCCCGATCACTGTCAGTACCACCTCTGGTATATGACTCAGAATTTCCCTGTACAATCTCAAATCACCTCCACACGACGTCTCTATCCTTTGCCAACTGTTCACTGTATCTCATCTTGTTCTAGGAGGGAAGTTTGGGCCTGAAACCCCACAACAGGACATTTCTGAAGGAGCTTTGCTTCACAATGAGATGGTGTGTGGAGTCACAAGAGATGGTTCACGGTGTTCCATTTTAGAAGAATGCTTGAAAGAAGCTGACCAAACAGAGACAGACCAGAAAAACCAAAATAAACCTTCACATCAGGGGGTTTTCCTCAACAAGAAAACACTGAACACGGAGAGGGATTGTGACTACACGGACCCTGGAAAAGTCATCCAGGCAAGGTCCCATCTTGTTTCTTCACAAAATAGACCTCATAAACAGTGCTCATTTGCAAAAAGGTTGAGGCCTAACCTAGAAGCAGCTCATCAAAATCAAAGCAGTAGCATGAAACACCTTGATGAGATGGTTGGATCTGGCCAGCCAGTCACCCATAGCTCTTCTAGTGCCAGCTGTATGAATACTCACACAGGAGAGAACTTCTGTGCAGGTAGCCCATGTGCAAAAGCCTTCATCCAGAAACAGTCACTCACAAAACATCAAGTTCATACTCTGGAAAAAACAGATAAGTATACTGAAGGTGGAAAGGACTTTACCCATAAGTCACGCCTCCTCGAACAAAAGAGATTTCACAGCGTAGAAAACCTCCAGGAATGTGGTAAATGCGGGAAAGCCTTCACCTCACAACTAAAACTCAGTGTCTGTCATCCAGGTAACATACCGTATATATGTAAAGAATGCGGAAAAGTCTTTGTTCAGAGGCCAGAATTGGTTACACACCAGAAAACACACACTAGAAAAAAGCTCCATAAATGCCATGAATGTGGAAAAACTTTCTCCCAGATATTATCTCTCTTCAGACATCAGAGAACTCATACAAGAGAAAAACTCTATGAATGCAGTGAATGTGGAAAAGGCTTCTCCCAGAATTCAACCCTCAGTATACATCAGAAAATCCACACGGGTGAGCGACAGTATGTATGCAGAGAATGTGGGAAGGCCTTCACCCAGAAGTCAACACTCAGCTTGCACCAGAGGATCCACTCAGGGGAGAAGTCTTATGTGTGTATTGAATGTGGCCAGGCCTTTATCCAGAAGGCTCACCTGATTGTACATCAGAGAAGTCACACCGGAGAGAAGCCTTTTCAGTGCTGCAGCTGTGGGAAATCTTTCATTTCCAAGTCACAACTTGATATACATCATCGAATCCACACTGGGGAGAAACCTTATGAATGCAGTGACTGTGGGAAGACCTTCACCCAAAAGTCACACCTCAACATACACCAAAAAATTCACACTGGAGAAAGACACCATGTGTGCAGTGAATGCGGGAAGGCCTTCAACCAGAAGTCAATCCTCAGCATGCATCAGCGAATTCACACAGGAGAAAAGCCTTACAAATGCAGTCACTGTGGGAAGGCCTTTACTTCCAAGTCACAGTTCAGAGAACATCAGCGGATCCACACGGGAGAGAAACCCTATGTATGTGCTACATGTGGGAAGGCTTTCAATGGTAGGTCAAATTTCCACAAACATCAGATGACACACAGTCGAGAGAGAACCTTTGCCTGTTACAAGTGTGGGAATACCTTCATGGAGAAATCAGAGTTGACTGCACATCAGAGAACACATGTTGGAGAGAAACCTTATGAATGCCGTGACTGTGGGAAATCCTTCAGTAGGAAACCACAACTCAAAGTACATCAACGGATTCACACAGGAGAGAGGCCTTACGTGTGTTCCAGGTGTGGGAAGAGCTTCAACAACAGGTCAAATTTTAATAAACACCAGACAACTCATAACAGATAAATCTCAAAAAAGCAACGACTCTGGACAAGGCTTTACCTAGAAGTCAATTCCTAATATGCAACAGCATATACATCAGTGGAACTAACTCTACATTTCTTGAAAAAAAACCTTTTGAGGCAAAATGAATCGTATAGAATTCATGCTTCAGAAAAGCTCTAGGGACGCACCGCATGCCATCAAGTTATGTATTATTTTATGTGAAGCAAATTACTCAGGAAAGAATGAATGCAAATGCCTATGTTTGCACTAATCTTATTAAAAGTTCTAAAATTCATTTGAGGAAGAAACCCTGACTAATGCCTTGAGAAAAGAGTTTCTGCAGAGTGTGGTGGAAGACAGATTGTTACCAGATTATTTACAGGAAAATATGTGGGAGATTATATTGACAACCCTGATTTAATGAGGAATATCAATATATATTTTTTTAAAGCTTTTTTTTTTGATGGGGGAGGGTTGGGTTTGGGGAGGGAGGGGGGCGGGCAGGCCACTTCTATTGATCTTTCATTTATTTATTTTCATCCATCTTTGTTCTTTGGCCCGGGTGGGCCTCCCATCGCAGTGGCCTCTGTTGTCGCAGGGCACCGGCTCTGGGCACATGCGCTCCAGAGCTCCGGCTCGGTGACTGGACACATCAGTCCAGACGCTCTGCGGCACATGGGATCTTCCCAGGCCAGGGATCGAACCAGCGCCCCTTGCACTGCAAGGCAGTGTCCTTACCCACTGGACCACCAGGGAAGCCCCGGAATATCAATATTTTTAGACTGCCAACAGACTGAATGACGACTTGGTAATATTATGTGTATGTGTGTGTATCTATGTATATTATGTATGTACATACGTTTATATCTTCAGGTCAGCATATGTGTTTATATACATACATACACACACACTCAATTCTGTAGTGTTTGCTACAGAATTCACTGTGTAAAGAAAGTGTTGATTATATATTTAAAAATAACCTAACTTTATCAAATTTACTTTCTATTGGATTTACATCCTGAGGTTGCACAGTCAATAATTATGAATTTCTTTATGGATATAGACAGATGAATGTACTTTTTTGATAAAGGCATAAATGCAGTTCTGATCTTCCCAGTGTACTTTTTCTCTTCTTTCATAATTTGGCTCTACTCTTCCCTTTCCACATTGACCGTTGATTGCAAACCTGAGTATGGACTCTCTTGTATTTTTATACAGGCTCCTAATCATATACTCCAGGAGTCAGCAAATTGGCCATCAGACAAATCTGGTTGGCCACGTGTGTTTTCTGAATAAAGTTTTATTGGAACACAGCCATGTTCATTTGTTTGTCTGTTGTCTGTGGCCGTTTTTGTGCTCCAGCAGCAGAGCTGAGTAGTTGTGCCTCCACGCTGAAAGTATTTTTCTTCTTTTTCAAATGAAATCGTAAGCATTGGACCCCTAGAGAAGTCTCTTGTCACCTCCTATTGCTCTTCTTCCTTGGGCCACAATGGTCCTCAACTTGCCTGCCTGTCCTCACCCGTTAAAACCAGAAGGAGCGGGGACAGGTTATCACCGTGCCGGTGAACAGAGTATGACAGAAGCGATGGACATTCTGTGGCCTCTGAGGCTAGATCATAAACAGCCATTTGGCTTGTCTCATTTACAGTGAAAATTCACTCTTGAGGCCCTTGGTTGCCATGTAAGCTCTGAGGCCACCATGGTGTGAGGAAGACCAACTAGCCTGTGTGGAGAGACCCTAAGATCCCACAGTGAGGTGCCTGGCCAGCTCCCAGCTGCCTCCACTGCCTGCCCCCACTCCTCCTCCCTGCTCTAGCTCCAACCTCACCTCACTACAACTACATGAAAAACCTGAACCCCGCCTGCCCAGCTGAGCCCTCCCCCAGATTCCTGACCTCCCCCATCACACACTTACAAAATGTTTTGTGTGTGTATCTATGTATGTTATGTATGTACATACGTTTATATCTTCAGGTCAGCATATGTGTTTATATACATACATACACACACTCAATTCTGTAGTGTTTGCTACAGAATTCACTGTGTAAAGAAAGTGTTGATTATATATTTAAAAATAACCTAACTTTATCAAATTTACTTTCTATTGGATTTACATCCTGAGGTTGCACAGTCAATAATTATGAATTTCTTTATGGATATAGACAGATGAATGTACTTTTTTGATAAAGGCATAAATGCAGTTCTGATCTTCCCAGTGTACTTTTCTCTTCTTTCATAATTTGGCTCTACTCTTCCCTTTCCACATTGACCGTTGATTGCAAACCTGAGTATGGACTCTCTTGTATTTTTATACAGGCTCCTAATCATATACTCCAGGAGTCAGCAAATTGGCCATCAGACAAATCTGGTTGGCCACGTGTGTTTTCTGAATAAAGTTTTATTGGAACACAGCCATGTTCATTTGTTTGTCTGTTGTCTGTGGCCGTTTTTGTGCTCCAGCAGCAGAGCTGAGTAGTTGTGCCTCCACGCTGAAAGTATTTTTCTTCTTTTTCAAATGAAATCGTAAGCATTGGACCCCTAGAGAAGTCTCTTGTCACCTCCTATTGCTCTTCTTCCTTGGGCCACAATGGTCCTCAACTTGCCTGCCTGTCCTCACCCGTTAAAACCAGAAGGAGCGGGGACAGGTTATCACCGTGCCGGTGAACAGAGTATGACAGAAGCGATGGACATTCTGTGGCCTCTGAGGCTAGATCATAAACAGCCATTTGGCTTGTCTCATTTACAGTGAAAATTCACTCTTGAGGCCCTTGGTTGCCATGTAAGCTCTGAGGCCACCATGGTGTGAGGAAGACCAACTAGCCTGTGTGGAGAGACCCTAAGATCCCACAGTGAGGTGCCTGGCCAGCTCCCAGCTGCCTCCACTGCCTGCCCCCACTCCTCCTCCCTGCTCTAGCTCCAACCTCACCTCACTACAACTACATGAAAAACCTGAACCCCGCCTGCCCAGCTGAGCCCTCCCCCAGATTCCTGACCTCCCCCATCCACACACACTTTTACAGTTAATGACTGTTTAAAGATGCTAAGTTTTGGGGTGGTTTTTTAAATTGCAGCCTCTTTTCATTGATTTCTTATCCATTTATTTTCATCCATCTTTACTCTTTGGCCCGTGTGGGCCTCCCACTGCAGTGGCCTCTCTGGTTGTAGAGCACTAGCTCTGGGCACACACGCTCCAGAGTGCTGGCTTGTAATTAGATACACGAGTCTAGCCGCTCCGCGGCACATGGGATCTTCCCAGGCCAGGGATTGAACCGGCACCCCTTGCACTGCAAGGCAGTGTCTCTACCCACTGGACTACTAGGGAAGCCCTGGGGTGGTTCATTTTGACAAAGCCACAGATAACCAGCACACTCTCCCAGCCACTGGGCCCACCCCCTTTGGCTCCCCAGTCGTGCCCTTCAGGGACTGTTGCCAGCTCACCAAAGCCCAAGGTGGGGCTGGGGGCGTGGAGGCCCTGCAAGCTTACTGATGTAGGGTGAGATGGCAGGGCAGTTGAGCAGCCCCTCCTCACTGCCGTCCACAGGGTGGATCTAGCTGAGGTTGAAATACATGTCCTGGTGAGGGGTTCCCCCAGGGGAGGCCTGAACCAGAAAAGGCAGCTCCCCCTTCCTCTGGCTTGTTGTGTACAAAGAAGCACAGGAAGGAGGTGAGGCTGGAGTGGTGGCGTTTCTGGTAGAAGAAAGCCCCCACCAGCAGTAGCTGTACCCCAGAAATAACAGCAGCAGGCCCCTCTGCTATACCATTCTGGGGAAGGAAACACAAGGTCATTTCTCCCATCTTCCAAACACTTCACTTTGGCCCAGGGGGCTTGATCCCCATCTCCTAGGCCCAACCTTCCCAACCTGGCTCTGCACACTCCACAGGAGACTGGGTAAGAGACGCCAAGGACGCCCAAGACCACACCACCTATGCCAAGGACCTGCTGTGTGGACATCTCCAGCCTCACCTCTCCCACCTTCTGGGTACACTGGACGCGGGCTGGGTGCTCCCCTGGCTAAGTGACCCAATCTCTCTAAGGCTTACACATCGCACTGGCTAGAGCTCAAATACCCGGACTCATCTTCCCAGGCGTCTTCCTCCTCACGCTGGTACGAGAAGTGAAGGCTGCTCCGTTGTGGCTGACTCTGGGACCCATGGATGAGTCATGGAATTCTCCAGGGAAGAATACTGGAGTAGGCAGCCTTTCCCTTCCCCAGGGGATCTTTCCAACCCAGGGATAGAACCCAGGCCTCCTGCATTGCAGGCGGATTCTTGACCATCTGAGCTACAAGGTAAAGGCTGCTGCGTTGTGTGGTCTGTCTTTTGGAAAATCCAGTAAAAATGACCCCTTGGCTTCCACAGGATACATGCAAGGCATTTGAGTCTGACAGTTACGTACATTCCAAGCGATTTTCTTACTCATTTTATAACTAATCTGTATTGCACCTACAGGGGTTATGTTTTAATGTTACTGCATTTGCAGCTCTTGATGGCCAAAGTTTAACTATAAACAATAATCAAAAAGATAATTTGGCAGCATTATAGGTGTGGAAGCAGAAAGGTGGAGTGTTGTTACTTCCTCAGAAGATATCAAACTTTGATCTTGGACTTTGGGCCTCCAGAATTGTGAAAAAAATACATTTTTGTTGTTTAATAATAATAAAAAAGAAAAAAAAAAAGCTTCCACTTCACTACTGATGAAAGGTGAACCAAGTATGATAAAATCCATTTTTATGTTTTTGAGTTACGTAAGATTTCAGAAAAAAATTCTGAATGTCTTAAGCTAGCAGCAGCACTCACGCATGTACATTCTTTAAATTAGGAGTGTGTACATCCACATTTTCCAAGTGGCAGGGTACAGTTTGCTCTGATAATAATAGTTATACTCTCATCTGTAGACAAGAGAAAAGGTATGGAAAGCAGACAGTCGGGAAACTTACCTTTCCAAAGAAAATCTCATATTAGAAAAGTTAGTGTTTTAAGGATGAAAGCCATTTTTTTTAAATCAGGAATTTTTTTTTTTTTTTTTGTCACACCTCTTGGCTTGTGGCTCTTAGTTTCCCATCCAGGGATCGAACGTGTGACCCCTGCAGTAGAAGTGCAGAGTCCTACCTATTGGACCTCCAGGAAAGTCCCAGGAGAACATCTTTCCGGCTACACTTGCCAGGCTCAGAAATCCATGCCCCAGAACAGATTGTGCTTTTCACTCTAAGACAATCCCTAAACTTCCTGACTTCCAAGGAGGTAAGAAATGTCTTTGAGGATACACAAGCTGCTTTATCTAACAAAGCAGAGGCTTTCCGTGTGTACACAAAACTCCCACGGTGATGTGTGCTTCTATTCAACTCATCTTGGTGAAGGTTTCCGGGGGTAGCCTCCTGCATGGCGGATTCTTGACCATCTGAGCTACAAGGTAAAGGCTGCTGCGTTGTGTGGTCTGTCTTTTGGAAAATCCAGTAAAAATGACCCCTTGGCTTCCACAGGATACATGCAAGGCATTTGAGTCTGACAGTTACGTACATTCCAAGCGATTTTCTTACTCATTTTATAACTAATCTGTATTGCACCTACAGGGGTTATGTTTTAATGTTACTGCATTTGCAGCTCTTGATGGCCAAAGTTTAACTATAAACAATAATCAAAAAGATAATTTGGCAGCATTATAGGTGTGGAAGCAGAAAGGTGGAGTGTTGTTACTTCCTCAGAAGATATCAAACTTTGATCTTGGACTTTGGGCCTCCAGAATTGTGAAAAAAATACATTTTTGTTGTTTAATAATAATAAAAAAGAAAAAAAAAAAGCTTCCACTTCACTACTGATGAAAGGTGAACCAAGTATGATAAAATCCATTTTTATGTTTTTGAGTTACGTAAGATTTCAGAAAAAAATTCTGAATGTCTTAAGCTAGCAGCAGCACTCACGCATGTACATTCTTTAAATTAGGAGTGTGTACATCCACATTTTCCAAGTGGCAGGGTACAGTTTGCTCTGATAATAATAGTTATACTCTCATCTGTAGACAAGAGAAAAGGTATGGAAAGCAGACAGTCGGGAAACTTACCTTTCCAAAGAAAATCTCATATTAGAAAAGTTAGTGTTTTAAGGATGAAAGCCATTTTTTTTAAATCAGGAATTTTTTTTTTTTTTTTTGTCACACCTCTTGGCTTGTGGCTCTTAGTTTCCCATCCAGGGATCGAACGTGTGACCCCTGCAGTAGAAGTGCAGAGTCCTACCTATTGGACCTCCAGGAAAGTCCCAGGAGAACATCTTTCCGGCTACACTTGCCAGGCTCAGAAATCCATGCCCCAGAACAGATTGTGCTTTTCACTCTAAGACAATCCCTAAACTTCCTGACTTCCAAGGAGGTAAGAAATGTCTTTGAGGATACACAAGCTGCTTTATCTAACAAAGCAGAGGCTTTCCGTGTGTACACAAAACTCCCCGCACGGTGATGTGTGCTTCTATTCAACTCATCTTGGTGAAGGTGAGACTTAGCTCATGTTGGGATGTTGTTTTCAGAACGACCCAAAGCATTATAATTTAGCAAAGCTAACTGAGAAAGAAAAATTAACTGGAATGTTTCCAGGGGCAAAATTTTCAACTTAACACTGAACACAGTATCCAGGTAAACTAGTTAGAACTGGTGCACCTTCTTCTTTAAGATAATTAAAACCTATTCGGGTCATGTAATGAAATATTTGTTCCATGAAAAGTCTACCCTCATCTCATGTCATCTTATAAAATGTATGGTTTCTACCTGTGAGGAACAATAACAAAAACATCTTAAAGTTGAAAAATTTCAGGTGAGAACTTTAAATGAGTAAGGTAGGGGTATAAAGCTTTCCAAAATGGGCACAGAGAGGTGGAGGCCGCAGGGAGCTTGGTGCATGTAGCGGCCATCATGGTAAAATTTCTGGTCTCTACTTATTGGATGACAATACCGCAGCCCCCCGGCACCCAACTTGTGACAACCAAAAATATCCCTGTCTAAGGTCCCCCTGGGGGGTTAAGAATCATCCCAGGGGGCTTCCCTGGTGGTCCAGTGGGTAAGGACACCGCCTTGCAGTGCAAGGAGCACCGATTCGATCCTTGGCCTGGGAAGATCCCACGTGCAGCTCTTTCAGCCATCTTGGACCCTGTGAAGGCCTGCTGGGAACAGGACTTCTAAAACGACAAATATGTCTGGAAGACGGTGGTCCAAGGCCATTTTTGCTGGCTATAAGAGGGGTCTCTGGAACCAGAGGGAGCACACAGCTCTTCTGAAAATCGAAGGTGTATATGCTCGAGATGAAATCGAATTCTATCTCGGCAAGAGATGTGCTTATGTGTACAAAGCAAAGAACAACACGGTAACTCCTGGTGGAAAACCTAACGAAACCAGAGTAATCTGGGGAAAGATAACTTGAGCTCACGGGAACAGTGGTATGGTTCGTGCCAAATTCCGAAGCAACCTTCCTGCTAAGGCCATTGGACACAGAATCCGGCTGATGCTGTACCCTTCGAGGATTTAAACTTACTGAGAAGTAAATAAAAGTGTGAATTTGTTAAAAAAAAAAAAAAAAAAAGATCCCACGTGCAATGGAGTGGACTGATGTGTCCAACTACCGAGCTGGAGCTCTGGAGCGCATGCGCCCAGAGTGGGTGCTCTGCAGCTAGAGAGGCCACTGCGATGGGAGGCCCACACGGGCCAAAGAACAAAGATGAATGAAAATAAATAAATGAAAGACCAATAGAAGTGGCCAAAAAAAACCATCAACCCAAGTTGAGAACCACTGCTCTATTCCTATGAAGGCAGGACTATTTCATCTATTTCAGGTGAGGAAATGTAACCTGGTCACATTTACACAGCTAGAATGCTCATCCCAGGATATGAACCAGGCTGCCTCCATCCTTAACCACCGCATCTCCTGAGAGCAGTTTCCTGCCCGAGCTTCGTGTTCACTGGGGTGCAGATAAAAGCTTTGTCCCAGAGCTTCTGCCCAGGGACGCTATGGACCCAGATGCAAACCCACCAAACCCTTTACTCCAAAAGCACCCAACCCAAAGAGACACTGGAACAGAGACAGCCACAATGCACGGGGACAGGGCCTCTGGAAAAAGGGACCAGGGGCACAGGAGCCCAGAGGTGCTGGTTCATCCCGGACAGGGGAGGTAGGGTCCTGTGGGCTTCCTGGCGGGGGAAGTACATCCAAAAGGCCACCTGGATGAGAAAGAAGAATCAGGGTGGTGGGGGAGGAGGGGCGTGGGACACAGACTTCCAGAAAAGGAGCCCGCATGGGCAGACCTCTGCTAGAAAGTTCTTTCTCCAGGAATGCAGGGACCTGCTAGAGGTACAAACAAGAGACGAGGCTGAGAAGTCCTCAGGGGCCAAATCACAAACGCCAGGCTGGGGGAGTCCTACAGTGCAGTCACTCACCCTCAGTCTTTCTTCCCAGAACTAAGTTAATGCGCAACAACCGCTAGACCAGGGACGTGACATAAGGAACAGAACACTGCCCTCCGCCCCTTTGACAGAGCTTACTAAGCACCTAGCACAGATCAGAGTGCGTTGAGTCTATGAAATCACCTAGTTCCTCCAAAAGCTGCTGTTATTATCCCCACTGAACAGAGGAAGCCCAGAAAGGTCAAGTTGCTTACTCAAGGTGTCACGAACGAAGCAAGAGGCACACGGAGTCACCCTGGCAGGCCAGCTTTCACATCCGCTTTCTTCTTTCACTGGCACCCAGTTTAAGACAAAAAAAATCTTTTTTAAAACTAACTTCTCACTCAAAAAATATGTGAGTGGTGTGATGCACTTAAATAGATAAACTTTCAAAGCAGGAGACTAAAACCAACACAGAAACACGGGAATGTGTATACTGATTTTGGGAAAAAACCACTGCACAGCAGAATGCCAAGTAAGCTGGGGCCTCTCAGGCTCAACACTGTTCTTTGGAGCTGAAAGATTCTTCGTGGAGGGGGGCCCAACCTGTGCAGCCTCCGGTTACCACCATCCCTGGCCTCAGCCTGCCGGCAGCCAGTCACACCCTCCTCTTGCACCCCAGCTGTGACCATCAAAAATGTCTCCTGACAAATGTTCCAAATGGTCTCTTGGGAATAAACTCACTCCCAACTGAGAACTGCCTTAGATTCTCTGAAGGCTGTCTGAGATTTTGAAATCCCCATCTCTCGACTTTCTTTAAAAGAAAACACGCATGGTTCAGAAATGGCAGCCACACACGTCCATCCGGCTATGAGAATTAAATGAGATGAAAACTACGATCTGTTCAGTAACCACTGTCCTATTAACTCAGTGGGCTTCCTGGCGGGAAGTACATCCAAAAGGCCACCTGGATGAGAAAGAAGAATCAGGGTGGTGGGGGAGGAGGGGCGTGGGACACAGACTTCCAGAAAAGGAGCCCGCATGGGCAGACCTCTGCTAGAAAGTTCTTTCTCCAGGAATGCAGGGACCTGCTAGAGGTACAAACAAGAGACGAGGCTGAGAAGTCCTCAGGGGCCAAATCACAAACGCCAGGCTGGGGGAGTCCTACAGTGCAGTCACTCACCCTCAGTCTTTCTTCCCAGAACTAAGTTAATGCGCAACAACCGCTAGACCAGGGACGTGACATAAGGAACAGAACACTGCCCTCCGCCCCTTTGACAGAGCTTACTAAGCACCTAGCACAGATCAGAGTGCGTTGAGTCTATGAAATCACCTAGTTCCTCCAAAAGCTGCTGTTATTATCCCCACTGAACAGAGGAAGCCCAGAAAGGTCAAGTTGCTTACTCAAGGTGTCACGAACGAAGCAAGAGGCACACGGAGTCACCCTGGCAGGCCAGCTTTCACATCCGCTTTCTTCTTTCACTGGCACCCAGTTTAAGACAAAAAAAATCTTTTTTAAAACTAACTTCTCACTCAAAAAATATGTGAGTGGTGTGATGCACTTAAATAGATAAACTTTCAAAGCAGGAGACTAAAACCAACACAGAAACACGGGAATGTGTATACTGATTTTGGGAAAAAACCACTGCACAGCAGAATGCCAAGTAAGCTGGGGCCTCTCAGGCTCAACACTGTTCTTTGGAGCTGAAAGATTCTTCGTGGAGGGGGGCCCAACCTGTGCAGCCTCCGGTTACCACCATCCCTGGCCTCAGCCTGCCGGCAGCCAGTCACACCCTCCTCTTGCACCCCAGCTGTGACCATCAAAAATGTCTCCTGACAAATGTTCCAAATGGTCTCTTGGGAATAAACTCACTCCCAACTGAGAACTGCCTTAGATTCTCTGAAGGCTGTCTGAGATTTTGAAATCCCCATCTCTCGACTTTCTTTAAAAGAAAACACGCATGGTTCAGAAATGGCAGCCACACACGTCCATCCGGCTATGAGAATTAAATGAGATGAAAACTACGATCTGTTCAGTAACCACTGTCCTATTAACTCATTGTTCTCACACACACCGCAAGGCAGGTACTATCATCATCATCCCCACTTTATGGAGGAGAGACCTGGAGTGGTGAGTGGACGGCAGGAGTGTCTGGTTCTCTGCTACCTTCTCATTAAGCGCAGCCCCCTTCCCACACTGCACACCCTGGCGAGCAGCACTCGTCCCCTCTGGGCTCCTGTAGCCCCTGCCACTTGCTAGCTCTGTAACAGGAGGGAAAGGGGCAGGGCACAATTTCTGAAAGAATGGCATAGCCCAAGGATACGACATAAACGCATAAGAATCAATGGGTCCGGGCTTCCCCTGGTGGGTGGTCCAGTGGGTGAGGACACCGCCTTGCAGTGCAAGGGGCGCCGGTTCGATCCCTGGCCTGGGAAGACCCCACGTGCCGCGGAGCGGCTGGACCTATGTGTCCAATTACCGAGCCGGAGCTCTGGAGCGCACGTGCCCAGAGCCGGCGCTCTGCAACGACAGAAGCCACCGCGATGGGAGGCCCACAGGAGCCAAGGAATAAAGACGGATGAAAATGCAGAAATGAAAGACCAATAGAGGTGGCCCGCCTGCTCCCCTCCCTCCCCAACCCGACCCCCGCCCAAAATAAATAAATAAATAAATCTTTTTTTTTTTTTTAAAAGAATCAATGGGTCCAAGGTGGCAAACTATTGGGTGGGAAAAATCCTCCCACTCAGGCTTCCCTGGTGGTCCAGTGGGTAGAGAGTTCGCCCTGCAGTGCAAGGGGCACCGGTTTGATCCCTGGCCTGGGAAGATCGCACATGCTACAGAGCGGCTGGACCAGTGTGTCCAATTGCAAATTAGTGCTCTGGAGTGCATGTGCCCAGAGTTGGTGCTCTGCAAAGAGAGAGGCCACTGCAGTGGGAAGCCCACATAGACCAAAGAACAAAGATGGATGAAAACAAATAAATGAATGACAGATAAAAGTGCTCAAAAAAAAGAAAAAATCCTCCCACTCATTAGCATGTGAAATGACTCAGCCCATAAAAGCTAAGCACCCCATGCTTTGGGGCTGCTGGGCTGGCCCCCTTCCATGGCCTACACTCTGTCTGTGGAGGGGGCTTTTCTCTGAATCTGAATAAATTCATTTCTTACCTACCACTTTGTGTTTCACTGAATTTTTTTTCTGTGAAAAGACATCAAGAACCTGAACTCCCATTAGGTCCTGAAACCAGGTATGGTGGGTTGGGGCTGGGTTGAGTCCCAGACTAGGTTTTGGGTAAGGTACCCGGTTTCACCTCCACATCAAGCTCTGCCACGCTTATCTCCCAAACCAGGCCTGGCATGCCCACAGGACAGGACCTGGCACACAGGAAACCTCAGGAAACGATTAACAAGTGAATGAACCCAATGAGCAGACTTCAACCAAGAGATTCAGACACTCAAGTGTCCCGCATCCTTACCCTCTGAAGGGCTTAAGGTTGAGGCAGGAAGTATAGACTAAAAGATCTCACAACACACCATATAGGAGAGCGGGCAGTTCAGGGGCTGGACGTACGTTGAAGCCCTGGACCTCGGGAGCAGGGCTCCGGCTGACTCGTGCGAAGGTGCTCCAGCTTTTGATTTGGGGACCCTCCGTCTTACGGTGTCATCTGTCCCCTATTCCCAGCTCTGCTTTCAACTCCACCAGGCAGGAAGCGCGAACACTGGGTCGCGACTCACGCGTGCGCATAACCGCTCACCGCTTTCTTGCCCCGAACCAGTTCACATGTCTAAGAACCGCAAACCGCTACCTTTCGGCGCCACGCACGCCTCCTAACACCTCCAGTCCGCACCGCGGAGGTCCTGGTCAGGGGCGCACACTCACTCCCACGTCTGCAGCGCGCGCCCAAGAACCCAAACTGTAGCCCCGATCAATGAAATCGGTCGAGCGCCCTCGCTACTCTTCCTTTCGCACCTCATCCCCATCATACCCTACCCCGACGCCTCTCTACCGCCACCACAGACGCCTGCAGGCTCCCACACGAAAAGAACACTCAAATAGCATCGATCTTTGGAAGAAACCACAGTGCGCCGCGGAAGGAGCCACAAGAACCGCACGCCGCGCCAGCCCCTACGCAGGCGCACAATGCAATCGCGGAGTCCCAGCATAGAGCACTATGGGAGCTGTGGGCGGAGCGAGCTTCGTCACCTCCAGACGGCAGGGAGTTGTAGGTCAAGCCTGTCCGAGAGCAGTAAGCGCGCCACAGGCCCAACCGCCGCAAGGGTACCTGGGAGTTGTTGGCGCGGGGACGGGGAGGCAAAGCTTTCTGGGAGTCGTAGTTCCATTACTCGCTTCCGCATTTCTCTGCGCCGGGACCTTCCCGCGTGGGTTCTGTTCAGGTGAGTGCCTCCTCCCATGGCGGGCCGATCCGGGCCCTTTGTAGCACTGCAGTGGAGGAATTGATTACCTTTATATCTCTCTCCCACGCATTCGGTAGGCATTCCTGGGGAGACAGCACTCCCCTCCACGATTCCCCAAAGCCTGTCTCCCGGCGGCCCTAAACAGCTGGTGCCCCAGCTGACCCGCTTTGGGCTCTGCCGGCCCGGTCTGACTCCCCGTGGCCACCCACCAGGCTGGCTGCGGTGCCAGCGCACCCCCTTCTATCCCCATTAGAACCTAGAGTGGTCAGGCCTGAGCAAAGGTGTGGTTTGGGAGGGGTATTGGATTAGATGGTCGTGGAAGCCTAGAGAAGATGCCAGACCCAGCCTACGGTTCTCGCGAGGCTTCCAGAGCAAAGGACCTCAAATCTACCACGCCCAAACTCACCCCTCTCACGGCATTTCCCCATTCTTCCCTAACACCACCTCCTCTCTACCGCACGGTCCTACTACCTTCCAAGTGCTCCAGTCAAAACAAAACTTGAATTTGTCCCGAGTTCTATTTCTCTCACCCACTGTCCTTCCCGAGGGATTGTAAAAGTCCTACCTCCTCTGCCTCCCGAAGAGATCCAGAGTCTGACCGCTTATCTCCCATTCCTCTGTCTCCATTCTGCTCCGGCCTACCACTGTTGCTTACCTGAATCAGGGCAGGAGCCTCCTCACTGGGCGGCCCATGTCTGCCCTTGCTGGTCTCCAGCCTCTATTCACACACAGTCCAAGGGATCCTGTGAAAATAGAAATAAGATGCTGTTACTATACAGCTTAAAACCATCCAACGGTTCCTATTTTCTCAGAATAAAGTCCAAGCTCCTTACCCAGCCAGTCTCCAAGCCCCTGACCCTTTCCAGTCTTCAACCACAAGGCATCTGAACACAGACAGGACCTGCTTTTTCAGGTCCTTTGCCTTTGCTGTTAACTTTGTCTGGAAAATCCTTCCCACCGTGATTGAATGCCTGACTCCTCCTTCTGGCCTCAGCTCAGAGGGTAATTCCCTCATATTAGGACTTCTCCTATCTGGAAAGTGTCTTGAATCGGCTCTTCCACTAGAACTTAACGCCTGCAGTCTTTCCTGTTTTGCTAACTGCTGGGTCCCCCGTGCCTAGCGAATGTTGGGCACTTTGAAGGCACTGAGTGGTGATTTGCTGAATGAATGAGTGACTGAAAGCCTAAGCGGAGACTTGAAGGTGCCAGGCCTGTACCTTGCTGGGGAAAGTCTTACAATGGGTTTACCCTGGGCACTACCCAGGCTGCCTCTCGGTAAGTAACGACCCGGCAACCCGGAATCCACGTGCAAACCGCCTCCCATCTCCACCATCCAGGAGAAGCCGCCGCGTGCGCCTCGCCAGGACCCCGCGATGCCCGCCCCGCAGTGCGCCGCCTGCCGCAAGGCGCGCGCCGCCCTCCGCCGCCCGCGCTCGGGCCAGGCGCTGTGCGGGACCTGCTTCTGCGCGGCCTTCGAGGCCGAGGTGCTGCACACGGTGGTCGCAGGCCGCCTGCTGCCGCCCGGCGCGGTGGTGGCCGTGGGCGCCTCGGGCGGCAAGGACTCCACCGTGCTGGCGCACGTGCTGCGCGAGCTGGCCCCGCGCCTGGGCGTCTCGCTGCACCTCGTGGCGGTGGACGAGGGCATCGGCGGCTACCGGGACGCGGCGCTGGCGGCCGTGCGGCGGCAGGCGGCGCGCTGGGAGCTCCCGCTCACCGTCGTGGCCTACGCGGACCTCTTCGGGGGCTGGACGATGGACGCCGTGGCCCGCAGCACGGCCGGCTCCGGCCGCAGCCGCTCCTGCTGCACCTTCTGTGGGGTGCTGAGGCGCCGCGCGCTCGAGGAAGGCGCGCGCCTCGTCGGAGCCACGCACGTCGTGACCGGTGAGCGCAGGCGCGGCCCAGGCGGGGCGTGGGGGAGGGAGCGCGCATGCGCTGCTGAGGGGCTGGCACTGTTCCTGGTCTGAGGTGCATGCCCAAGAAGCAGTAATGGAGACTCCGTGTGCCTTAATCTTAGATTCTAAATAGGAAAAAAGGGGATATGCACACTTCATGCGCATTGTAGGTGCACGTCCTTAGGATGGACACGACAGGCCTTTAAATCGCTGCCACTGTCTGGTACATACACGCTGGCTGAGGGGTGGAAGAGTGACTTTTTTTTTTTTTTTAATTTTGGCCTCTTTTATTGTTTCTATTTATTTATTTATTTTCATCCATCTTTATTCTTCGGCCTGTGTGGGCCTCCCATCGCAGTGGCCTCTCTCCTTGCAGAGCACCAGCTCTGGGAGCATGCGCTCCAGAACTCTGGCTCCGTAGTTGGACACACCCTTCCAGCTGCTTTGCGGCACATGGGATCTTCCCAGGTCAGGGATCGACCCGGTGGTCTATGCACTGCAAGGCGGACTCTTTACCCACTGGACCACCAGGGAAGCCTAGAAGGGTACTCTTTAGGATTACAACTGTGGTTTTCTGCACTTTTTTTTTTTTAATGGCATTTTCTGTGTTTCTTTTCATTAAAGGAGAAGTATCGAGGGGTATCGCCTCCCGCCCCGGAAGCCATCTATAGCCTGAAACTGTCTTTTAACTCCTTTTCTCTTTCAGCTGCTTCTCTCTGCTAATTCTTTTTCTCTGTCCCAAACATTACTTCAACAAATAATTATTGACCCTTTATTTTGTACCACGTGCAAGCTGTGTACTGGAGAACACAAAACTACCTAACCTCGGTTTCCTCTCCTGTATAACAGGGCTGTTAATACTCTGCAGATCCTACACTTCTGGGAATTAGATGAATTTTGTATAAACACTGAGACAAGAGGTGGAGAAACAGTAACCATATAAACACATGATGATGCACTGGACAATCACTGCTCCTGCCCTTTTTCACATATATAATTAGAACCTGATAAGTTGCTATCATCAGGGCTTCCCTGGTGGCTCAGGTGGTAAAGAGTCTGCCTGCAGTGCAGGAGACCTGGGTTCAGTCCCTGGATTAGGAAGATTCCCTGGAGGAGGGCATGGCAGCCCACTTCAGTATGCTTGCCTGGAGAATCCCATGGACAGGAGAGCCTGGCGGGCTACAGTCCATGGCGTCACATAGAGTCAGACACGACTGAGCAACTAACACACACACAAAGGCCACTAAGGAAAATGACACAGGAGGACCTATTGCGGGAGAAAGCTGGGGATTAAAGAAGTGTTTCCTGAGTGATCAGAGACCCGAAGGCTGAGTGGGTAACTAGGTGAAAAACAAAAGTGGGGGTTGGGAAAAGATTCTGAGCAGAGGCAACAGCTTATGCCTAGGCTCTCAGGAGGGAGGTATGGCCGATTTGAGAAGCCCTAAGACCTAGTGTTTTACCATAGACTTGAGTATAAGATGACAAGTTGCAGAATAGATTTAGCTTCAGTTGGTGACACCACGATCTGCATTCCCAGAGGCACTTGTGTCTACAGCCCACTTGAGAGTCTCCATCAAGTGCCATTTGAGATCTGAAGTACACGTATAATTGAGACGGAAATGAGACTTGTAGGCTAAAGTACTTTTACTCGCCACAAGAAACGGCGCGTAGCGTGGGGCCTCGTTAGTGCTAAGTTGGGGGCACACGAGGCACCCCAAGTAGCTCCACGGGGCTGTGGGTGCATTCCCCTCTCCTTTCTCGCCGGGGGGCCCCCGCAGCCTCCCTCTGCCGACACCCAGGGTCCTGCTCTTACGGTCCCGCCGCTGCCAGGCCGCCGCCTCACCCCTCGTCTCTCTCCCAGGCCACAACGCGGACGACATGGCGGAGACGGTGCTCATGAACTTCCTGCGCGGCGACGCGGCCCGGCTGGCGCGCGGCGGCGGCCTGGGCTCCCCGGGCGAGGGGGCCGCCCTGCCGCGCTGCCGCCCTCTGCAGCTGGCCTCGCAGAAGGAGGTGGTGCTGTACGCGCACTTGCGCCGCCTCGACTACTTCTCCGAGGAGTGCGTGTACGCGCCCGAGGCCTTCCGCGGCCACGCGCGCGACCTGCTCAAGCAGCTGGAGGCGGCGCGCCCGTCGGCGGTGCTGGACCTCGTGCACTCGGCCGAGCGCCTGGCGCTGGCCCCGGCCGCGCGGCCCCCGCCGCCCGGCACCTGCTCCCGCTGCGGGGCGCTGGCCAGCCGCGCGCTCTGCCAGGCCTGCGCGCTCCTGGACGGGCTGAACCGCGGCCGGCCCCGCCTGGCCATCGGCAAGGGCCGCCGGGGGCTGGACGAGGAGGGGCCACCGCCGTCCCGACCCCCGACGTCAGAGTCGGTCCCCGACTTCTAGAGACCTCAGTGTCCCCGCTGGCATTCGACGACCTGGGAGCAGGGGCCGCCTGTAAATGACACTGAATGAACCCGAGTTACCTTGGCCCAGGCTTCTGTGTGCGGTTGGGAGGGGGATGGAACCTGTTACCTGGGATTCTGCAGAAGCTGGTGCTCTGGGCTCCGGAGACTCGCGGGGCTCAGAGAGGAGGCCCCTAAACGACCTCCCATTCCTGAGCGAGAGGGAATTAGGGGCCGCCTGCCTGTGCCTCTGTGGGCCTGGGCGTGCTCAGATAGTCCTGACCCTTCTTGAGCGCCTCTGCGTGAAGATGTTCATGTTTGCCTGTCGCGGGAAAAGCAAAACCAGGTCACCCGGTGGGCGTGCCAGCCACAGCCACGATGGTGCTTCTGTGTGAGCGCGGAGCCTGCTGCAGGCGCTGGGCCATCTTGTTTCAGCTGTACCACGATCTTGGTCTCGTTGGCGGTAGCCTGAGGCCCATAACTGGCGCAAGGTCACCTCGCTGGAGCTCCACCTGAGGGTTCGCACCCAGGTCTACCTGGGGCTCTTCAAGACGGTGAAATTAGCCCTTGTCCCCATTATCACCTGAATCTCTGTATGGTGTAAGAAGCCGCTGGGGTGACTCCCCGGACCTCAGATTCTAGAGGCAGATCTGGGTGAGCCTGGGTCAGTGACTTAACCTCTGTGGTTTTCCATTCGCTCTGCTGAATAATGGAATCAAAGCCTTCCACCAAAGCACTGTTGTGAATATTTGATAAAGTACTCAATAAATCGTGTCCAACTTGGTTGTTCATATTAAGGTTTGGCCACCAGGGGGCTCTCGGTTTCAGGGTTGCTGCCTTGCCGATCCAGACAGCCGTGAGGCTCAGAAACTTCCTGACCCCTGGCCCCTTGGGGTCCTCAGCCGCACCGCCGAGGTTTGCTGGGCTGCTCCCTTCTCAGGAACGCCCTCCTCGCCCATCTTCCTGCTCACATCCTCCGGGGGCCTCCTAGAAGTGTCCCTGTTTCTCTCCTCCCACCCTGCCCAGCCCAGGACACTGGACCTCTCCCAAACCCCAGCCCCTGGGTCCTGTCCTCACTGTGTGGCCTTTCTGCCCTTTGGGGTCTTGTTGTCCCTAATTGGACTGAACTTTGGAGACAGAAACCATATTTCTGTCCCCACTAGATAACACCACTGGATAAGACCTGTTGCAGCCAAATAAATATTTTAAAAATGCAAAATAAAGCCATTCCTGGGAAAATTAAAAAAACTACTGGGATTCTGCAGAAGCTGGTGCTCTGGGCTCCGGAGACTCGGGGCTCAGAGAGGAGGCCCTAACGACCTCCCATTCCTGAGCGAGAGGGAATTAGGGGCCGCCTGCCTGTGCCTCTGTGGGCCTGGGCGTGCTCAGATAGTCCTGACCCTTCTTGAGCGCCTCTGCGTGAAGATGTTCATGTTTGCCTGTCGCGGGAAAAGCAAAACCAGGTCACCCGGTGGGCGTGCCAGCCACAGCCACGATGGTGCTTCTGTGTGAGCGCGGAGCCTGCTGCAGGCGCTGGGCCATCTTGTTTCAGCTGTACCACGATCTTGGTCTCGTTGGCGGTAGCCTGAGGCCCATAACTGGCGCAAGGTCACCTCGCTGGAGCTCCACCTGAGGGTTCGCACCCAGGTCTACCTGGGGCTCTTCAAGACGGTGAAATTAGCCCTTGTCCCCATTATCACCTGAATCTCTGTATGGTGTAAGAAGCCGCTGGGGTGACTCCCCGGACCTCAGATTCTAGAGGCAGATCTGGGTGAGCCTGGGTCAGTGACTTAACCTCTGTGGTTTTCCATTCGCTCTGCTGAATAATGGAATCAAAGCCTTCCACCAAAGCACTGTTGTGAATATTTGATAAAGTACTCAATAAATCGTGTCCAACTTGGTTGTTCATATTAAGGTTTGGCCACCAGGGGGCTCTCGGTTTCAGGGTTGCTGCCTTGCCGATCCAGACAGCCGTGAGGCTCAGAAACTTCCTGACCCCTGGCCCCTTGGGGTCCTCAGCCGCACCGCCGAGGTTTGCTGGGCTGCTCCCTTCTCAGGAACGCCCTCCTCGCCCATCTTCCTGCTCACATCCTCCGGGGGCCTCCTAGAAGTGTCCCTGTTTCTCTCCTCCCACCCTGCCCAGCCCAGGACACTGGACCTCTCCCAAACCCCAGCCCCTGGGTCCTGTCCTCACTGTGTGGCCTTTCTGCCCTTTGGGGTCTTGTTGTCCCTAATTGGACTGAACTTTGGAGACAGAAACCATATTTCTGTCCCCACTAGATAACACCACTGGATAAGACCTGTTGCAGCCAAATAAATATTTTAAAAATGCAAAATAAAGCAAACGAGGTTTCTAGCGCTGATGGAGTATCTCTCGTCAGAACAGCACTTCTACTGAGACCAACTGGGAACACACACCCATCCAAGAGCTACCAAGGCAGCCAGGCTCCCAGAAACAAACTCATTCTGCAGGAGGAGCCCAAAGGCAGAGGAAGCAAGCAGAAAAAGTATAGGCTAAGCTGAGCTGAACTTGCAGCAGCATCCCATGGCTGGAGGCAGAAATGGAGCGTGGGGCCACCGAGACAGGCAGGATTGGAGGGGCTGAAATGCCGGGCAGCAGGCAAGAGCACAGAGGTCAGTCCAACCTGAGGAATGGTCATGACAAGAGACCCTCCCATGCCAGTGCTGGGTGTCCTATCCCCTCACCAGACCCTGACGTGGGGGTCAGGATCTCCCTGTGTCCCGACTCTGGGGTCTCCAGGATGAGGGTGTTAGGGTAAGTACTGGGGAGGGACAGAGAGGACGAGAGCTCGGAAAAGTATGACAATGATCAGAGGCTGAGACAGAAACTGAGGTGCTGGTTCCAGCCCCAGAAATGGACGTGATGTTTGCAGGTTTCTAGGATCAAGTTCAGAAAGCCACTAGATTTGTATATGGCTCTCAGCTGATTCTCAGGTTTCCCATGAGCTCTGCACTCACACCTTCAAAATGAGGTTCTAACTTCTGTCAGTCCCTCCGGTCCCAGAAAACCTTCCCTATTCATGGTACTTTTTGGATCTTCCTCTCCTTACCCCACCACCTTTTCCTGAGCTTCCCTGGCTTTCTCTGCGCTTCATAATTCTGTCCGTGCTGTGGTCCACTGAGGCCACAAGATCTTTTCCCAATCTGAATATTGACCCTTTGTATAGAATGAAGGAAAACTTAAAATTTATTTCTGTGACCTATTAGCTAAACCAGACTTTGGACACGTCATTCCTTCATTTAAGCTGAATCAGGACTTGGCAGAGCACCAGGCATAGGTGAAGACCAAAACCTATACTATCATATGTGAAAAAGATAGCTATTGTCATTGCCCTGTGGGAATAGGAGATCCTGCAGGGGTGGGGTGTTATGGCCTGGAAGGGTGGGATGGGGGGGGACTGGGAGTGGGGAGGGTTCCAGGAATATGCATATGACTGATCTGGGAACATACATGTCTGTGAACAAAACTCTGTAAAAAAATTTTTTTAATTAAATAATTTTTTTAAAAAGAGCAAAATATCAACCTACTGGAAAGTGAGGGGAAAAAAGAGAAATGTGCCACAGAGAAGATTTGCTGCAAGGTGTGAGGGTCGAGTTAGCCCCAGAGGGAAAGGAGCTCAGTGACCTGTGAGAAATGCGTTGTCTTTAAAGCCCGCTGTGCCCTAGGATGAGGAAGGTTTCAGGGGAGACTGAGGAGGCGCTTGGCTGTCCCCTGCCTAGCTCCTCTGTCTGAGGGACAGACTGTTACCTGTCTCATTTTCCAACCCTCTTTCCTCTGCATTTGATGCAGGCGGGGGATATGCCCTATGGGGCACTCCAATCCCCTTGCCAGACCCCTGAGCGCCTCTCGGAAGGGCTGGCGCTCTCCGTGGTCCTGGAGCATGGCTGGGACCCGGTGGTGGATCCTGGGTATCCGGGTCCACTTACACCACGCTGGAACTGTCAGCTTCTTTCCTCCTAGCCACTCCCTAAAGTTGAGGAAATCATCTATCCGGGTTTGACCGTTTGTTTTGTGTTGCAGGGGACACTCACCGAGGCCCACATGGCTTGTGGCCAGCTCCACAGACTGACCAGAGGCGATGTAGATGGACTGCCCCTGCAGTTTTTATTAGAACTGCAAGAAGCACTTCAGCAAAAACCATTAGGGAGCTTTGAAAAGGCAGGGGTTACTACTCACAAGTCCCGGAGGATACACAGCACACCCGAGGGCGAGGTGAAGAAGGTGGGAGGGCACATGGATCTTTGGCTCTGCCTTAATTGGGGTACAGGGTGGGGTCCTTAGGGTTTGTGGGTTCACTTTTATTGACAAGTTTAAAACATAGAAACTGGAATTGGGGCATGAGAGGGGAAAAGCAGGGTTACTCAGGGTCGTTTATTTATGTCACCTTGGGCTTTCTAAATGGGAACTTCAGGGACTTCTCTAGCAGAAGTTAAGACTTTTCCATCCAATGCAGGGGTGGATACATGGGTTCAGTCCCTAGTTGGGGAGCTAGGATCCCACATGACTTGCAGCATAAACAAATAAATAAAACAAAACAGAAATGATGTTGTAACAAGTTCAATAAAGTCTTTTAAAATGCTTTATATTTTAAAAATCTTTCAAAGAGAACTTCATGTGTGAGGCTGCCTGACTATTTATAATCATAGGTGGCAATATGTTTATTCGAGATGAGTAATTTGAGGTCGACGTCTCTGAAATGGATGCCTGGGCAATCAAAAGCTTAATGTCAAGCATTTACATTCAAAAAGGCTTAGTGGTAGCCACTCACACTGCCAATGTTGCTGGTAAAATGTTGGCTTTAGTGCTTTTCTTCAAAAAAGTAATTAATTCAATTTTAGAGGAGAGGGTGTATGAGCTCTTTCTTCAGCTCACCCTCTTGACCCAAATCTGTCCATGAGCTCAGGTGTGGAGGATGAGATAGTATAAAGAAATGAAAGCCAGACAGCAAGACCTCCAGGAAGGAGACCTCAAATTGCCAAGACATTTCTATGAACTTCCCAGCCTGGAAGGCTTTAGGAAGAAGGGGCTAAGAGGAGAGGGTAGATGAGTAGATAGTGGTGAGGTCACAAAGGACTTTAAATGCTAAAATAGATGCTTACAATGTCCTAAGACCAGGGAGTCACAAATGAGTTTGTGCAAGAGGGTCCGAGTCAGCTCTCTGGCTGTTAGGACGATCCCTTTAGGGTCTCTGAATGAGATAGGGAAGGGACTGGAGAGGCCAGGGGGTAAGGGAATGTACTGGAAGAACTGACAGATAAAAGTGAGGCAAGGAGATAACCTTGGAGAGATTCTAAGGTACTGTATTACAAATGGAATGCCAGGTTGAGGGGGCTGGTCTTTCCCTGGAGAGGCTTCAATGTATTCTGGGGTGGAGAATGACATCAGAAGGTTGCTCCCCTGTCCTCTCTTCCTGGTGGAAGAAAATGAATCAACGGGGGTAGGGGAAGGGGAAGAATAAACAGAAGCCTCAATTAGAATCCAGAAGTGGGGCTGTGAGGATAGCAGAGCACAATAGGAAGAAGGAAAACTCTTGTTTCCTGGCAAGGATTCAGCCAAGGAAAAGTTGCAGATTCATTCTTACTCTAGCCCCCAACGTCCTTGGCTCCTCTATAAACAAAACAGAAATGATGTTGTAACAAGTTCAATAAAGTCTTTTAAAATGCTTTATATTTTAAAAATCTTTCAAAGAGAACTTCATGTGTGAGGCTGCCTGACTATTTATAATCATAGGTGGCAATATGTTTATTCGAGATGAGTAATTTGAGGTCGACGTCTCTGAAATGGATGCCTGGGCAATCAAAAGCTTAATGTCAAGCATTTACATTCAAAAAGGCTTAGTGGTAGCCACTCACACTGCCAATGTTGCTGGTAAAATGTTGGCTTTAGTGCTTTTCTTCAAAAAAGTAATTAATTCAATTTTAGAGGAGAGGGTGTATGAGCTCTTTCTTCAGCTCACCCTCTTGACCCAAATCTGTCCATGAGCTCAGGTGTGGAGGATGAGATAGTATAAAGAAATGAAAGCCAGACAGCAAGACCTCCAGGAAGGAGACCTCAAATTGCCAAGACATTTCTATGAACTTCCCAGCCTGGAAGGCTTTAGGAAAAAGGGGGCTAAGAGGAGAGGGTAGATGAGTAGATAGTGGTGAGGTCACAAAGGACTTTAAATGCTAAAATAGATGCTTACAATGTCCTAAGACCAGGGAGTCACAAATGAGTTTGTGCAAGAGGGTCCGAGTCAGCTCTCTGGCTGTTAGGACGATCCCTTTAGGGTCTCTGAATGAGATAGGGAAGGGACTGGAGAGGCCAGGGGGTAAGGGAATGTACTGGAAGAACTGACAGATAAAAGTGAGGCAAGGAGATAACCTTGGAGAGATTCTAAGGTACTGTATTACAAATGGAATGCCAGGTTGAGGGGGCTGGTCTTTCCTGGAGAGGCTTCAATGTATTCTGGGGTGGAGAATGACATCAGAAGGTTGCTCCCCTGTCCTCTCTTCCTGGTGGAAGAAAATGAATCAACGGGGGTAGGGGAAGGGGAAGAATAAACAGAAGCCTCAATTAGAATCCAGAAGTGGGGCTGTGAGGATAGCAGAGCACAATAGGAAGAAGGAAAACTCTTGTTTCCTGGCAAGGATTCAGCCAAGGAAAAGTTGCAGATTCATTCTTACTCTAGCCCCCAACGTCCTTGGCTCCTCTATAAACACTTCTCCTTCCCTTGCTGTGTGGGACCTTGCACATGACTCACCATGGTTGCAGATCCTGAGTTGCAATTCTGGGTTAATGCCGAATTAAACTCACCTGTGCTAGAGAAATACCTAGCTATTTGTTTCCACTCAACACTAGTTACCCTCAGCCTCAGAAGAACTTGTCCAGAGGACCTTTCTGTTCATGGAAGAGAAACCAGCAGAGACGAAGTACACACCATGAGATGGGACCTTTGTTTTAATATGTTCTTTTTTTTTTTTTGAGTTTTTTTCTTTTATTTTTTTCTGTGTATATATCCTTTCTTTAATGCTCACCCAACTTTGAGGTAAGACCTGTAATCTCTGATTTACAGAACAGAAAAACTGAGACACAGAGCGGACGGAATTGCTTGACAAGGGTGCCTCAGGAAGTGCTGGAAGCTGTCTGTGAGGCTGAGCGTCTCTGATCCCTTCGCCTGTCTTCCTTCTGCTCGACCTGGGGACACGCATACCCTTGTTAATCCACTACGGCCACCAAGGCTTCATGAGCTCATCCCCAACTTCTCCTGGTCCCCACAGAGGCCAGGATTCCTCCAGCCGGGCCAAGTTCTGGACGAGTCCTGGTTAGCTTCTTTTGATCTCTGAGTACTCGCTGTTGGCGGCCTCCTGGTCCTGAGGCTCCCGAGGCTTCACCTCCTGAAAGTTGAGGGAGGCATAGTAGAGCTCCTGCTGCTCCCCCGAGGGTGGGGCATCCTCCTCAGGCGGCAGTGGGGACAGCGGGGTTGGTGACACCTGGTCTGGGGAGCTGTCTGGGCTGGGCTTCTGCCTTGCACCCTGATTAAAAGGGAGAAAAGGGAGTCAGAGAAGGAGGAAGGCAGGCATGATCCCCAAGGGAAAGTTGAGTGGACGAGACATTTCATTCATTCATCCTCTTGTTCCTCACGTGCTTCCTACGAACTCAAACAGTCACTCATTCATTTACAGTATTGGGGTCACACAGAGGCCTTATCAATCCTATTTAACCTTCACAGAAACCCAGATGGAATGATATTCTTATTATTCCCATTTTACAGGTAGGAACATCAAGGTGGGGGAGAGGTGAAATGACTTGCCCAAGGTCACTCATAAAGCAGATGGCAGAGCTAGGATTCAAACCCAGGTCTGCAGTTTTCTTGGTGGTGTATCCTGTGCCAAGTCCTGAGTGAGAGGCCAGGGGAGCCGTGTGAGAACAAGACAGAGAACCTGATCTTGGGCAGCTTGTAGTTGGTGAGGAGGACTGGATTAGAGACAAGTGAACACAGCAGATTTCTAACTTCAGTGTGAGTTACAAGCTAGCTTGTCTGGAAACCAGAAAAGAGATGGCAGTTCTGGATCTTGGACCTGGGTTCCATGAAACAAAAATGAAAATTAAGCAGGACCCAGTCTCCCAGACAAGAGGGGACCCAGACACTGGACAGCCATTCTCTTTTCTCTCTCGTCTGTCCACACACCTACACCATCACGCTAGTGTGCTGAAAGCAACATTCACCTTCAAAGAGTAGCTCAGAAAGACAAAAAGGATTCCAGGTTAGGAAAAAATGGTTTCACAACCTCAGGGAAAAAAAATGGCATATATAGACAGAGTTGCCCATATGAGGCATAGGAAACAAATCCATCCCCCCCGGGAACGTTTCCTCCCCTTGGTCCCCCCCCCCAGAGGCCAGGATTCCTCCAGCCGGGCCAAGTTCTGGACGAGTCCTGGTTAGCTTCTTTTGATCTCTGAGTACTCGCTGTTGGCGGCCTCCTGGTCCTGAGGCTCCCGAGGCTTCACCTCCTGAAAGTTGAGGGAGGCATAGTAGAGCTCCTGCTGCTCCCCCGAGGGTGGGGCATCCTCCTCAGGCGGCAGTGGGGACAGCGGGGTTGGTGACACCTGGTCTGGGGAGCTGTCTGGGCTGGGCTTCTGCCTTGCACCCTGATTAAAAGGGAGAAAAGGGAGTCAGAGAAGGAGGAAGGCAGGCATGATCCCCAAGGGAAAGTTGAGTGGACGAGACATTTCATTCATTCATCCTCTTGTTCCTCACGTGCTTCCTACGAACTCAAACAGTCACTCATTCATTTACAGTATTGGGGTCACACAGAGGCCTTATCAATCCTATTTAACCTTCACAGAAACCCAGATGGAATGATATTCTTATTATTCCCATTTTACAGGTAGGAACATCAAGGTGGGGGAGAGGTGAAATGACTTGCCCAAGGTCACTCATAAAGCAGATGGCAGAGCTAGGATTCAAACCCAGGTCTGCAGTTTTCTTGGTGGTGTATCCTGTGCCAAGTCCTGAGTGAGAGGCCAGGGGAGCCGTGTGAGAACAAGACAGAGAACCTGATCTTGGGCAGCTTGTAGTTGGTGAGGAGGACTGGATTAGAGACAAGTGAACACAGCAGATTTCTAACTTCAGTGTGAGTTACAAGCTAGCTTGTCTGGAAACCAGAAAAGAGATGGCAGTTCTGGATCTTGGACCTGGGTTCCATGAAACAAAAATGAAAATTAAGCAGGACCCAGTCTCCCAGACAAGAGGGGACCCAGACACTGGACAGCCATTCTCTTTTCTCTCTCGTCTGTCCACACACCTACACCATCACGCTAGTGTGCTGAAAGCAACATTCACCTTCAAAGAGTAGCTCAGAAAGACAAAAAGGATTCCAGGTTAGGAAAAAATGGTTTCACAACCTCAGGGAAAAAAAATGGCATATATAGACAGAGTTGCCCATATTAGGCATAAGCAACAAGAAATGAAATGACAAAGTAGCTAAGTGTATTGGCCTTGCTATAGCCAAAGAGGGAGAAATAAGAAAATGTGTCTATTAATAGCCTTGAAGTGAAAGAGTTAGTTGCTCAGTTGTCCTTGACTCTTTGTGGCACCATGGACTGTAGCCTACCAGGCTCCTCTGTCCATAGAATTCTCCAGGCAAGAATACTGAAGTGGGTTGCCATTCCCTTCTCCAGGGGATCTTCCTGACCCGGGGATGGAACCCCTTTCTCTTGCATTGGAGGCAGATTCCTTACCATCTGAGCCACCAGGGAACCCTTACCATATATTAAAAGGGGATTAATTGATTAAATGTATGATTAATAGCCTTACCATATATTAAAAGGGGGTTAAATTGATCATCATAAGACAACTTGGGCTTCCCAGGTGGTGCTAGTGATAATCTGTCTGCTAATGCAGGAGGCATAAGAGATGCAGGTTCCATCCCTGGTCAGGAAAATCCCCTGGAGTAGGAAATGGCAACCTGCTCCAGTATTCTTGCCTGGAAAACTCCATGGACAGAGAAGCCTAGCAGGCTACAGTCCATGGTGTTGCAAAAGAGTCGGACACGACTGAGTGTCTAAGATGCAGCTCAGATGAATAAACAGGAGAAAGTGCTGTGTTCATTCTTTCATTCAACACCTCTTTGCTGAGTGCTGGCTATGAGTTAGGTGCCGCTCTTTCAAATGAGGGTACAAGAAGAAGTAAAACAGCCCCAAAGGCCTGCCTGCCTGCAGTTCCTTATTAGAGAGGGAAACAGTCACATTAGGTAAGAGTTGTAAGCAATTTCCCCATGACCTAGGCACATTTTTAAGCAGTTCTTGTAACAACACAATGAAACAGTTACCAGCATAGCAACGGCCTCATTTCCAGGAGAGAAAATAAACAGAGAGGTTAATTAACCTGTCCAAGGTCACACAGCTTGGAAGTAGTTGAATCCAGGACTTGAACACAGGAAGATGAACTCCAGGGACAATGTAGCTCATTGCTTTACTCTTCTGCCTATAGTATGGAAGCTACAGAAAGCCTGAGAGAGTCAACGCATTGGAAAATACCCTGATGCTGGGGAAGATTCAAGGCAGAAGGTAAAGGGGGTGGGGCAGAGGATGAGATGGCTAGATAGCACCACTGACTCAAAGGACATGAATTTGAGCAAACTCAGGACAGACAGTGGAGGACAGAGGAGCCTGGCATGCTGGAGTCCATGTGGTTGCAAGGAGCCTGATGTGACTTGGTGGTTAAACAACAGCAACAACAAAATTACGGGGGAAAGCAAAGCTCTGTCAGGGTTCCTGTCAAGATAGTGAATTCACACATGCCCCTGGCTCTGCTCACCAAGATCCAACAATCAAGACCTATAGATGAACTATGGGATGATGAAATTTTATAAATCCATTGTCAACTGATAGATTAATCAATGGATCACCCGGGAGTCCCTGGGGAGGGGAATGAAGGCTCATTTGAACATATAGGGTTGGGGAGGTAATCCACAATAGCCCAGGGCTGGGGGAGCTGGCTCGTTGATGCAGGAATGAACAGGCTCTCTCAAGTGCACTTGAGCTCTGCTCCCTTCTCTCCTCCACCCTCACCTTGGGACGGTCATTGCCTGCAGTGTTCAGAGAGCATGGACAAGACAGTGATGTGCCTGTATCCAGAGGTGAGTGCTGGATAAGCAATAAAGGCTCCCCGGACTGAAGAGGAGGAGAGAAATGATGGGGCCTCACTGGCCTCTGGGACTCCTGTCCTCATTCTTTCATTCAACACCTCTTTGCTGAGTGCTGGCTATGAGTTAGGTGCCGCTCTTTCAAATGAGGGTACAAGAAGAAGTAAAACAGCCCCAAAGGCCTGCCTGCCTGCAGTTCCTTATTAGAGAGGGAAACAGTCACATTAGGTAAGAGTTGTAAGCAATTTCCCCATGACCTAGGCACATTTTTAAGCAGTTCTTGTAACAACACAATGAAACAGTTACCAGCATAGCAACGGCCTCATTTCCAGGAGAGAAAATAAACAGAGAGGTTAATTAACCTGTCCAAGGTCACACAGCTTGGAAGTAGTTGAATCCAGGACTTGAACACAGGAAGATGAACTCCAGGGACAATGTAGCTCATTGCTTTACTCTTCTGCCTATAGTATGGAAGCTACAGAAAGCCTGAGAGAGTCAACGCATTGGAAAATACCCTGATGCTGGGGAAGATTCAAGGCAGAAGGTAAAGGGGGTGGGGCAGAGGATGAGATGGCTAGATAGCACCACTGACTCAAAGGACATGAATTTGAGCAAACTCAGGACAGACAGTGGAGGACAGAGGAGCCTGGCATGCTGGAGTCCATGTGGTTGCAAGGAGCCTGATGTGACTTGGTGGTTAAACAACAGCAACAACAAAATTACGGGGGAAAGCAAAGCTCTGTCAGGGTTCCTGTCAAGATAGTGAATTCACACATGCCCCTGGCTCTGCTCACCAAGATCCAACAATCAAGACCTATAGATGAACTATGGGATGATGAAATTTTATAAATCCATTGTCAACTGATAGATTAATCAATGGATCACCCGGGAGTCCCTGGGGAGGGGAATGAAGGCTCATTTGAACATATAGGGTTGGGGAGGTAATCCACAATAGCCCAGGGCTGGGGGAGCTGGCTCGTTGATGCAGGAATGAACAGGCTCTCTCAAGTGCACTTGAGCTCTGCTCCCTTCTCTCCTCCACCCTCACCTTGGGACGGTCATTGCCTGCAGTGTTCAGAGAGCATGGACAAGACAGTGATGTGCCTGTATCCAGAGGTGAGTGCTGGATAAGCAATAAAGGCTCCCCGGACTGAAGAGGAGGAGAGAAATGATGGGGCCTCACTGGCCTCTGGGACTCCTGTCCTCACTTTCTTCTTTCCAAACGCTGGTGGCTCAAAATCCACAGAGAGCTCCTACCTAAAAGTCCTTCTTCCTGAGGTTGAAAGGCAAAGAGGTGACTAAGTTGTTTTCCTGGGGGGACAGGAAGTGGGAATGATGGACAGTGGGTCCGGATCCTGGGGTGCTCCGCCCTGGGGTTGATCCCCATTACTCCTCTTAGCTGATGCAGGCCAGCATCTGCCCTTCCCCTTCCCCCAGTCAGCAGTCCAGACAGAAAAGCTAACATCCTCAGGGAACATGCCCTGTAGGTCACAGGACTGGACACCTGCCAAGTGTAAATGCCCCAGAAGAAAAACAAAGGGATGTGGCAACCTCGTGTACCTTCAAACCACAAGAACAGAACAGGGAGGAGGTTCAAGAGGGAGGGGACATATGTATACTTACAGCTGGTTCACGTTGTATGGCACAAACCAACACAACACTGTAAACCAATTATTCTCCAATTAAAACAACAACAATAACAAAAGAAATGACGTACATCCATCAGTAATTATGGACTATCTCTGTATGGTGACACACTATGACTAGATATCATAGCAATAATTTTGAAACATATAGAAAGGCCAGATCACTATGTTATATAACAAGAACTAACACAGGATCATGGGTCAGTTAGACTTCAAAAATAAAGAATCAAGCAAACTCATAGAAAAAGAATTTAGATTCGTGGCTACCAGAGGCAGAAGGTGGGGACAGGGAAACTGAATGAAAGTAGGTCAAAATGTATGAACTTCCAGCTATAAGGTAAAGAGCAACAAGAGGGAAACGCAGGACGTGGTGATTCTAACAAACACTGCTCTGTGTTATATACGAAAGTTATTCAGAGCAAATCCTAAGTGATCTCATCACCAACAAAACATTCTTTCTACTTCTTTAATGTTTATATGAGATGATGGATGTTCACTAAACTTACTGGGCTAGTCGTTCCATGACATATGCAAGCCAGATCATCATTCTGTATACCTTGAACAGGGCTGTCAGATGTATCGCAATAAGATGGGGGGGCGGGGGAGGAAATTATACCTATCAGAAATTATTTACATAAAATGTAAAACAAGAAGTTATGCAATCATGTAAGTATGTAAAAAAGAAATGTGGGTGCCATTCTGTAAAAAGCGGAAATATTATGTCTGAGATAAAGAATAGGAAGAACCCAATAGAGAGACAAAGAATAGAATGAATACTATTGAAGTTCATCAGTGAGAGGGAAGAACCTCTGAAGTTTCCCCTAGAAGGAAGTAGGAGAGGATGAAGAACAGAACGTAGGAAAAGTAACGAATGGCAGAGGAAACAGAAAATCTCAACACTCAGTCCCTGGAATACACAATTTTCTTTTCTTTTCTTTTTGGCCACACCACAGATATGTGGGATTTCAGCTCCCTGACCAAGGATCAAACCCGAGTCCCCTGGATTGGAAGCATGGAATGTTAACCACTGAACCACCAAGGAAGTCCCAAAAGTCTCTGGATGAGATAAAAAGGAAAGCAAAAGAGGAAGAAATAGTTGGACAAAAATAGTGAAGATAAAATTGTTGGAATTAAAGAAAAAAATGAACCACTTTAGCTCAAAGGACCTCCCAAGCACAAGAAAAAGGACAAGAAAAAGCCCATAACCAAATAAAGTACAGTTCATCTCTCTTTTTTTGGCTTGTGGGAACTTAGTTCCCTGATCAGGGATTGAACCTGGGACCCCCAGTGACAGCACTGAGTTCTAGGTCACCACTAGGTCACCAGGGAACTTCCTACAGTTCATCTCAAGACCATCAAAGCCAAGGAGAGGGCTTCCCTGGTAGCTCTATGGTAAAAAGTTTGCCTGCCAATGCAGAAAACACAGGTTCCATCCCTGATCCAGGAAGATCCCACATGTCTTGGAGCAACTAAGCCCATGTGCCACAACTACTGAGCCTGTGCTCTAGAGCCCGTGCTCCACAACAAGAGAAGCCACGGCATTGAGAAACCCAAGCACCACAACTACAGAGTAGCCCATGCAACGAAGACCCAGTAGAGCCGAAAACAGTAAGTAAAATGTTAAAAACAAACCTAGCTGTATAAGATTCTAAAGAATCATGGCTAAAGCATAAAAAAAGTGTGTGTGGGGTGGGGTGGGAAGAGGAAGGGATAGAAAAATACCATCTGTCTAACTAACCAATGACAAACTGGTGTGTCTACTTTAAGATTTAACCAAAGAGATTTTGAAACAAAAAGTAACACTAGGGACAGAGGTAATCACAAGGTGTGATTAAATGTGAGCAGATATGGTACTTCTGAATGACACACTTTTAATCTAAAAGTGTATCAACTATGGTGGTGGTTTAGTCAGTAAGTCAGGTCCGACTCTTGTAACCCCATAGACTGTACCCGCCAGGCTCCTCTGTCCACAGGATTCTCCAGGCGAGAACACTACGGTGGGTGGCCATTTTCTTCTCCAGGGGATGTTCCCAACCCAGGGATTGAATCCGTGTCTCCTGCATTTGCAGGCAGATTCTTTACCACTGAGCCATAAAGGAAGCATGAATAAGCTAAATATCCAGCTTCAAAATAATAGTGAAAGAACACTGGAATAAACCAAAACAAGTCAAAGGGAGGCACTAAGGAAATGAGAATAAAAATAGATAAAATGAAAAACAAAGATACACTGAGAAATCAACAATTCTCAAAGTTGGGGTTTTTAATTAATAAAAAACAGGTAAACAATTACCAAGAATTATCTAGGAAAAAAAAAAAAAAAGGAGGAAATTCTCTGGTGATCCAGTGGCAAAAACTTCACATTTTCAAGGCAGTGAATGGAGGTTTGATCTCTTGTCAGGGAACTGAGATCCCTATGTGGCGCCAGCACAGCCGGGAAAAAAAAGAGAAGTCACAAAACACTGGTGTCAAGAATGTAAAAGGGGAATTGATCCTACTTAAACAGTATGTAATTAAGAGAATACTTCTCATGACCCTTTGTCAACAAATTATAAAACTTGGGTGAAATGAGCCAATTGTTGGCTCACTAACGGACACATAAAATGACTGAATTTGAAAAAAACACACATAAAGACAAGGGCAGACCCAGGTGGGTTATACAAGCAATACTTATAAATCCTTCAAGAAACAGATCATGGGCTTCCCTGGTAGCTCAGTGGTGAAGAGCTCGCCTGCCAATGCAGGAGACACAGGTTCCATACCTAATCCGGGAGGCTCCCACATAGATCGATTCAGGAAGAGTGGATTTGTTGCTCACAAAGCAACTAAGCCCGTGAGCTACGGCTATTGAGTCTATGCTCTAGAGCCTTGAAGCTGCAACTATGGAGCCCATGTGCTGCAACTGCTGAAGCCTGTGTGCCCTAGAGCCCAAGTTCCACAATAAGAGAAGTCACCACAAGAAGAAGCCTGCTCACCTCAACTAGAGTAGCCCCAACTCCCCACAACTGTGGTAGCTGTGAAGACCCAGAATAGCCAAAAATAAATTTTAAAAATTTACACACAAAAAAGAAACAGATCATTTCGATTTTATACACTCTTTTTCAGATAATATTAATAAAAAAATGGGAAGATTCTCCAATTCCTCAATATTATCTTGATTCTGAAGCAAAAAATAAGAGGAGAGAGGAATACAGAGGCGCATAGTAATCTTGCATACAGATGCAAAAGTGCTCAAGGGTTTGCAGGCAGATTCTTTACCACTGAGCCATAAAGGAAGCATGAATAAGCTAAATATCCAGCTTCAAAATAATAGTGAAAGAACACTGGAATAAACCAAAACAAGTCAAAGGGAGGCACTAAGGAAATGAGAATAAAAATAGATAAAATGAAAAACAAAGATACACTGAGAAATCAACAATTCTCAAAGTTGGGGTTTTTAATTAATAAAAAACAGGTAAACAATTACCAAGAATTATCTAGGAAAAAAAAAAAAAAAGGAGGAAATTCTCTGGTGATCCAGTGGCAAAAACTTCACATTTTCAAGGCAGTGAATGGAGGTTTGATCTCTTGTCAGGGAACTGAGATCCCCTATGTGGCGCCAGCACAGCCGGGAAAAAAAAGAGAAGTCACAAAACACTGGTGTCAAGAATGTAAAAGGGGAATTGATCCTACTTAAACAGTATGTAATTAAGAGAATACTTCTCATGACCCTTTGTCAACAAATTATAAAACTTGGGTGAAATGAGCCAATTGTTGGCTCACTAACGGACACATAAAATGACTGAATTTGAAAAAAACACACATAAAGACAAGGGCAGACCCAGGTGGGTTATACAAGCAATACTTATAAATCCTTCAAGAAACAGATCATGGGCTTCCCTGGTAGCTCAGTGGTGAAGAGCTCGCCTGCCAATGCAGGAGACACAGGTTCCATACCTAATCCGGGAGGCTCCCACATAGATCGATTCAGGAAGAGTGGATTTGTTGCTCACAAAGCAACTAAGCCCGTGAGCTACGGCTATTGAGTCTATGCTCTAGAGCCTTGAAGCTGCAACTATGGAGCCCATGTGCTGCAACTGCTGAAGCCTGTGTGCCCTAGAGCCCAAGTTCCACAATAAGAGAAGTCACCACAAGAAGAAGCCTGCTCACCTCAACTAGAGTAGCCCCAACTCCCCACAACTGTGGTAGCTGTGAAGACCCAGAATAGCCAAAAATAAATTTTAAAAATTTACACACAAAAAAGAAACAGATCATTTCGATTTTATACACTCTTTTTCAGATAATATTAATAAAAAAATGGGAAGATTCTCCAATTCCTCAATATTATCTTGATTCTGAAGCAAAAAATAAGAGGAGAGAGGAATACAGAGGCGCATAGTAATCTTGCATACAGATGCAAAAGTGCTCAAGGGAAGATTGGCAAACTCAATCTTTTAGGGTCTCAAAAAGGAAAAAACCACATGCTGTAAACAATTTCATCTTTTCTCAGGAATGCTAGTTTCTAGATAGAAAATGTCAAGCTGTTTCACTTGTCACTGGTAACAGATTGGCAGGGAAATCCTATCAGTAAATGCATTTGAAAAGTTCAGCTGAGATATATGATAGAAACTTAGAGTTATTTAGTGATAGACAAGAACTTCCTTACCCTGATGAAGATTATCTATACAAGTCATGACAGTTTAAAGCAAGAATACTATGAATTTTTCAGATGGTATCTTTATCTCTGAGAAAGAATGGTTCGGCAGCTTAAAAGTAAGGGGCTTCCCCTGGTGGTCCAATGGGTAAGGACACGGCCTTGCAGTGCAAGGGGCGCCGGTTCGATCCCTGGCCTGGGAAGATCCCACCTGCCGTGGAGCGGCTGGACCAATGTGTCCAATTACCGAGCCAGAGCTCTGGAGCACACGTGCTCAGAGCCGGCTCTCTGCAACAGTAGAGGCCACTGCGATGGGAGGCCCGCATGGGCCAAAGAACAAAGATGGATGAAAATGGACAAATGAAAGACCAATAGAAGTGGCTCGCCCGCTCCCCTCCCTCCCCAACCTGTTCCCCGCCCAAAATAAATAAATAAATTAATCTTTAAAAAAAAAAAAAAGTAAGATCTAAGAATTTTCCAGCTACCCAAGCAACAAGATTCTAAATGACACCCAAAGCCAATTTGAGATTTTTTAACTTACAAAAAAAAGAAAGATGTAACATGTTTTTAATTTTTTTTCATCCTGCATACAGCAATGAGCAGTCAGAAAATGCATCTACAATAGTAACAATTACTAGTATTTCGGAAGAAAAACAGCAAAAGATGACCAAGACCTGTGTGAAGAAATTCTCCATCTTTCTTGAAAACACTTTTCAAGAAGACTTAAGTGAATAAGATGATCTGTTTTCTCAGAGTAGAAGACATGAATTCACAAACAAGTCCACGCTTCCTGAATTGACCTATAGGTTCAACTCACTTTGAATCAAACCTCCAACAGGAGTATTTTGGGGAACCTGACAAACTGATTCTAACATTTACATAGAACAACAGAAGTCCAAGAAGAGTCAAGACAACTTCTGAAGAAGATGCGAGAGAAGGACTTGCTCTATCAGATATCAGAACTTACTTTTATTTATTTTTTTTAAAGTTTTTTTTTTTTTTGGCCACTTCTATTGGTCTTTCATTTATTTATCTTTGTTCTTTGGCCTGTGTGGGCCTCCCATTGCAGTGGCCTCTCTCGGTACAGAGCACCGTCTCTGGCCCGTGCGCCCCAGAGCTCCGGTTCCGTAGTTGGACACATAGGTCCAGCCGCTCCACGGTGCTTGGGATCTTCCCAGGCCAGGGATCGAACCAGTGCCCCTTGCACTGCAAAGTGGTGTCCTTACCTACTGGACCACCAGGGAAGCCCAGGACTCATTTTTGAGCCTATAGATTCTGTTGAGTGTTGACACAGCTCTGACTCAGGGACAATAAAATTGACTGCTGGAATAGGAGAGGTCAATGAAAGAGGTCCACCCATGTGTAGAATTTTGATAAATAGCAGATCAACAGGAGAGGAAGTAAAGAACTATTTTACAAACGAAGGGAGAACATATATAGGTCAGCAGTGCACACCGCACATAACAACTTCCCATAGATGGTCTTAAATGTCAAAAGGAGAACATAAAAACTTTTGGTAGAAACTATACTTGAATATCTTTCTAGTCTTAAGATGGGAAAGAATTTCTAAACCCAAAGGCACTCACTAGAAAAGATTGACGAATATGGTTATAATACAATTAAGAATGTACCGTCATCAAGTGTCCCTTTTAAAAAGGTAAAGATGAGGGCTTCCCTGTGCTTCCTTGGTGGGTCAGTGGGTAGAAAGTCTGCCTTGCAGTACAAAGGGCACCAGTTCGATCCCTGGCCTGGGAAGATCCCACGTGCTGTGGAGCGGCCGGACTGGTGTGTCCAATCACGAACCAGCACTCTGGAGAGCATGCACCCAGAGCCGGTGCTCTGCAACTAGAGGCCACTGCAATGGGAGGCCCACACAGGTCAAAGAATAAAGATGGATGAAAAAAAAAAAAAAAACAATAAAAGAGGGCCGAAATTAAAAAAAAAAAAAAAGAGGGGCTTCCCTGGTGGTCCAGTAGGTAAAGAGTCCGCCTTACAGTGCAAGGGGCACCGGTTCGATCCCTGGCCTGGAAAGATCTCACGTGCTGTGAAGCGGCTGGACGGGTGTGTCCAATTATGAACCAGCACTCTGGAGAGCATGCACCCAGAGCTGGTGCCCTGCGACAAGGGAGGCCACTGCAATGGGAGGCCCACACGGGCCAAAGAACAAAGATGGATGAAAAAAAAAAAAAAAACAATAAAAGAGGGCCGAAATTAAAAAAAAAAAAAAAGAGGGGCTTCCGTTGGTGGTCCAGTGGGTAAGGACACCGCCTTGCAGTGCAAGGGGCGCCGGTTTGATCCCTGGCCTGGGAAGATCCCACGTGCCGCGGAGCGGCTGGACCCATGTGTCCAATTACCGAGCCGGAGCTCTGGAGCGCATGCGCCCAGAGCCGGTGCTCTGCGGCGACAGAGGCCACGGCAATGGGAGGCCCACAGGGGCCAAAGAACAAAGATGGACGAAAATAGAGAAACGAAAGACCAATAGAAGTGGCCCGCCCTCTCCACTCCCTTCCCAACCCGACCCCCGCCCAAAATAAATAAATAAATCTTTAAAAAAAAAAAAGAAAGAAAGAAAGAAAAAAGGTAAAGACGAGCTACTCACTGGGAGAAGATATTTACAATGTATATAATAAAAAAACATAGAAAAATGTACAAACCTCTCCAACGAATTTAATAAGAACAGGTCAAACATTCTGTAGGAAAATGGGCCGTCAATGTGACCAGGCATTTTATAGAGAAGATGTTCTTCAGATGCCACTGAAGCTGGAGAGTTTCATCTTCATTGGTAACCCAGGAAAGGTAAACCAATACGACAGTGAGGTCGTAAGATAACCAATAAAAACTTGAGAAAACCAGAGTTGGGGAGATGGTAGATCAACAGAATCTGACAGGCATAGAGGGGAGTATGAGTCAATGCAGTTGCTTTAGAACACATTAGAGGTTCCCTGGTGCTCAGATGGTAACTAATCTGCCTGCAATACAGGAGACACGGGTTCACTCCTTGGATCAGGAAGATCCCCTGGAGAAGGAAAGGCAACCCATTCCAGTATTCTTGCCTGGAGAATTCCATGGACAGAGGAGTGTGGCAGGCTACAGTCCATGGGGTTGCAAAGAGTTGGATACAACTGAGCGACTAACATTTTCACTTTTTTTCTTTGGAACACATTTGTCATGATCTTGTAAATAGGAACTTTACCGACCCTATGACCTGGTAATGAAATTCTGAAGTAACGCTAACGAAAAACTCTCACATGGGAATACAATAAGAAATGAATCAAGAATGTTCAAAGTATCAACACCTGGAAACAACCCCAGTGTCCATCAATACAAGCGTGGATAATAGACATGACCATAAAATGAACCATTATAAAATGGGGAACAGCAACACTGTGCAAAAATATGACTGAGTCTTTGTATAAGGTTGCATCTACAAAGAGAGTCCAAGCAGAGTGCCTGGCATGTGACACCCTTTGTAGGTTCCAAAGCAATTAAACTAGACAGGGCATATTTTGGGTAAAGATATATGTGACAACACCAGCAACAAAAGATTCAGAGCAGTGGTTCCTGGGAGTGGGTCAGGGTAGACGGGTAGATGAAAGGTCTCACCATGTTTGAAACCTCAGCTTGGATGGTAGGTTTACACTTGTTTATCGTATTGTGAATAATGGTGAATAAGTAAAAGTGAATACTGCATATTCTGTGGATAACAGCTTGGTGTTGAACAAAGCATGATTCCATTTAGGGCAACACAGGCTCAGTTTTATAAAAGGGAACAGGGGTCATGCTGGACAGGGATGGAGTGAAGGATAATTATAGCCCCTCATTCTTAAGGACTTTACGAATACGATGAGAAGGTGCAGACAGGTCGAGGTGGTGATGTGGACCCCAGGACAGGGATGCCACAGAACTGGAGGATGGAGAGGAGGGAGGGATGGACATTGACAGGAAGGGAGGGACAAAGGCTGCCCAGAGTAAGAGCTGCTGACCGTGGATCGGGAAGGAGGCAGAGGTGGATGGCTGAAATGGGAAATGCAGGGCATTTCAGGTAGAAGGAGCTGTATATTCAAAGTCTCTGAGTCATAAGGGAGTGGAACTCTCTGGACACAGCACAAGGCTATTGTAGCTGGACCCAAAGCCCGACCAGGGGCTGGAGCGGCTATCAGGGGAGATCCTAGGCAGGACTTTATATACCAGATGAAGGATTATGACTTGATTCTCTAAGCAATTGGAGAAAGCAACAGCTTTGAGACTCCAGAGCAGCTGGAAGGCCCTAGTTTAGGGGAGATGGCTCTGTATTCAGCAAATAGGTGAGGTGGGCTCCATGGTCAGCAGAGGACCACTGAGTCTGGGAGATGAGGAAAAGCAGAAAGGAAGCCAACTTCCAGGTTTCTGCCTAGGGGACCAAGAAGGAACAGGAAATATTGATGGGCTCAGCCTGAATCTGCCAACGGGCCATCAATACAAGCGTGGATAATAGACATGACCATAAAATGAACCATTATAAAATGGGGAACAGCAACACTGTGCAAAAATATGACTGAGTCTTTGTATAAGGTTGCATCTACAAAGAGAGTCCAAGCAGAGTGCCTGGCATGTGACACCCTTTGTAGGTTCCAAAGCAATTAAACTAGACAGGGCATATTTTGGGTAAAGATATATGTGACAACACCAGCAACAAAAGATTCAGAGCAGTGGTTCCTGGGAGTGGGTCAGGGTAGACGGGTAGATGAAAGGTCTCACCATGTTTGAAACCTCAGCTTGGATGGTAGGTTTACACTTGTTTATCGTATTGTGAATAATGGTGAATAAGTAAAAGTGAATACTGCATATTCTGTGGATAACAGCTTGGTGTTGAACAAAGCATGATTCCATTTAGGGCAACACAGGCTCAGTTTTATAAAAGGGAACAGGGGTCATGCTGGACAGGGATGGAGTGAAGGATAATTATAGCCCCTCATTCTTAAGGACTTTACGAATACGATGAGAAGGTGCAGACAGGTCGAGGTGGTGATGTGGACCCCAGGACAGGGATGCCACAGAACTGGAGGATGGAGAGGAGGGAGGGATGGACATTGACAGGAAGGGAGGGACAAAGGCTGCCCAGAGTAAGAGCTGCTGACCGTGGATCGGGAAGGAGGCAGAGGTGGATGGCTGAAATGGGAAATGCAGGGCATTTCAGGTAGAAGGAGCTGTATATTCAAAGTCTCTGAGTCATAAGGGAGTGGAACTCTCTGGACACAGCACAAGGCTATTGTAGCTGGACCCAAAGCCCGACCAGGGGCTGGAGCGGCTATCAGGGGAGATCCTAGGCAGGACTTTATATACCAGATGAAGGATTATGACTTGATTCTCTAAGCAATTGGAGAAAGCAACAGCTTTGAGACTCCAGAGCAGCTGGAAGGCCCTAGTTTAGGGGAGATGGCTCTGTATTCAGCAAATAGGTGAGGTGGGCTCCATGGTCAGCAGAGGACCACTGAGTCTGGGAGATGAGGAAAAGCAGAAAGGAAGCCAACTTCCAGGTTTCTGCCTAGGGGACCAAGAAGGAACAGGAAATATTGATGGGCTCAGCCTGAATCTGCCAACGGGACATGCCCAGGGCCCCCACTGCAGGAGAAGACGTCCCCCTCACTTACCCAGGCCACGGTCCCCATAACTGGGTCTTCATCATCCACTGCCTCTGGTCTCCTGGCTGCTTGCTTTCTGCGGGCTTTCACTCTGAGAGAAGAAACCGGTGTGCTGCAGCCAGGGCGCCTCAGGCAAAGGCAGGCAGGCTGGCCCCGCCCCCTGATACAGCAGCCCAGGCATCCAGGCTCTGGAATCCGACCCAGAGGCCTTCCTGACTTGTGAGTGAGGGCTTCATCTTCTCAGATGACTGGGACTTTGGCCAGGACTGAATCTCTATCACCTGAAACTCGACTTGCACATATAAGCATGTACATGAAATCTTGTATGTGAATGTTATTATTATGGACAAATGATGGCCAAAAAGTGGAACCAACTAAAATGTCCATTGATGGCTGAACGGAGGGATAGAGTGTGCTCATTCGTCCAAGGGGACATGATTTGGGAATAAAAAGGAATGAAGGAAACTTCCCTGGTGGCACAGTGGATGAGAATCTGCCTACCAATGCAGAGCACACCGGTTCGATCCCTGGTCTGGGAAGATTCCACGGGGCTCGGAGCAACTACACCTGTGTGCCATGACCACCGAGCATGAAAGCTAGAGCCTGAGAGCTACAAGTATGGAAGCCTGCACACTCTCGAGCCTGTGCTCTGCAACACGGGAAGCCACCACAATGTGAAGCCTTGGTACCCTGACCAAAACACAAAATGGTCAAAAATAAGTATTTTTTTTTAAATAGAAAAGAAATGAAGGGGCTTCCCTGGTGGTCCAGTGGGTGAAGAGTCCACCTTGCAGTGCAAGGGGTGCTGGTTTGATCCCTGGCCCGGGAAGATCCCGTGTGCCAGGGAGCAACTGCACGGGTGTATCCAATTACGAACCAGCACTCAGGAGCACATGTGCCCAGAGCCGGTGCTCTGCAATGAGAGAGGCCACTGCAGTGGGAGGCCACACAGGCCAAAGAATAAAGGTGGATAAAAATAAACAAATAAATAACCAATAAAAGAGGACAAAATTTAAAAAGAAAAAAGAAAGCTACTTGTGCTTTAAAAAAGAAAGAAAAAATGAAGGACGGTTATGCATATCATGAGTACTGAAAACGTTGAGCTAAGTGAGAGAAGTCAGTCACAAGGGACCACATTTCACAATAGGAACTCTAGAGACACGGAAAAAGGGAGGACGCATTGGTTGCCTAGGGCAGGGGGTGGGTCGGGAGGGACAATGAAGGATGGTTTCTCTTTTATTTGGGGGCTAGTGAAAAAATTCTTTCAAAATCATTGTGATGGACCCGCAGCTCTGATTAGACTAAAAGCCAGTGAACTGTTCACCTTCATGCATGGCAATTACCTCTGTTACCCACCTCTGAGTCTAGTCCACTCTTCTCTGTGTTTCTGGGATGAGGGGCCTTCTTCCCAGACTCCCAACCACACACCTCCCTGCACCTTCCCAAGAACACAAACTTACATGCAAAAGCCGATGAGGCACACACCCAGTGACAGGAGGGCCGTGGCACCAGCACCGCCAAGAGCCCCCAGAACCGCTCCGATCTGGGATGCAGATTTCCCTGCAGAGAAGAGGCCAGGAGACGACCTCACTCCCACAATCCAGCCTCTTGCAGCCTCTTGCCCTCCCACCTACATGCAGAACTTGCCTGAGAACCTCTTCAGCCCTGAGATAGAGCACCCTGTCCTAGCAAGCACCTCCAGTCCAGACCCCAACCCCTTTCCCCACAAGCCTCATCTTCTAGGATCATAACTCCTGCCCCTCAAGGCCACTGCCCCTGACAGAGCCCTCACCTGGCAGCAGCAGGACAGAGCTGCTCTGGGCCCCGTGGTCATTCAGAGCCTCGCAGCTGAGTCTGAGGCCGGAGCTGAGGCCCTCGCTGAGGATCAGGGAGCTGTTGGCCCAGGGCCCCGAGGAGCTGGAGGTGACCTTGAAGGAGGCGTTGCTGAAGTTCCCCTCCAGCAGCCCCTCTCCCAGCTGCCAGTGCAGGGAGGGGGCCGTCCTAGCTCGGGAGGAGCAGCTGCAGTGGAGACCCTGGTCCTCCTGGGAGCAGGAGGGGCCCAGAAGTTGCGGGGGTGCTATGGGGAGGGAGGAGAGTCAGGGGTGTCTTCCCCCACACCCTGGATCCAGGCGTCCTGCCTCCAGAAGGCCCCACACTCACAGGCCACATAGAGGCTCAGGGAGATATTCTGGGAGCCCAGCCGGTTCAGAGCTTGGCAGGTGAGCTCTCCTTCTTCGACTGTACCCACATGAGGCAGCTCCAGGACCCCAGTGCTGGAGATGGAGGTGGCCTCCAGGGCGGGGGACCTCTGGAACCAGCTCAGCTGGGCAGGGGGGTTGCTGTCAGCCGCACAGAGCAGTTGCAGAGCCTGAATCTCGGAGATGAGAAGGGAGGAGGTGCTCTGCAGGACCTTGAGGACTTTGGGGGAAAGCACAGAAGGAGAACGGGGGTGGGGGAAAGTGAGATCTCATCCACCCTCCTCCCCAGGATCAACTGGCCTCGCCCTCTCCTCCCCTGGCTTGCTAGCTAGGCTCCTTGTGTGGACCTTCACACCCTAAGGAGGCTGACCCAACAGGTCTGGGTCCCACATCTTCGGCGGAAGCTCAGTGTCTCAATGGGACAGGCCTGGGCTGTTTCGTGGAAAGAAAACTGAAAGCCTCACAGCTTGGGAAGTGGATTCAGTGAAGGCAGCAAGAGATGGCGCTCGGGAGGCCTTCATCAGGAAAACCACAGAGCAGAACCACGGTGAAGGGAAATGGGCTTTGGGCACGGTGTGAGTGTGTCTATGCGTGGTGTTCCTGTGTGCCCGTGTACATTTGCATGTGTGTGCCTGTGCTGTGGGTATGTCTATGTGTATATGTGCACATGCAGATGTGTACGTGCCTGTGCATAAGGGCACTTCCGTGTGTGTCTGAGTGTATCTGTGTGTACATATAGGTGTGTATATCTCTAAGCTATGTGTATGTGTAGAGGGGTGTCTGAGTGTGTGTATGCACTGCATGTGTGTGTGTGGACGAGTGCACGGAGGTGGGGAGGGAGGGGTGATTCCTGCCTGCTCTGCTCACATCTGATCACACTCAGGCCCTATTTCCCCCCGACCCACTTTTGGAGGCGCTCCCAGGAGCAGGACGCAGCCCTGGAGGAGAGGGCCTGGCCTACCTGTGGCGTTTCTGAGCGAGATGCTGATGCTGAGGCTCCTCGGAGCATCTGGGGGAGAGACACGGCCTTGCTGCAGAGGCGAGGAGGGGGATGGAGACGGACCAGCACCCCAGGAGGGAAGCAGGAATGGGGGTGGCTGTCCTCCATGACCACTGCCCAGCTCTGCTCCCAGGGTTCCATCCATAAAAGAGTGAGCTGGCCTTTGCTCTCTCCCTGCCTTCCACACACACACACGCACACACACACACAGAGCATTGCCCTCAGGGACCCAGCTGCCCCTCCACACTCACAGGAAACATTGAGCCAGATGGTTCTCTCCAGGGGCCCCTGCACTCCATAGGACGTCACCTGACAGGTGAGGCTGGTGCCGTGGTCCTGGGGCCGTGGGGTGAAGGTGATTTCCGAGGAGTGGTGGGTCCTGAAAGGCATCCCACGAAGGGCAGCCCCGGCCCAGGAAAATGTGAACAGTCTTCCCGGCTCACAGTCCAGTGACAGACTGCAAGTCAGCGCGGTGGGGCGGCCAGCCTCCAGAGGCTCCCGAAACTGGATGTCGGGTTGTGCTGTTAGGGTTGAGGAGGAGAGAAGGAGAGACCTGTGCCCAGGGGGTGGACCCAGAGGGTGACCCTGAGAGAGACCCCAGCCTACCCCAGGTCCTGGGCCTCTTCCAAAGCCTAAAACCCCAAGATCTGGAGCAGAGAGGGTCCCTGTGTCCTGTTCTAATGAGAGGGTCTCCTGACCCCAGGGTCCCCCCAGGGTCCCCTGTCATACCTGTCACCTGCAAATTCAGCTTCTTTTTGTATGTATATCTCACATCTCCTCTCTCCAGCCGGAAGTGGTAGATTCCTGCATCACTCATCCTGGCGCCTGTGATGCTCAGGGAGCAGCTGTTGTCCTTGGGGTCCCTGGAGAGGTGAAATCGGCCCTTGGCCTCTGGCTTCACTTGTCTCACTGGGTCATTTGTGGCCACAAGATTCCAGTATATGTTGTGCTCGTTCCGGGACCAGAAGATGAAGGGACCAGGGGGTGACCACAGGCCTTGGGAGCTCCAGGGGTAGGAGAAGGAGCAGGGCACCCGGACGTCTCCGCATGCCTGCACCGTCACAGATTCCTTCACTTGGAGATCGTACCCTGGAAACTCCTGCAGAGACCCTGGGGGACACAGAGGTTCAGCTGCCACCCCCGCCCCTCCCCCAATCGGGCCCCCCTCCTCCCCGGCCACTCACCCCCTGACACCAGGGCCAGCAGCAGCAGCACCAGCAGCAGGGACACCATGTCCAGTGAAGAGCCGGGTCCAGGTCCCTCTGTTGGGAGGGAAGCTCCCCGAGTGTGGGGAGGGAACGAGGAAGCCCCGACAGGAAGCCAGCGGGTGACAGAGAGAGAGCCTTGGCCAAGCACAGAAGGGGAACTTGGGCATCACAGGCCGTGGGGGTGAGGGGCTGAGAAGTCACGCTGTCCTGTCCTCTCCTCCACGCACACCCTAGGCTACAGGGACGATCCTGAGGTTCCCCAAGGTCACAGAGGCTTCACCAGGTGTGGGGTGTGGCTCTGAACAATCACCTTCCAGATGAGGCTCGTGTCCACAGTGGGATCGCCCAGGGGGCAGCACAGCCAGAAAAGGGAACTGGAGTCCAGCCCTGGTCATCGGGTGGGACCAACCCTACAGCAGAGAAACACTGGACTTTCCTGTAAACAATACTGAACATCTTCTCAAAACCACTCAAACCTGGGCAGGACGATTCAAACACGGTGGAGGATGGAGCCCTGGAAGGAAAGTTGAGCAGGAAAAGTTCCTTGGGTCGTCACGAATCGGAGGGTCTGTGGGACCCGCAGGCCAACGCAAAACTGGGTGGTAAACAGAGAGCCTTTGCCCATTCAGCCCGGACCCCAGAGGCTGGACTGCGCACAGAAACAGGAGTCAGGACCCCTCACTCTGCACTGCCTTTTGTTCCAAGCCCCCAAAGGCTCAAGTCATGTGTGGAAACAGCCTGGGATCTGTTTATATAGAAAGAATATTAATAATTGTTTCTTTTCTTAAACTCTAGAAATAAATGTCCTTTGATCAATCCCACCAGTGGAAATACTGTATCTACTTTCTACTCTATTTCATATACAATAGAGCTATAATTAACAGTATTTATTAGTATAATAGGCTTCCTTGGTGACTCAGACAGTAAAAACATCTGCCTACAATACAGGAGCCCGGGGTTCGATCCCTAGGTCGGGAAGATACCCTGGAAAAGAGCATGGCTACCCACTCCAGTATTCATGCTTGGAGAAATCTACAGACAGAGGAGCCTGGCAGGCTACAGTCCATAGAGAGCTGAACACAACTGAGTAACTATCACTATAATATTAATATTAATTAATATACATGGTTATTCTCCTGTAAAGAGGCAATCAAAGAGGATAAGGCCAAAAGTGTAGAGAATAGGTTTATGTAGGTGTGACAGGTAGGCCTTACTCCAGGGAAAAATAGCATGGGGGGGATTCCCTGGACGATGAGGGGCTGGGACTCTGTGCTCTCACTGCCTCTGGCCCTGGTTCAATCCCTGGTCTGGGAACTAAGATCCCACAAGCTGTGAGGTACCGCTAAAAAGAAAGAAAGAAAAATGGTCTGCAATAAATACCTTATCTTTTGGTTTGGAGCATTTTATGTTTTGTGATTGATTTCATGGGTTTCTCATTTCAAACAGATGTGAAAGACAGACGTGATGTTCCCATGATACGGTGACTTTTAGGAAATAAATGCTCACAGAGGCAAGACCCCATGGAATTTCCTGATTGATGGGAGTTATGGGAGTTTCTTTTGTTCTACCATTTGGTCTTTGTTCTCAGTCCCTGAAAACCCTTCAGGGCCACACAGGTGCTGAGGGGGTCACTTTGTGTCTGTGGGGGCCAGGTCTGTACTGTATTCTGTGGCACCATTGTTTTTTCCTCAGGAGGGATCTGAACAGCGGGATCAGCATCAGGCTCCCCAGAACCCAGGACTGGCCCTGCCCACGGTCCGGGTCAACAAGAGGGGACGAGCTCTACTCCCTCACTCCTCAGCTGTCGCAGGGACGATTGTTGGACCGGCTGGCACAGGAGGAGGCTGAGGTCCACAGGCTCAACCGCACCAACTCACCGCAACTGGCGCTCTGGCAAAGGTCAAGGGGGTGATCAAAGAAACAAGCCCCGTGGGCGAGGCCTGGAGGAACGGGAACCCTTGGGCGCTGTTGGTGGGAATGTGGGCTGCTAGGGCCCCTGTGGAGAACAGTGCAGAGGTTCCTCAAATCTAAACATAGAACCAGCAAGGGGCTGATCTAAAAGAAATCCCAAAGAGCATGGCTACCCACTCCAGTATTCATGCTTGGAGAAATCTACAGACAGAGGAGCCTGGCAGGCTACAGTCCATAGAGAGCTGAACACAACTGAGTAACTATCACTATAATATTAATATTAATTAATATACATGGTTATTCTCCTGTAAAGAGGCAATCAAAGAGGATAAGGCCAAAAGTGTAGAGAATAGGTTTATGTAGGTGTGACAGGTAGGCCTTACTCCAGGGAAAAATAGCATGGGGGGGATTCCCTGGACGATGAGGGGCTGGGACTCTGTGCTCTCACTGCCTCTGGCCCTGGTTCAATCCCTGGTCTGGGAACTAAGATCCCACAAGCTGTGAGGTACCGCTAAAAAGAAAGAAAGAAAAATGGTCTGCAATAAATACCTTATCTTTTGGTTTGGAGCATTTTATGTTTTGTGATTGATTTCATGGGTTTCTCATTTCAAACAGATGTGAAAGACAGACGTGATGTTCCCATGATACGGTGACTTTTAGGAAATAAATGCTCACAGAGGCAAGACCCCATGGAATTTCCTGATTGATGGGAGTTATGGGAGTTTCTTTTGTTCTACCATTTGGTCTTTGTTCTCAGTCCCTGAAAACCCTTCAGGGCCACACAGGTGCTGAGGGGGTCACTTTGTGTCTGTGGGGGCCAGGTCTGTACTGTATTCTGTGGCACCATTGTTTTTTCCTCAGGAGGGATCTGAACAGCGGGATCAGCATCAGGCTCCCCAGAACCCAGGACTGGCCCTGCCCACGGTCCGGGTCAACAAGAGGGGACGAGCTCTACTCCCTCACTCCTCAGCTGTCGCAGGGACGATTGTTGGACCGGCTGGCACAGGAGGAGGCTGAGGTCCACAGGCTCAACCGCACCAACTCACCGCAACTGGCGCTCTGGCAAAGGTCAAGGGGGTGATCAAAGAAACAAGCCCCGTGGGCGAGGCCTGGAGGAACGGGAACCCTTGGGCGCTGTTGGTGGGAATGTGGGCTGCTAGGGCCCCTGTGGAGAACAGTGCAGAGGTTCCTCAAATCTAAACATAGAACCAGCAAGCGCTTTCACTTTGGGGCATTGATCTAAAAGAAAATGGAACAATAGTTTGAAATGATATACACACCCCATGTTGTGGGAGCATTATTGTACAATAACGAAGACATAGAAACAAGCTACAGGTCCCCGAGGGGTGAATGAATGCGGAAAACACAACGTGTAACTGCACTGGAGGGCTCTCCAGCTCTGGAAGAGAAGGACGTCCTGGTTTTGCGACACCTGGACGGGACCTGAGGGCATTAAGCGAAGTGAAATAAGTTAGACAGAAAAAGACCTATGTCATATGACCTCAGGTATATGTGGAATGTTAATAAAATAAAACTAAAGTAAACTCACAGATCCAGAGAACTGGTTGGTAGTTCCCAAGGGTAGAGAGCTAGGTCGTGGGCCAAATGAGCAAAAATGGTCAGAAGGCACAAATTTAAAGGAATAAAGTAAGTAAATCAGGTGCATGTAATGTCCATCATGGAGACTATACTCAAATACTGTGTGTTAGGTTTATGGGCTATTAAAGGGTTAACACTCAGCAGCAATCGGCCTGTTTCTGATCTGCTGGTGCCTGGGAGTCTCTCAAGGCCAGCGATAAAGAGCTCGCCCTGGCCATGAAGATTGTCCACCAGGTGTGGAAAGTAACAAGAACTGCACAGCCCCAAGCCCACAGACAACTCAAGGACAGCCGACTCATCACTAATTCCCGCTTAGTTTAGACAAAGACTTTGTTTCTGTGCCTGCTCTAAGAAACTTCCTCTCCTTTCTTTCTTTTCCCTTCTCCTCCCAAATAAAACCTCCTCGTCCCATCTCTGGGGCGCGACTTCACTGGCCCATCTCTTGGACCTGTGGATCTCGCCCAGGAACTCTTCCCAAATAGGCTCTTTCCCTAACAGCTTGCTGTCCGTCGTGTCTTTGCGATTCTTACACTGTGAACTATATTAGTGTAGCTAATAATACTCTACTGTGTATTTGAGAGTTGCTGAAAGAGTACGTCTCTATAGTTCTTTCTAAAAAAGATCTTAACACAAGAAAAAGAATTATCAATATAGTGATGAATGTTAACTAGGCATTTTGCTGATCATTTTGGAATGACTGAGGGACTAAGTCTAAGGGTGGGTCGGTTGCCTGGGGTCCACCCATGTGATCAGAGGCATGGAAGGTTCATTTCTACCCCCTGACCTCAGGCAAGGGGAGAGGAGCTGAAAGTTGGGAATAACCTCAGGTCAATGATTCAATCAAAATGTCTGCTTGGTGAAGCCTCTCTGAAACACCAGCGTGTGTAAGGGGTAAAGAGCTTCCCAGCTGGTGACCAGGTGGAGGTGGAGGGAGAGGGCTAGGTCTGGAGGGGCATGGTGTCTCCACGCTGTGACCCACGCCTTGCCCCGGGCAAGAATACTGGAGTGGGTGCCATTCTCTTCTCCAGGGGACCTTCATGACCCAGGGATTGAACTCTCACGTCTCTCCCATTGCAGGCAGATCTTTACTGTCTGAGCCACCGAGGGAGCCTCCTCGCCCTTAAGTACTCTCCAAATAGTGCCTCATTAACCGGACAAAAGATACCTTTATTGCTCTGAGCGTTTAGGAAATGCTAAGGGTTTTATAAGCTCTGTGCCAGAAATGAGGAGGACCCTAAATATATATTTCATCTTATGAATCACAATATCATACCATCTCATTAATGATTTTATAATGATTACAGATTCATTTTTATTTATTTTATTGAACTATAGTTGGTTTGCAGTGTTGTATTAATTTCTGGTGCATAGTACACTGATTATCAGTTATATATATTCCTTTTCATGTTTTCATATGTATTCCATATATATAAACATATATATATCTGTATCTTTTTCATATTCCTTTCCATTCTAGTGTAGCACAGGACGCTAAACATAGTCCACAATGCTGTACAGTAGGACCTTGCTGTTTAGCCGTTCTCTGTATAATAGTTCGTATCTGCTAATCTCAGCCCCCCATCCATCCCTCCCTCAGTCTCCCTCCCCGTGGCAACCACAGGTCTATTCCCTATGAGACAAAAGTGTTCTGATGTACTGACTAAATAAAATATGTAACAAAAATTAACTTTTCCCTTAATTTTTATATAGTATTTATAAAGTTTGTGGTACATATGACTTCTACATAGAGTTTATATTAGGTTTTTACTGTTGTTTTTGGAGGGTTTTTCCCCTGTTTGTTTGGCTGCACATTGTCCTCCTTGCTCTGTGCTGGTTTTCTCTAGTTGTGGTAAGTGGGGGATACTCTTCCCTGTGGGGAGCAATCTTCTCATTGTGGGGGCTTCTCTTGTTGGGGACCATAGGCTCTAGGCCCACGGGTTTCAGTAGTTGTGCTGTGGGCTCAGTCATTGTGGCTCCCAGTCTGGGTTGCTCTAGGGCATGTGGAATCTTCCTGAACCAGGGATCAAAACCATTTCCCCCTGTGTTCTTTTTTTTTGTTTTTAATTAAAATAAAACCTTTCCCCCCATCATTCCTCTTTTGTTTATATTTATTTTCATCCATCTTTTTAATTCTTTGGCATGTGTGGGCCTTCCAGTACAGTGGCCTCTCTCACTGCATGACACTGACTCTGGGCGCATGTGCTCCAGAGAGCTGGCTCATAACTGGACACACCGATTCAGCCACTCTGCATCACATGGGATCTTTCCGGGTCAGAGATTGGACCGGTTTCCCTTGCCCTGCAAGGTGAACTCTCTACCCACTGGACCACCAGGGAAGCCCCATGCTTGTATTTTTTAGAAACGAGTTGACAGTGGTATTTTGTTGAGGTGGTATTCATAGGACGTGAAAATACTAACCATAGTTTCCTATGTGTAGACTTCTGAAGGAGAAGAAGAGGAAACTAAATGGCATTGGATGATAAAGCAACGTGACCCAGCAGGCTCCCTCTAGTGGAGGAGAGAGGAAGTGCTGTTGACTCTTGGCGACCTCAGGACAGTGGGAGGAGCACCTGGAGATGGCCTTTGGCCCACCAGCGTGGGCACCAGAGACAGACACCCAGGAAAAGGCTTCCTGTGCTGAGAATGAGGGGTGAGTTTTGCAGGTGAAACCTAGTGTCTTATTTAAGCGGTTTCCTCTCCTCCAGGACCATTTCTCCTCGCGTTGTACCAACACTTACACAAAACTTGCTTGTCTGTAGTGCTGGGGGCATGCAGGAACACATCTGCCATCTGCCAGGAGGAAAACTTTAAACAACACTCCCATGCACAGCTGTATCACAGAGAAGAAAATACCCAGAAATACATTCCACTGAAGACGAGAGACCTCTGCCCTCTGAAAACTATAAGACATTGATGAAAGAAACGGAAGAAGACGCAAAGAAATCAAAAGATGTACCTTGTTCATAGGCTGATGGAATATTGTGAAAATGTATGTTGTACCCGCAGCGAGCTACAGATGCAGTGCGATCCCTGTCCAAACACCCATAACGCTTTGACCAGAACTAGAATACTCCTCCAATTTGTATGAAGCCACCAAAGATCTCAAATTGTCAAAACAACCTTGAGAAAGAAGAACAAATCTGAAGGCCTCACGTTCCCTGGCTTCAACTACATTACCAAGCTACAGCAACTGAATATAGTCAATAATATGGTCCTCGTTTTATAGGCTGACAGATGTAACTAGATCCTGTCAGGGTGATCACTGTGTGCTGTATTTGGTGGAGGGGTGTTGTGTTCTACACCTGAAACTAACAGAAATGTATATGTCATCTATTCCCTAATTTTAAAAAGATATTGAGATCCACAAAGATTCCGTAACTGGAAAGCCAGAGCACTACATATAGATGAAAAGATGGAAAAGAGAATTTCATAAAATAATTTTTAGACTCCAGCACTGCAAAGAAGAGAGAGAAGAGGAGGAAAGAAAGTCACAGGTCAGAAGATTCCCTTTGTAAAGGGATAGATTAAAAGTTTGGGATTAACACGCACACTCTACTCGACATAAAGCAGATAACCAACAAGGATCAAACATTTAGCACAGGAAACTCTTCTCAGTATCTTATAATAAGCTATAATGGAAAACAATCTACAAAGAATACATATGTCATAATATTGTACATATAGAAAGGAACCTGGAGAATATATATATATATGTATATATATATATAACATAAAACTGAATAACTTTGCTACACTGTGAAACTAACCCAACATTATGACTCTATTAACTTCAATTTTTAAAAATTCACATCCAGAATAAAAGAACTCCAACTATTCTCTCAAAAGACTGTTCAATTTTTATTATTAAATGAGCAAGAAATGAAACAGGATTTCACAAAATATCCAAATGGCTCAACATCATGGTAAGGGACCTGGATGACAAGGGCAGTGAGTTACTCCCACAGTGGAGGGGAGAGCCGGAGGCGGAGCCCGGGGTAACCCACCTGCTGCTGAGGAGACAGCGCAGAACCCTCCCCTCGGAGGGTGGGATGGAAATTCACACCAGCCCAAGAGTGGACTCTCTGTGGCTACTTTCTAAAACTAAACACGTGGTGGCCTAATGATGAAGCAGGTCCCTCCAGGGAGAAAGTGCTAGTCCTCCTGTTTTCACCACGTCATTTGTACCAACATGGTATTACAGGAGCCAAAGTGTGGACACGAATGCACTGTCAGAGTATTTAGACTTATACGTAACTGGAGGTGGAGTCCCACATAAAACATTATTTGATAGACAAACATTATACCAAAACCCAAAATGAATTCTTGATACATGTAAACGAAGGATGACCAGAAAAACAGAACACTGAGCCACAGCACAAAGCCTGGCTCAGGACCCACCAGGACACAAAAGGGAGAGCCTCACACTCAGGGCTGCACACACCTGCCGCGCCTTCTCTCCAGCACTACCGTGTCTCTGCTGCTCAGGGACCTCGGGCCAAGCTGGAGAAAAGGCGCCTCCCCTCACTTGACAGGCTGTCCTGCCTCTTAGTACATCACATGTGAGCTGCCCACATCCTTCTCTTTACTGTGAGATGAGAGCACAGCTCCTCCACCTTCCAGCCTCAGCCCAGCCCCCTGCTTACGGACACTCTGAGCTGACCACCTGACCTAAACATCCATCTGACCATACTCTTTAGATATGCACCTTTGCTCAATTTAAGGTAGGCATCCAAAACCAAACAGGAAGCCTTCATTGAAAGAGATCAGCCAAACATACTGGTACATTAAGAGAGCACATTGCTTTGGAAGCTCTCACAGGAAAAGGAAGCCATAACATCAATCTGTATATTATTTTATTGCTTAATGTTTAAACAATACAATGGTGTGATCATGTATACTAATTACTGTGAGGCAGGTGACTGATATCGAGAAAGAAGTCCTATGTTCCAGATTCCACTGTTTATGAATGTCCACACTCACTGTTTGGGAAGATGGGGAGGCCAGAAACTCAGGTGTCAGCCAGGTCACCTCTGGGACAAGAGAGGGGGAGTCCCTTTGAAGGACTGGATGGAGAGAGAGGCGAGGGCGGGAGGGGAGGGGTGAGGCAGGGCCAAGAGCAGAGGCAGGGAGGGGATAGGGCATGGATTTCACAAACCTGAAGCAGCCCTGGGGTGTGTATTCAATAACCATGTTTTATTTTTTGCATCTTATGATATTTCTTTTTTGCAATTTCTTTTTCACCTTATGATGTTTAGACATCTTAAAAATCAGGCTGGGCAGAAAAGGACACAGCCTCCAAGGGTCATCCAATTCTTAGGGACAAAAAGGGCCCTGCCAAGACTTCACCTTTCAAAGGAAAATCTACCAGTCCATATCCCATAATCCATACCCCATAATCCTCAACCACCCTCTTTCTCCACTCCTCAGTCCCCAATGCACTACTTCCCTTGCCCTAAAGCACTCTCCACAGATCACCGCTGGAACAGGTCACCCCCTGCAGCCCAAAGCCCACCAGAATCACTCACAGGAGCCCAAAACCCACCTTCCCTCCCATGGACCCACAAGAAAGCCTTCCCCACGCCCGCTTGCTCTGCCTCTTTAGTAGCAAAGGCGCCTCACTTGACAGTCTGTCCTGCCTCTTAGTACATCACATGTGAGCTGCCCACATCCTTCTCTTTACTGTGAGATGAGAGCACAGCTCCTCCACCTTCCAGCCTCAGCCCAGCCCCCTGCTTACGGACACTCTGAGCTGACCACCTGACCTAAACATCCATCTGACCATACTCTTTAGATATGCACCTTTGCTCAATTTAAGGTAGGCATCCAAAACCAAACAGGAAGCCTTCATTGAAAGAGATCAGCCAAACATACTGGTACATTAAGAGAGCACATTGCTTTGGAAGCTCTCACAGGAAAAGGAAGCCATAACATCAATCTGTATATTATTTTATTGCTTAATGTTTAAACAATACAATGGTGTGATCATGTATACTAATTACTGTGAGGCAGGTGACTGATATCGAGAAAGAAGTCCTATGTTCCAGATTCCACTGTTTATGAATGTCCACACTCACTGTTTGGGAAGATGGGGAGGCCAGAAACTCAGGTGTCAGCCAGGTCACCTCTGGGACAAGAGAGGGGGAGTCCCTTTGAAGGACTGGATGGAGAGAGAGGCGAGGGCGGGGGGGGAGGGGTGAGGCAGGGCCAAGAGCAGAGGCAGGGAGGGGATAGGGCATGGATTTCACAAACCTGAAGCAGCCCTGGGGTGTGTATTCAATAACCATGTTTTATTTTTTGCATCTTATGATATTTCTTTTTTGCAATTTCTTTTTCACCTTATGATGTTTAGACATCTTAAAAATCAGGCTGGGCAGAAAAGGACACAGCCTCCAAGGGTCATCCAATTCTTAGGGACAAAAAGGGCCCTGCCAAGACTTCACCTTTCAAAGGAAAATCTACCAGTCCATATCCCATAATCCATACCCCATAATCCTCAACCACCCTCTTTCTCCACTCCTCAGTCCCCAATGCACTACTTCCCTTGCCCTAAAGCACTCTCCACAGATCACCGCTGGAACAGGTCACCCCCTGCAGCCCAAAGCCCACCAGAATCACTCACAGGAGCACATCCTAAAGAAGTCTTGCTGCCTGACCTTCCCTCTCCCATGGACCCACAAGAAAGCCTTCCCCACGCCCGCTCCTGCTTCTTGACCACAACCTGGTGCTTCCCCTGGGTCCTGCCCTGTAGGAGAGACCACGTACTCTCGGAACATGGAAGGATGAAAAGTCCCCTTTCTGGGTGAGAGGCATAGAGGGAGTAACATGGAAACCTACACTGTCATGTGTGAAAAAGATGGCTATTGTCGTTGCGCTAAGGGAATAGGAGTACTTGCAATGGCTTGGTGTGACGGCCTGGCGGGGTGGGTAGGGGGCCGTGGGAGAGGGGAGGGGACCAGGGATGTGCATATGACTGATCTGGGAACGTGCACGTCTGTGAACAACCAAACTCTGTAAAACCTTTAAAATAAAGAAAGAAATTAAAAAAAAAAAAAAGTCTCCTTTCATCCCTGTCACCTCTACAAATTGAAAAGCTCAGTGCAAATGAGACCGGGTTGTGGTCGAGGGCTTCCAGGGAGAAGCCCACAGGGATGTCCCCCGTCTGTCCTCTGGGCTCTGCATCTTCGGGTGAATCCTTGAGAGGGAGGGAGGGAGGCTCAGCCACACCCCTCAGCCCTGCTCCTAGTGGCCGCCACACCTGCAGAGCCAAGACGATCTCAGGTCAGAGAGTCAGGCACTTTAACCCCAGGCAGGAGAGGACAGGAAGGCCCAGCCCCACCGGGAACTCTAGAGCTGTTCTCTGGACGTCCCTGGAGGGGGACAGCTGTGCTCACCTGCTGTAGTAGAGCCAGGTGAGGCCATAGGTGAGGAGGAAGCCAGCCCCCATGAGGCCGCCTCTGATCAGGGTGAGGACCAGGGGCCAGGAGCTCTGGTGCTCCTCAGTCTCAAAGCTGGAAGTGGGGGGGCTTTCTGGAGAAGGGAGAGGGAGGTGAAGTTCCATCCCCAAGCTTTAGTCCCTCCTGTGGGCAGGCACCTGCCAGGCTGCCCAGCAACTCACTGTGAGCAGAGAAGTTGACAGAATCTTGCTGGGAGCCCAGCCGGTTCTGAGCTCGGCAGGTGAACTCTCCTTCTTCGCTTACCCCAACAAGCGGCAGCTCCAGAACCCCGGTGCTGGAGATGGGGGTGGACCCCAGGACTGGGGACCCCCGGAACCAGCTCAGCTGGGCAGGGGGGTTGCTGTCAGCCGCACAGAGCAGCTGCAGAGCCGGGTTCTTGGAGATGAGTAGGGCTGAGGGACTATGCAGGATCTTAATGGCTTTAGGAGAAAGCGCAGTGGGAGATCAGAGGAGGGGAGGTCTCATCCTCCCTCCTTTCCAGGATCTCCTGGCCTTGCGCTCTCCTCCCCTGGCCCCCAACTGGGTTCCCTGTGGTTCCAGGCTGGACTTTCGCACCCTAAGGAGGCTGACCCAACAGGTCTGGGTCTCCTATCCTCAAGAGAGGCTCGGTGTCTCAATGGGACAGGCCTGGGCTGTGGTAGCAAGAAACCAGAGAGCCTCAAAGCTTGAGAAGTGGATTCAATGAAGGCGGCAGGAGACGGCACTCAGGAGGCTTTCGTCTGGAAAACCACAGAGCAGAACCACGGTGAAGGGAAAGGGGCTTTGATCACGGTGTGAGTGTGTACGGGTGGTGTGTGTATATGTGTGCCTGTGTGCACGTGTATGTCCACAGGGATATGTGTGCATGTATGTGCCTGTGGGTAGGTCTATGTGTATATGTGTGTACGTGCAGGGGTGTACGTGTCTGTGTGTGCGGGCATTTCCATTTGTGTCTGAGTGTGTGTGTATACGCATGTGTGTGTGTGGACGAGTGCACGGAGGTGGGGAGGGGTGATTCCTGCCTGCTCTGCTCACATCTGATCACACTCAGGCCCTATTTCCCCCCGACTCCCCATTTGGAGGCGCTCCCAGGAGCAGGACGCAGCCCTGGAGGAGAGGGCCTGGCCTACCTGTGGCGTTTCTGAGCGAGATGCTGATGCTGAGGCTCCTCGGAGCATCTGGGGGAGAGACACGGCCTTGCTGCAGAGGCGAGGAGGGGGATGGAGACTGACCAGCACCCCAGGAGGGAAGCAGGAGTGGGGGTGGCTGTCCTCCATGACCACTGCCCAGCTCTGCTCCCAGGGTTCCATCCATAAAAGAGTGAGCTGGCCTTTGCTCTCTCCCTGCCTTCCACACACACACACGCACACACACACACAGAGCATTGCCCTCAGGGACCCAGCTGCCCCTCCACACTCACAGGAAACATTGAGCCAGATGGTTCTCTCCAGGGGCCCCTGCACTCCATAGGACGTCACCTGACAGGTGAGGCTGGTGCCATGGTCCTGGGGCCGTGGGGTGAAGGTGATTTCCGAGGAGTGGTGGGTCCTGAAAGGCATCCCACGAAGGGCAGCCCCGGCCCAGGAGAATGTGAACGGTCCTCCTGGCTCACAGTCCAGTGACAGGCTGCAAGTCAGCGCGGTGGGGCGGCCAGCCTCCAGAGGCTCCCGAAACTGGATGTCGGGTTGTGCTGTTGGGGTTGAGGAGGAGAGAAGGAGAGACCTGTGCCCAGGGGGTGGACCCAGAGGGTGACCCTGAGAGAGACCCCGGCCCACCCCAGGTCCTGGGCCTCTTCCAAAGCCTAAAACCCCAAGATCTGGAGCAGAGAGGGTCCCTGTGTCCTGTTCTAATGAGAGGGTCTCCTGACCCCAGGGTCCCCCCAGAGTCCCCTGTCACACCTGTCACCTGCAAATTCAGCTTCTTTTTGTATGTATATTTCACATGTCCTCTCTCCAGCCGGACGTAGTAGACTCCTGCATCACTCATCCTGGCGTCGGTGATGCTCAGGGAGCAGTCGTTGTCCTTGGGGTCCCCGGAGAGATGGAATCGGTTCTGGATCCCTGGCTTCACTCGTCTCAATGGGTCGTTTGTGGCCACGAGATTCCTGTTTATGTCATGTCCTTCCCAGAGCCAGTAGATGTAGGGGTCAGGGGAATGCCGCGAGCTCCAGGGGTAGGAGAAGGAGCAGGGCACCTGGACGTCCCTGCGCGCCTGCACCATCATGAAATCCTGCGCTCGGAGCTCATACCCTGGAAGCTCCTGCAGGGACCCTGGGGGACACAGAGGTTCAGCTGCCACCCCCGCCCCGCTCCCAACCAGGCCCCCGTCCTCCCTGGCCACTCACCCCCTGACAGCAGGGCCAGCAGCAGCACCAGCAGCAGGGACACCATGTCCAGTGAAGAGCCGGGTCCAGGTCCCTCTGTTGGGAGGGAAGCTCCCCAAGTGTGGGGAAGGAACGAGGAAGCCCCAACAGGAAGCCAGCAGGTGACAGAGAGAGAGCCTTGGCCAAGCACAGAAGAGGAACTTGGGCATCACAGGCCGTGGGGGTGAGGGGCTGAGAAGTTATGCTGTCCTGTCCTCTCCTCCACCCACACCCTAGGCTGCAGGTAAAATCCTGAGGTCCTCCAAGGTCGCAGAGGCTTCACCAGGTATGGGGTGTGGCTCTGAACAATCACCTTCCAGATGAGGCTCGTGTCCACAGTGGGATCGCCCAGAGGGCAGCACAGCCAGAAAAGGGAACTGGAGTCCAGCCCTGGTCATCGGGTGGGACCAACCCTGCAGCAGAGAAACACTGGACTTTCCTGTAAAGAATACTGAACATCTTCTCAAAACCACTCAAACCTGGACAGGAAGACTCAAATATGTTGGAGGGTGGAGCCCAGGAAGGAGAGCTGAGCATGAAAAGTTCCCTTGCCCGGGAGGGTTTTCAGAGCATGACGAACAGGGTCTTCACGGATCGGAGGGTCTGTGGGACCCTCAAGCCTACACAAAACGGGGTGGTAGAGGGACAGCCTTTGCCCATTCAGCCCGGACCCCGGAGGCTAGACTGCACACAGAAGCAGGAATCAGGACTCCTCACTTTGCACCGTCTTTTGTTCCAAGCCCCCAAAGGCTCAAGTCATGTGTGGAAACAGCCTGGGATCTATTTATATAGAAAGAATATTAATAGCGCTTCCCTGGTAGCTCAGTGGAAAAGAGTTCGCCTGCCAAAGCAGGAGACACGAGTTCAATCCCTGATCCGGGAAGATCCCACATGCTGTGAAGCAACTAAGCCCATGAGCCACAACTATTGAGCCTGTGCCCTAGAGCCTGTGCCCTCGGAGCCGCAACTACTGAAGCCCGTGTGCCCTAGAGCCCGAGTTTCACAACAAGGGAAGTCACCGCAACAAGAAGCCTGCTCACCTCAACTAGAGAGTAGAGGCGCCCACTCCCTGCAACTACAGAAGAGCCTGCAGCAGCAGTGAAAACCCAGAATAGCCAAAAATAAATAAATAAACGAATAAAAAATTTTAAAAAGAATATTAATAATTGTTTACTTTCTTAAACACTAGAAATAAAAAGAAAAGTCCTTTGATCAATCTCACCAGTGGAAATACTGAATCTGCTTTCTATTTTATGTATAATATAGCTACAATTAACAATATTTATTAGTATAATAGGCTTCCTTGGTGGCTCAGACAGTAAAATATCTGTCTCCAGTACAGGAAACCCGGATTCGATCCTTAGGTCGGGAAGATCCCCTGGAGAAGAGAATGGCCACCCACACCAGTATTCCTGCTTGGAGAAATCTACAGACAGAGGAGCCTGGCAGGCTACAATCCATGGGGTCACAGAGGATTGAACACGACTGAGTGACTAAGTGTTTATTACTATAATATTAATATTAATTAACATATACGGTTATTCTCCTGGAAGGAGGCAATCAAAGAGGATGAGACCAAAAGTGCAGGAAACAGGTTTATGCAGGTATGACAGGTGGGCCTTGCTCCTGAGAAAAATGGCATGGAAGGGTTCCCTCGTGGACAAGAGGCTGGGACTCTGCGTTCTCACTGCTTCTGGCCCAGGTTCAATCCCTGGTCTGGGAACTAAGATCCCACAAGTTGTGAGGCACAAGTAAAAAGAAAGAAAGAACAATCTGCAATAAATACCTTATCTTTTGGTTTGGAGCATTTTATGTTTTGTGATTGATTATGTAGGCTTCTCATTTCAAACAGATGTGAAAGACAGACGTGATGTTCCTGTGATACGGTGACTTTTAGGAAATAAATGCTCACAGAGGCAAGACCCCTTGGAATTTCCTGATTGATGGGCGATATGGGAATTTCTTTCGTTCTACCATTTGGTCTTTGTTCTCAGTCCCTGAAAACCCTTCAGGGCCACACAGGTGCTGAGGGGGTCACTTTGTGTCTGTGGGGGCCAGGTCTGTACTGTATTCTGTGGCACCATTGTTTTTTCCTCAGGAGGGATCTGAACAGCGGGATCAGCATCTGGCTCCCCAGAACCCAGGACTGGCCCTGCCCAGGGTCCAGGTCAACAAGGTGGGACGAGCTCTACTCCCTCACTCCTCAGCTGTCGCAGGGACCCTTGCTGGACTCGCCGGCACAGGAGGAGGCCGAGGTCCACAGGCTCAGCTGCACCAACTCACCGCAGCTGGTGCTCTGGCAAAGGTCAAGCGGGTGATCAAAGGAACAAGCCCCGTGGGCGAGGCCTGGAGGAACGGGAGCCCTCGGGCGCTGTTGGTGGGAATGTGGGTTACTGGGGCCCCTGTGGAGAACAGTGCAGAGGTTCCTCAAATCTAAACATAGAACCAGCAAGCACTCTCACTTTGGAGCATTGACCTAAAGGAAAATGAAACAACAATTTGAAAGGATATATGCACCCCGTGTTGATGGGAGCATTATTCACAACAGCAAACACATGGAAACAAGTTACAGCTCCCCAGAGGGGTGAATGAATGAGAAAAATGCGATGATGACTACTCTGGAGGGCTCTCCAGCTACAAAAAAGAAGGACATCCTGCTTTTGCAACCCCTGGATGGGACCTGAGGGCTTTATGCTATGTGAAATAAGTTACAGAAAGACAAAAATCCAGAGCCAGCGCTCTGGAACACATGCGCCCCAGAGCAGATGTTCTACAACAAGGGAGGCCACTGCAATAGGAGGCACACCCATGCCAAGGAATAAAGATGGATGAACATAAATACATAAAAACCAATAAAACAGGCCAAAATCTTTAAAAAATAAAATAAACTCATAGATCCAGAAGACTGTTTGGTGGTTTCCATAGGTAGAGAGCTGAGTCGTGGGCCAGATGAGCAAAAGTGCTCAGAAGGTACAAAATGTTTTTTTTTTAAAGATTTATTTATTTATTTTTAGGGGGGTGGAGTGGGGAGGGAGCAGGCGGGCCACTTCTATTGGTCTTTCGTTTGTCTATTTTCATCCATCTTTGTTCTTTGGCCCGTGTGGGCCTCCCATCGTGGTGGCCTCTGTTGTCGCAGAGCGCCGGCTCTGGGCGCATGCGCTCCAGAGCTCCGGCTCGGTAATTGGACACATAGGTCCAGCTGCCTCGCGGCACGTGGGATCTTCCCAGGCCAGGGATCGATCCGGCGCCCCTTGCCCTGCAAGGTGGTGTCCTTACCCACTGGATCACCAGGGAAGCCCAGAAGGTACAAATTTTAAGGAATAAAATAAAGAAATCAGGGGTATGTTATGTCCATCATGGTCACTGTCCTTAAAATACCGTGAACTCTACTAGTGTAGTTAATAATACTCTACTGTGTGTTTGAGAGTTGCTAAGAGAGTAGATCTCAAAAGTTCTTTCTAAAAAAGATCTTATTGTAAGAAAAAGGATTATCAATATAATGATGAGCATTAACTAGGCATTTTGAGGATCATTTTGTAATATATATGTATATCAAATTGTTGTGTTCTGTATCTGAAACTAGCATGATGTTATGTCTATATCTAAAAGAAAAACATATATATATAACATATATATGATTTTTAAATTCTTAAGTGGGATGCTTAGAGTGATCCAAGGCTACCAGGAATATTCCTGTGTTGAAAATCTCCACTGGCCTCTCAGTATCTGTTAACAAATTACTCATGTTGAAGTGTCTCTGTGGTTTCTGTAAAAAAAAAATAAAGAAAAATGTCCCTCTGTGAAAATACACAATACAACAATATGTGTGTGGTTTCTACTTTCACAATTGTCTCTGGACTAATTAAATCTCAGGAAGTTAAAACAACAACAACGAAAGAACACTGGATGATTTCAAACACCTTTCTGATAAACATAACACTAATTGGAAGTAAAAGAGAAGAACCTTCAAAAGATAAAGGATGTCTTCAGAAAACAGCATATTTAATGGATTAGCAGGTTCTACCCTAGTCATGCAATAAATAGAGGCAAAAATATATAGAGAACAATTTAAAGGGAAAAAAACCAAAGAGTTTTTTTTTTTTAATTTTATTTATTTGTCTTTTTTGGGGAGCGGGGTGGGGAGGGAGGGGGATGGGCGGGCCACTTCTATTGGTCTTTCATTTCTCTATTTTCATCCGTCTTTGTTCTTTGGCTCCTATGAGCCTCCCATCGAGGTGGTCTCTGTTGTCGCAGAGTGCCGGCTCTGGGCGCACGCGCCCCAGAGCTCTGGCTTGGTAATTGGACACATGGGTCCAACTGTTCCACAGCACGTGGGATCTTCCCAGGCCAGGGATCGAACCGGCGCCCCGTGCCCTGCAAGGCGGTGTCCTTACCCACTGGACCACCAGGGGAAGCCCCAAAGAGATTTTTTTAATGAAAGTTGTGTTTATAGAAAAATCCAAAAGTATACATATATATTTGGGGTTTTAATAAGAAAGCATGATTACTAGAGACAAATGCAAATTTTAAAAATCAATTGCAGAATTCCCTGGTGGCCCAATGGTCAAGAATCTGCCTTCGTGTTCGCTTCGGCAGCACATATACTAAAATTGGAATGATACAGAGAAGATTAGCATGGTCCTTGCGCAAGGATGACATACAAATCTAAAGCGTTCATAAAAAAGAACCATATATATATAACATATATATGATTTTTAAATTCTTAAGTGGGATGCTTAGAGTGATCCAAGGCTACCAGGAATATTCCTGTGTTGAAAATCTCCACTGGCCTCTCAGTATCTGTTAACAAATTACTCATGTTGAAGTGTCTCTGTGGTTTCTGTAAAAAAAAAATAAAGAAAAATGTCCCTCTGTGAAAATACACAATACAACAATATGTGTGTGGTTTCTACTTTCACAATTGTCTCTGGACTAATTAAATCTCAGGAAGTTAAAACAACAACAACGAAAGAACACTGGATGATTTCAAACACCTTTCTGATAAACATAACACTAATTGGAAGTAAAAGAGAAGAACCTTCAAAAGATAAAGGATGTCTTCAGAAAACAGCATATTTAATGGATTAGCAGGTTCTACCCTAGTCATGCAATAAATAGAGGCAAAAATATATAGAGAACAATTTAAAGGGAAAAAAACCAAAGAGTTTTTTTTTTTTAATTTTATTTATTTGTCTTTTTTGGGGAGCGGGGTGGGGAGGGAGGGGAGCGGGCGGTCCACTTCTATTGGTCTTTCATTTCTCTATTTTCATCCGTCTTTGTTCTTTGGCTCCTATGAGCCTCCCATCGAGGTGGTCTCTGTTGTCGCAGAGTGCCGGCTCTGGGCGCACGCGCCCCAGAGCTCTGGCTTGGTAATTGGACACATGGGTCCAACTGTTCCACAGCACGTGGGATCTTCCCAGGCCAGGGATCGAACCGGCGCCCCGTGCCCTGCAAGGCGGTGTCCTTACCCACTGGACCACCAGGGGAAGCCCCAAAGAGATTTTTTTAATGAAAGTTGTGTTTATAGAAAAATCCAAAAGTATACATATATATTTGGGGTTTTAATAAGAAAGCATGATTACTAGAGACAAATGCAAATTTTAAAAATCAATTGCAGAATTCCCTGGTGGCCCAATGGTCAAGAATCTGCCTTCGTGTTCGCTTCGGCAGCACATATACTAAAATTGGAATGATACAGAGAAGATTAGCATGGTCCTTGCGCAAGGATGACATACAAATTCGTAAAGCGTTCCATAAAAAAAAAAAAGAACCTGCCTTCCAAGACAGGGGAAGGGGGTTTCATCCTTGGTCAGGGAACTAAGACTCCACATGCTGGGCAGCTCAGCCAAGAAAACAACAACTCCATTCCTATATCACAGTAGTATTAAACTGGGTTTTATGTGAGAGCCATTGACAACAGCATCAAAACTTAGGGCATGCCTGGAATAGATCTAACATTTAGAAAGGTATATAACAAAAGGATATACAAACCTCAATAGAGGAAATTGTAAGTCAGTCGTGAAGAACATTAAAGATATAAAGAAGTGGGAAAATACACCATGTTATAGATTTGAAAAACACAGAATATAAATGTCCATTGTACCCAAATTAATCTTCAGAATCAAAACAACATGCCACCAAATCCCAAGGGGACATTTTGTGGCACTCAATAACTCCTCTAAAATCTAGACATTTCACGGATGGCAAGGATACCATGAAGAAGAACAATGTATGAGGCGTGGCTCTGCAAGATATTAAGGTATATCACAGACTGCCTGGATGGCTAGTCACTCAGTTGTGTCCTACTCTCTGCACCCCCGTGGACTGTAGCCCACCAGGCTCCTCTGTTCATGGGATTCTTCAGGCAAGAATACGGGATTGGGTAGCCATTCTCTTCTCCAGAGGATATTACAGCATCATAGAACAAAACTTTTGTACTGAGACAGGGATGGGCCAGTAGACCAGTGGAGCAGAACAGAGAACGTACAAATAAACCCCAAACACAGGAAGCATCCTGTGTGATAGAAAAGGTGATAGAAAAGAAGTGACTGAGAGATAGGCTTTTCAACAAGTCTGTGGCCAGCGGGGGTTCTGAACACAGTCTAATGAAACTGCGTCTCCAGGGCGTACCAGGAACCAAAGTCAAGGCAGACGGTCTGAAGACGCATTTCTAGAGACAACAATAGAGCCATTAGGAGACAATGGAGCAGGTATCACCATGAACTGTGGGGAGGAAGGATTCCTGAACAAGACAGAAAGTGCACCACCTGTAGGACAGACAGTGAAAACTCGAGCTATGTCAAAACAGAACTGATTCTGATGACACGTCTAACCATCAAAGCAACAGTACCGGGCTTCCCCTGGCGGTCCAGTGGGTAAGGACACCGCCTTGCAGTGCACGGGACGCCTGTTCGATCCCTGGCCTGGGAAGATCCCACGTGCCGCGGAGCGGCTGGACTGATGTGTCCAATCACCGAGCCGGAGCTCTGGAGCGCATGCGCCCAGAGCCGGCGCTCTGCAACGACAGACGCCACCGCGATGGGAGGCCCACAGGAGCCAAAGAACAAAGTCGGATGAACATAGAGAAATGAAAGACCAATAGAAGTGGCCCGCCTGCTCCCCTCCCTCCCCAACCCAGCCCCTGCCCAAAATAAATAAATAAATAAATCTTTAAAAAAAATAAAAGCAACAGTACCTAAAATATGAGTTTCTACAAAATGCCTAAGGCAAAAGAAATGTAGAAAAATGGACTCAACTGAGTTGGAATTTCTTGGAAGACAAGGAACAAGGAGTCCCTCGAGGAATGGAAAGCTGCCCCACATCATTGCTCTCAGGAACTAGCCTATTAAGGCAACAATACGGTATTACTATCTGTGCTCCAAGCTCCCACTTAGTAAAGTCTCTAAAACACCAAGGATTAGGAAAAGAGTGGAGCAGTCGTTGTTGAAATATAAGTTGGTCCACGTCTTGGGGAGGAAAGCAGCTGCAGCAGCCAAGCGAGCATGTTCTCACCTTAGGGACCCAGCAATTCATCTCCTTACGTGCATGTTCTAGAGCAGCCATGAGCCGTTGGTGGTCGGTCCCCACATGTGCCACTGAGGGCTTTAGAGATGGTTACAAGGAGGGGTGTTAGGAGGGGCTACAGGAAGCACTGTAAGGGTTAAACCACACTGGGTTTCCAGACTTCCTATAAGACAAAGAATGTGGTTGACATCTCTGAGGTCAATTGAAAGGTGTAAACCTTTGGAGGACACGATTGGATAACTTAATGTGAGCCAGAGGCTCCTACTAGTGGAGGAGAGAGGAAGTGTCGTTGTCTGTTGGAGACCTCAGGACACCCGGAGGAGGCCAGCGAGATGCCTCTCGGCCCCTCCTGGGTGGGCACCAGAGACGGACACCCGGGAAAAGGCTTTCTGCGCTGAGAATGAGGGGTGAGTTTTGCCACATGATACCGAGTATCTTATTCAAGCTGTTTCTGGTCCTCAAGGACCAGTTTCTCCCACTGTCCCCAATACTACACAAAATACGCTTTTCCTTAAGGCTTGAGGAATCCAGGAAGAGTGCTATCAGGAAGAAAAATTTTAACAACATTCCCATGTACAACTGCATCAAAGAGAATAAAACACCCAAATACAAATTCACGAAGGATAAAAGAACTCTGTACTCTGAAAACTATAAAACATTGATGAGAGAAACTGAGGAAGACACACCAAGAAAAAAACCAAAAACGACCCAGAATGATAGACCATGGTCACAGATTGGAAGAATGTTGTAAAAAGGTCCACTGTACCCTCAGCAATCTACAGACTCATCTCTATCCTTATCCAAACACCCAAGGCATGGTGACTAGAACCAGAACAAATAATCCTCAAATTTGTATGAAGCCACCACAGACCTCGAAGCATCAAAACAGCCTTGAGAAGGAAGAATAAAGCTGGAGGCATCCTATTCCCTGACTTCAACTCTACTGCCAAGCTATAGCAACTGAATATAGTCAGTAATACCGTCATCAGTTTACATGCTGACGGGTGGTCACGAGATCCTGTCGGGTGATCATTTTGTGACGTATCTGGTGGCAGGTCATTCTGTTCTACACTGCAAAAAGGTTTTTACTTGAGCATGTTCTCACCTTAGGGACCCAGCAATTCATCTCCTTACGTGCATGTTCTAGAGCAGCCATGAGCCGTTGGTGGTCGGTCCCACATGTGCCACTGAGGGCTTTAGAGATGGTTACAAGGAGGGGTGTTAGGAGGGGCTACAGGAAGCACTGTAAGGGTTAAACCACACTGGGTTTCCAGACTTCCTATAAGACAAAGAATGTGGTTGACATCTCTGAGGTCAATTGAAAGGTGTAAACCTTTGGAGGACACGATTGGATAACTTAATGTGAGCCAGAGGCTCCTACTAGTGGAGGAGAGAGGAAGTGTCGTTGTCTGTTGGAGACCTCAGGACACCCGGAGGAGGCCAGCGAGATGCCTCTCGGCCCCTCCTGGGTGGGCACCAGAGACGGACACCCGGGAAAAGGCTTTCTGCGCTGAGAATGAGGGGTGAGTTTTGCCACATGATACCGAGTATCTTATTCAAGCTGTTTCTGGTCCTCAAGGACCAGTTTCTCCCACTGTCCCCAATACTACACAAAATACGCTTTTCCTTAAGGCTTGAGGAATCCAGGAAGAGTGCTATCAGGAAGAAAAATTTTAACAACATTCCCATGTACAACTGCATCAAAGAGAATAAAACACCCAAATACAAATTCACGAAGGATAAAAGAACTCTGTACTCTGAAAACTATAAAACATTGATGAGAGAAACTGAGGAAGACACACCAAGAAAAAAACCAAAAACGACCCAGAATGATAGACCATGGTCACAGATTGGAAGAATGTTGTAAAAAGGTCCACTGTACCCTCAGCAATCTACAGACTCATCTCTATCCTTATCCAAACACCCAAGGCATGGTGACTAGAACCAGAACAAATAATCCTCAAATTTGTATGAAGCCACCACAGACCTCGAAGCATCAAAACAGCCTTGAGAAGGAAGAATAAAGCTGGAGGCATCCTATTCCCTGACTTCAACTCTACTGCCAAGCTATAGCAACTGAATATAGTCAGTAATACCGTCATCAGTTTACATGCTGACGGGTGGTCACGAGATCCTGTCGGGGTGATCATTTTGTGACGTATCTGGTGGCAGGTCATTCTGTTCTACACCTGAGCTAATATAAATGTATGGATCATCTATACTTTCACTTGGAAAAGGTGTTAAGAAATACAAAGACTTCCTAGTTGGACACAAGAACCCTACATAGAAATGAAACAACTGGAAAGAGGTTTTCATAGAAAAAATTTGACTCTTGCATAGCAGAGAGAAGGGAGAGGGAAAGAAAATCACAAGTTAAAGGACTCACAATTTAAAGGGACAAATTAGGAGTTTGAGATTAACATATGCTATATATAAAATATGTAATCCACAAAGATATACTAGAGAGCACAGGGAGTCATACTCAACATCTTGTCATAACCTATAATGGAAAGGACTCTAAAAAGAGCACATGTCTACAACACACACACACACACACACACGCACACAGACACATACATATGCTTCTCAGTCTTTTCCATTATAAGCTATTACAAGACACTGAGTATAGTAACTGAAGCAACGTAGCACACATGCACTCATACATATAGGTATACACATACATTACACACATATGAAAGTGAACCAGGGCTTCCCCTGGTGGTCCAGTGGGTGAAGACACCGCCTTGCAGTGCAAGGGGCGCCGGTTCGAGCCCTGGCCTGGGAAGATCCCACGTGCCGCGGAGCGGCTGGACTGATGTGTCCAATCACCGAGCCGGAGCTCTGGAGCGCATGCACCCAGAGCCGGTGCTCTGCAACGACAGACACCACCGCGATGGGAGGCCCACAGGAGCCAAAGAACAAAGACGGATGAACAAAGAGAAACGAAAGACCAATAGAAGTGGCCCGCCTGCTCCCCTCCCTCCCCAACCTGACCCCCGCCCAAATATAAATAAATAAATAAATCTTTAAAAAAAAAAAAGAAAGTGAACCACACTGCTACACAGACTGAAATGAACACAACATTCAAAATCAGCTTGGGGACTTCCCTGGCAGCTCAGTGGTGAAGAGTTCGCCTGACAATGCAGGAGACACGGGTTCATTCGATCCCTGATTCGGGAAGATCCTACATGCTGCAGAGCAGTTATGCCGATGAGCCACAACGATTGAGCCTGTGCTCTAGAGCCTCAGAGCAGCAACGATGGAACCCATGTGCCACAACTACTGAAGCCTGTGTGCCCTAGAGCCTGAGTTCCACAAGAGGAGAAGTCACCGCAACAAGAGGCCTGCTCACCTCCACTAGAGAGGAGCCCCCACTCCCTGCAACTAGAGAAGAGCCTGTGGCAGCAGTGAAGACCCAGAATAGCACCCCTCCAAAAAAAAAAAAATCAGCTCTACTTCAACTTTTAGAAGATTCACATGCAGATATATTACTCAAGTTAATAAGAAAAAGATTGCCCAACTTTTATTGTTAAATGAGTACAAATCCAAACAGGAATGTCACCAAAGACGATATTCAAATGGCTCAACATCATGGCACAGAAGGGACTTTAATGACAAGGGCAAGGAGATATTCCCACAGTGGAGGGGAGAGCTGGAGGCGGAGCCTGGGGTAACTGCTGTTGAGGATGGAGACAGCGCAGAACCAGTGCCTCAGAGGGTGGGATGGAAATTCACATGACCTCTCCAAAGCACTCTTTGAGGCTACCTTCAAGAACTAAACATTTGCCAGCCTTATGACAAAGCAGATCCATACCCACCTTAAAAATATCCTAAGGCTTCAGTGGTCCAATGGGTGAAGAGTCCACCTTGCAGTGCAAGGGCTGGACCAGTGTGTCCAGTTGCAGGCCAGTGCTCCAGGGCGCATGGGCCTAGAGCCCATGCTCTGCAGCAGGGAGGGGCCACTGCAGTGGGAGGCCCACGCGGGCCTGAGAATAAAGATGGATGAAAATAAATAAATAAAATACCAATAAAGGCCAAAATTTAAAAAAAAAAAAAAGGTTAGGCCTCCTAGTTCATCTCAACTTTATTTTGAAAGAGCCAGAGTTGGAAACAAATGAAATGTCATCGTAACATAAAGTCCATACGTAACTGGAGGAAGAGTCAGATATAAAGTACCAACTTCAAGACGAAAATTGGAACAAAATCAAAAATGAACCATTGATCCATGTGAAAATATGGATAATCTCATACTGAGCGAGGTAAGTCAAACATTTCCTTTCAAGGGTGTTGACTCTTTGTGCCTTTCTGCGGGCATCTCCACAGATAAAAGCTTGTGGGTGCAAATGAGACCAGGCTGGAGTCGAGTGTTTTCAGGGAGAAGCACACAGGGATGTGCCTCGCCTGTCCTCTGGGCTCTGCATCCTCAGGTGAATCCGTCTTGAGAGGGAGGGAGGCTCAGCCACACCCCTCGGCCCTGCTCCTAGTGGCCGCCACACCTGCAGAGCCAACACGGTCTCAGGTCAGAGAGTTAGACACATTTTATTTATTTTGGGCTGTACTTCATTGGCATGTGGGACCTTAGTCTCCAACAGAGGATCGAACCCATGCCCCATGCAGTGGAAGCCTGGAGTCTGAACCACTGGACGGACAGGAAGGCCCCTGGAGAGTCACACACGTTAGCCCCAGGCAGGACGGGACCACCCAGCCCCACCGGGAACTCCAGAGCCGTTCCCTGGATGTCCCTGGAGGGGGACAGGTGTGCTCACCTGGTGTAGTAGATCCAGGTGAGGCCATAGGTGAGGAGGAAGCCAGCCCCCATGAGGCCGCCTCTGATCAGGGTGAGGACCAGGGGCCAAGAGCCCTGGCGCGCCCCATTCACACAGCTGCAGGAAGAGGGACTCTCTGGGAAAGGAGAGGGAGGTGAAATTCAGCCCTCAGACCCCAGGCCCTGCCGCAGCCCCAACACCTGCCCATGCCACCTGCCTCCCGCACCTGTCCTGCAACTCACTTTGCACAGAGAGGCTGAAGGAAACTTCTTGGGAGCCCAGAGGGTGCTGAGCCCGACAGGTGAAGGCCCCTCCATCTCCAGCCCCTACGTGGGGTATCTCCAGGACCCCGGGGGCGGAGCGCTGGGAGGGGCTCAAAGGGTTTCCCTCCCAGAGCCAGCTCAGCGTGGCAGGAGGGTTGCTGTCAGCCACACAGACCAGGCGCAGGAACTGGCCCTCCAGGACAGCCAGTGACGTGCCATTCAGATCTGGGGGAGAGACGCACAGACGAGTGGGCGGAGCTGAGAAGGCTGTCTCACCCTCACTGTTCCCGGAAGTAGACCCACAGAGCCGGAAGTAGAAAGACTGGCCAGATGCAAGGACCAGGGATGTGCTGATGGCCACTGATGAGCCAATAGTCCAGGTGGTCATGTCAGTCAGGCTCCCAGCAACAAGGGGGAGCTGATTTGAGGGTGGAAGGATGAAAGTGGGTGGAAGCCCAGGGGAACATGTACCAAGAAAGAGAGAGCTGGGAGACCAGGGAAGCCACATGGGTCTGCATCTTGGGAGAGAGGGTTGGGAGCAAGAAGACTCAGTAACAGTGGAAGAGAGTAGGGAGGGTCAGATACGCTGGAGCCCGGAGAGCATCGGGCCTAGCTCCAGGGTGACAGAGGAGCAGGAGAAGCCTGTGAGTAGAGGAAGCCCAATACCAGGACCCAAGCTCAGAGGACCCTGCTGGAGCCAAGTGGGGCCTGGATTGGAGATTAGACAAGAGGCAGGGAAGCTGAGGAGGAGGCGAGGCAACCCACTCCAGTAGTCTTTCCTGGAGAATCTCGTGGACTGGGGAGCGTGGTGGGTACTGCTCACCTGGTGTAGTAGATCCAGGTGAGGCCATAGGTGAGGAGGAAGCCAGCCCCCATGAGGCCGCCTCTGATCAGGGTGAGGACCAGGGGCCAAGAGCCCTGGCGCGCCCCATTCACACAGCTGCAGGAAGAGGGACTCTCTGGGAAAGGAGAGGGAGGTGAAATTCAGCCCTCAGACCCCAGGCCCTGCCGCAGCCCCAACACCTGCCCATGCCACCTGCCTCCCGCACCTGTCCTGCAACTCACTTTGCACAGAGAGGCTGAAGGAAACTTCTTGGGAGCCCAGAGGGTGCTGAGCCCGACAGGTGAAGGCCCCTCCATCTCCAGCCCCTACGTGGGGTATCTCCAGGACCCCGGGGGCGGAGCGCTGGGAGGGGCTCAAAGGGTTTCCCTCCCAGAGCCAGCTCAGCGTGGCAGGAGGGTTGCTGTCAGCCACACAGACCAGGCGCAGGAACTGGCCCTCCAGGACAGCCAGTGACGTGCCATTCAGATCTGGGGGAGAGACGCACAGACGAGTGGGCGGAGCTGAGAAGGCTGTCTCACCCTCACTGTTCCCGGAAGTAGACCCACAGAGCCGGAAGTAGAAAGACTGGCCAGATGCAAGGACCAGGGATGTGCTGATGGCCACTGATGAGCCAATAGTCCAGGTGGTCATGTCAGTCAGGCTCCCAGCAACAAGGGGGAGCTGATTTGAGGGTGGAAGGATGAAAGTGGGTGGAAGCCCAGGGGAACATGTACCAAGAAAGAGAGAGCTGGGAGACCAGGGAAGCCACATGGGTCTGCATCTTGGGAGAGAGGGTTGGGAGCAAGAAGACTCAGTAACAGTGGAAGAGAGTAGGGAGGGTCAGATACGCTGGAGCCCGGAGAGCATCGGGCCTAGCTCCAGGGTGACAGAGGAGCAGGAGAAGCCTGTGAGTAGAGGAAGCCCAATACCAGGACCCAAGCTCAGAGGACCCTGCTGGAGCCAAGTGGGGCCTGGATTGGAGATTAGACAAGAGGCAGGGAAGCTGAGGAGGAGAGCGAGGCAACCCACTCCAGTAGTCTTTCCTGGAGAATCTCGTGGACTGGGGAGCGTGGTGGGTACTGCCCAAGGGACCACAAAGAGTCAGACATGACTGAAGTGACTTGGCTGGTCCTTGGAGGCTGAGGAAGAAGCTGAGCCTGGTCTAGGGTCCAGGACAAGACTGGAGCTGACTCTCAGGCCAAGGGGCAATGAAAGAGGGAAGTCTTTCGACCAGTGAAGCTCTGGAGACTCCCTGACTTCTGGGTGCAGCTGATGAGAAACAGCAATGGGTATAGGGCTGTCCAGACCGTGCCTGGGTTAAGCGGGGATGGGGCACAGTTGACAGGCATTGGGGAGGGGTGGCTGCCTGGTGCTCAGTCACTCCGTGGTGTCGGGTTCTTGGTGATCCCACAGACTGGAACCCGCCACGCTCGTCTGTCCATGGGATTCTCCAGGCAGGAATGCTGTAGTGGGCTGCCATTCCCTTCTCCAGGGGATCTTCCCAACCCAGGGATCGAACCCAGGTTTCCTGCACTACGGGCAGATTCCTTACCATCTGAGCCACCAGGGGAGCCCAGGGAACAAGGGTGGCTCAAGGCAAAGATGATGAGATCAGAGCTGAAAAGACCACAGGTCACAGGAGATGAGGACAGACAGACATTTGTTTAAAAAGAGCAGAACCTACACCGATACAAGTCCTAGACAGAAAAAGAGGAATGCTGGTTCCCAGGGGCTGAAAGGGAGAGGGTTTGGAGTTTCGATTCTGCCAAATAGACAGAGCTCTCTGGACAAGTTGCGCAACACAGATGGACTTTATGCAGCTGTTCTCTACCTTTAAAAACAGTGGAGGTGTTTATTTTCAACTGTGTTTTTCCCTTGATTTAAACTCAATTAAAGGGCTTCCCTGGTGGTCCAGTGGGTAAGGACACCGCCTTGCAGTGCAAGGGGTGCCGGTTTGATCCTTGGCCTGGGAAGATCCCACGTGCCGTGAAGCGGCTGGGCCAATGTGTCCAATTACCGAGCCGGAGCTCTGGAGTGCATGCGCCCAAAGCCAGTGCTCTGCGACAACAGAGGCCACCGCGATGGGAGGCCCACACGGGCCAAAGAACAAAGATTGATGAAAAAATGGACAAATGAAAGACCAATAGAAGTGGCCTGCCTGCTCCCCTCCCTCCCCACCCCCCCCCCACCAAAAAAATAATAAAATAAAAATTAAAAAAAAAATAGCAAGATACTGTTTAAAAAAAAAAAAAAAACTCAATTAAAAACTGAAGAAAGGGAAAGTCCTGTTCAGTCACTCAGTCATGGCCAACTCTTTGTGATCCCATGAACAGCAGCACGCCAGGCTTCCCTGTCCCTCCCTATCTCCCAGAGCTTGCTTAAGCTCCTGTCCACAGATTCAGTGATGCCATCCAACCATCTTGTCCTCTGTCTTCCTCTTCTGTTTCTGCCTCCTGTTTCTTTCAACATCAGGCTCTTTTCCAGTGAGTTGTCTCTTCACATCAGGTGGCCAAACTATTGGAGTTTCAGCTTCAGCATCATTCCTTCCAATGAATATTCAGGGTTGATTTCCTTTAGGATTGGCTGGTTTAATCTCTGTTTGCTCTGAAGTGATGGGACCAGATGCCATGATCTTAACTTTTTTGAATGTTGAGTTTTCAGCCAGCTTTTTCATGCTCCTCTTTCACCTTTATCAAGAATCTCTTTAGAAAGACAAGTACAATATACTAACACACATATGTATGGAATCTAATAGAATGGTAATGGTAACACACACAGTGAAGCGATGAAAAAACAGACAAAGAGAATAGACATATGGACATTGTGGGCAATGAACAGTGGGTGGGAGGCGTAAAGGAAGTAGCATGAAAACCTATACTATCATAAAAACCTATACTATCATATGTGAAAAAAACAGCTATAGTCATTGTGCTGTGAGAAAAGGGGATCCTGCAGGGGCACTGTGCGCTGGAGGGATGGGATGGGGAGGATATACATGTGACTAATCTGGGATCATATGTATCTGTAAACAGCAAAACTCTGCAAAAGTAAAAAGCCAAAAAAAATTTTTTTAATTAAAAAAATAAATTAAAATATTTAAAAAAAAGAAGCTCTTTAGTTCCTCTTTGCTTTCTGCCATAAGAATGATGTCATCTGCATACCTGAGGTTATTGATATTTCTCCCAGCAATCTTGATTCCAGCTTGTGCTTCATCCAGACTGGCAGTTCACATGATGTTACTCTGCATATATGTTCAATAAGTTGGCCACATTACATAGCCTTGATGTACTCCTTTCCCAACTTAGAACCAGTACATTGTTCCATGTCTGGTTCTAACTGTTGCTTCTTGACCTGCCTATAGGCTTCTCAGGAGGCAAGTAAGGTGGTCTGCTATTCCCATCTGTTTCTGAAATGTCCACAGTTTGTTGTGATACACACAGAGACTTTAGTGTAGTCAATGAAGCATAAGTGGATGTTTTACTGGAAATCCCTTGCTTTTTCTATGACGCAATGGATGTTGGCAATTTGATCTCTGGTTCCTCCGCCTTTTCTAAATCCAGCTTGTACATCTGGAAGTTCTCAGTTCATGTACTGTTGAAGCCTAGCTTGGAGGATTTGAGCATTACTTAGCTGGCATGTGAAGAAAAGGAAAGGGAGCAACAAAAAATAATAGTCTGTGGATGCGAGACACTGGTGAGGTTGGGTGGAGGACAGACCCAGAGCTCGGGGACTGAGGAGTGAGGGACCATCTCATCTCCAAGCCCTGAGCTCAAACCTGGCAGACACCTACTCCCATCACAGCCCCAGAGAATAGACCATCTTTCCTACCTGTGAAGCTTTCCTGGAATAATCTGGTGGTCAGCAACTGTGGCGCATCTGGCACAGAAAAGCGGAGGAGCAGAAGGAGGTTAGTCTTCCACCCCAGGAACGACCTGAGTGGAAGGGAAGGGCTTTATTCCCCCAATCTCCTCCGGAAAGGGATGTGGGGACTCGACTCTCCTCCAGCCACCTCTGCCCTGGGGGACCCAGCCGCCCCTCCACACTCACAGGAAACATTCAGCCGGATGGTTCTCTCCAGGGTTTCCTGAGCACCTTTGGGTGTCACCTGACAGGTGACGTGGGTGCCGTGGTCCTGGGGCTTTGGGGTGAGGATGAGCACCGAGGAGTGGAGGGTCTCTGGGTCCATCCCCTCAAGGGCCTCTCCCAACCAGGAGAACAGGAGAGGCTGCACCCCATGACAGACTGGTGAGAGGCTGCAGATCAGCTTTGTGGGGTGACCAGACTCCAGAGGCTCCAGAAACTGAATGTCCAGTTTCGCTGCTGAGGTTTAGGAGGAGAGAGGCAGATCCCTTGGCCCAAGGGGTAGGACCTAGAGGGTGACCCTGAGAGGAACCCATGTCTCAGGGCCACAGCTTCCCACCCCATTAGAACCAGTACATTGTTCCATGTCTGGTTCTAACTGTTGCTTCTTGACCTGCCTATAGGCTTCTCAGGAGGCAAGTAAGGTGGTCTGCTATTCCCATCTGTTTCTGAAATGTCCACAGTTTGTTGTGATACACACAGAGACTTTAGTGTAGTCAATGAAGCATAAGTGGATGTTTTACTGGAAATCCCTTGCTTTTTCTATGACGCAATGGATGTTGGCAATTTGATCTCTGGTTCCTCCGCCTTTTCTAAATCCAGCTTGTACATCTGGAAGTTCTCAGTTCATGTACTGTTGAAGCCTAGCTTGGAGGATTTGAGCATTACTTAGCTGGCATGTGAAGAAAAGGAAAGGGAGCAACAAAAAATAATAGTCTGTGGATGCGAGACACTGGTGAGGTTGGGTGGAGGACAGACCCAGAGCTCGGGGACTGAGGAGTGAGGGACCATCTCATCTCCAAGCCCTGAGCTCAAACCTGGCAGACACCTACTCCCATCACAGCCCCAGAGAATAGACCATCTTTCCTACCTGTGAAGCTTTCCTGGAATAATCTGGTGGTCAGCAACTGTGGCGCATCTGGCACAGAAAAGCGGAGGAGCAGAAGGAGGTTAGTCTTCCACCCCAGGAACGACCTGAGTGGAAGGGAAGGGCTTTATTCCCCCAATCTCCTCCGGAAAGGGATGTGGGGACTCGACTCTCCTCCAGCCACCTCTGCCCTGGGGGACCCAGCCGCCCCTCCACACTCACAGGAAACATTCAGCCGGATGGTTCTCTCCAGGGTTTCCTGAGCACCTTTGGGTGTCACCTGACAGGTGACGTGGGTGCCGTGGTCCTGGGGCTTTGGGGTGAGGATGAGCACCGAGGAGTGGAGGGTCTCTGGGTCCATCCCCTCAAGGGCCTCTCCCAACCAGGAGAACAGGAGAGGCTGCACCCCATGACAGACTGGTGAGAGGCTGCAGATCAGCTTTGTGGGGTGACCAGACTCCAGAGGCTCCAGAAACTGAATGTCCAGTTTCGCTGCTGAGGTTTAGGAGGAGAGAGGCAGATCCCTTGGCCCAAGGGGTAGGACCTAGAGGGTGACCCTGAGAGGAACCCATGTCTCAGGGCCACAGCTTCCCACCCCAGGCCCTGGGCCTCTTCTAAACCTTAAAACCCCAAGACCTGGAGCAGAGAGTGGTCCTATGTCCTGTTCTCTTAAGGGGGTCTCCACATCCCAGGGTCCTGTCCAGGCCGCCTGTCCTACCTGTCACCTGCAAAGTCAGCTTCTTCTCTCTGTAAGTGTATTTCACAAAAGGTCTTCTCTCCAACTGGATGTAGTAGACTCCAGCGTCACTCATTCTGGTGTCCCTGATGCTCAGGGAGCAGTTGTTGTTGCCAGGGTCCCCAAGGAGGTGGAATCGGTCCTGGGTCTCGGGCTTCACTGGTCTCAGTCGGTCGTTTGTGGCTACGAGATTTCTGTCTGCTCTCTCTCCTTCCCGGAACCAATAGATGAAGAGTTCACCAGGGTAATACGGGGGATACCAGACATCCCGGAGGTTACCAGAGCTCCTGGGGTAGAAGGAGCAGGGCACATAGACGTCCATGCACGCCTGCACTGTCACGGATTCCTGCACTTGAAGCTCGTACCCTGGAAGCTCCTGCAGCGACCCTGGGGGACACAGAGTCTCAGCTGCAGCTCCAGCCCCTCCCCCTCCTGTGCCCCTTTCCTCCCTGGCCACTCACCCCTCAGCAGCAGGGCCAGCAGCAGCAGCAGGGGCACCATGTTTGCATCTGCCAGTGCAGAGTCCGGTCCAGGTCTCTCTGTCAGGGGAATGTGGGGAAGGGAACGAAGAAGCCCCAACCGGAAACCAGGCGGTGACAGACAGAGCCGCTCACCAGATTCATGAAAGGGGAACTTGGGCACCACAAGCCGGGGGTGGGGGGTGTCCGACTGAGAAATCATCTTGTTTCTGCTCCTCTCCTATTACAGCTGCCAACTGTGAGCCTGAGATGCAAAGCTTGAGACTCTTAAGACTCCCGTAGCTGCAGCTCTGGCCCCAGGTACCACTGTCTCCCCAGGGAAGGGGGGAGGCTTACTCTGCTAGCTCCCTGAGGATCAGAACCCCTGGGAGATCAAGGAGCAAATTCATTCTCAGGTGTTGAGAGGAGCCCAGGCTGAGGACCCAGAGATGGCAGGCTACCCCCGAGTCAGGAGAGAGACTGAGTTCTCAGGGACAAGTGTGTCTAGTGGGCATGACTTGGGCCACAGTGATCACCAGAGATACGGTTCCCACTGTGAGCCTGGAGCCTCCTGACCCCATGGTGTGGAGTCCCCATTCCCATCACTGCCCTGTCCCAGGCAACCTCAGACGCTGGTCCTGCTGCCGATGCTCAAAGCAGATCTGAGTGCTGGCTGTTTGCAATGTGGAAGCTGAGGGCATGGAGTGCCCGAATGGGAACCCAGATACCTGCCATTTCACCTGTTCAACTTTACCAAAGTGATTTAGCCTCTCTGTGCCTCAGTTTGCTCATCTGAGAAATGCAGATACCAGCAGAAATATGGTGTAGGGATTAATGATCTTATTCATGTCACTTAGGACAGAGCCTGGTGCTGGTAGCTGTTCATTCAACTGAGGCATTGGGCACACAGAGATTCTGCAGACTCCTCGGTTCTGTCTAAGGGGATGGAGACCCGAGCAGGGCCAGCCCCACAGCCCACCATACCCACCTGTTGGGGTTACGCACTCATTAGCAGGGAGGGTAGAAGAAACTCTAGGCTGGAAGGGCAAGACCCTGCCTTTAAGACAGGCTAGGAGCCTAGAACCTAGGTGCTTTTACCCCAGGGCTTGCACCTGGATAAACATCTCTCTGAGCAACAAAATACAGAGAAAGTATAAAGGATGAAAAGCAACCGCACGCATTTGTAGGTGGAGCAAATTAAAAACACTAGGATACAAAAAGATCAACACCCAGCTGCCACTTCTGTGGTGTGGGGAGCAAAAACAGGGTCTTGGGCATGATCCCTACAGACAGCACCCCCAAGGGGGTGGGCAGACCACCCAGCTTATGCCTCCAGCCCCACCCACTGATCTCCCCACCCCACTTGTGTGCATGCTAAGTCACTTCATGTCCGACTCTAGCCTGCCAGGCTCCTCGAGCCCACCAGGTTCTTCTGTCCCTGGAGTGGGTTGCCTTACCGTCCTCTAAGGGGTCTTCACAACCCAGGAATCAAACCTGGGTCTCCTGCATTTCAGGCAGATTCGTTTATTTATTTATTGGTTTATTTTCATCCGTCTTTATTCTTCGGCCTGTGTGGGCCTCCCATTGCAGTGGCCTCTCTCCTTGCAGAGCACCAGCCCTGGGCACATGTGCTCCAGAGCGCTGGCCCACAATTGGACACAATGGTCCAGCCGCTTTGCAGCATGTGGGATCTTCCCAGGCCGGGTATCGAACCAGCGCCCCATGCAGTGCAAGGTGGACTCTTTACCCACCGGACCACCAGGGAAGTCCCAGGCAGATTCTATACCACTAACGCCACCTGGGAAGCCTCCCCCCTCCCAATTTAAGGGACCAACTCACCCCACCTCAGACAGGGTACAAGGAAACTTGTTTGTTCTTGCACTTTCTTGGTGCAGCAGGAGTTTCACTCAATAAAGCCTGGCCTGAATGTCTCCTCTGGCCTCTCATCAATTTCTACTGATGAAAGAGCCCAAGGACCAGGTCCGTGTCATCCTGGGACCACGCCATTATATTGCCCTGGGCTCTGACTCATCTGTCAGCGGTGAGAACACAGACAAGGTCTGTGAACTGGAAGGAAGTTGCATGGAGAAGCCACAATCAGTAGACCGAAAGACCCTGATTGAACAGAAAAGGAAGTTTCCTTGTAATATCATTACTGAAAACAAGTTCCAGTTCTTGAGGAACAGTGAAGTCAAAGAAACTGAAACTTCACCAGAATTTGAAGAAAGAAAGGTTTACTGCAGGGCAATGCAAGGAGAAATGTGGTTTGTGCTTAAAAAGAATTTAAAAAAATAATAAATAAACCTGAAATTGGACTTCCTTGGTAGCTCAGTGGTAAAGAGTTTACCTGCAATGTGAGAGACATGGGTTCGATCCCTGATCCAGGAAGATCCCACATGCTGTGGAACAACCTCGGACTGTGAGCCGCAACTATGGAGCCTGTGCTCTATAGAGTCTTGGAGCCGCAACTATGGAGATCATATGCCAAAACTTTTGAAGCCCATGTGCCCTAGAGCCCGAGTTCCACAAGAGAAGTCACCGCAATGGGAAGCCTGCTCACCTCCACTAGAGAGTAGCCCCCACTCCCTGCAACTAGAGAGGAGCCTGCAGCAGCAGTGAAGACCCAGAATAGCCCAAAATAAATAAATAATACATAAATAAATAAACTTTTAAAAAAAGACCTGAAATCCACAATGGGCATCAATAAAGCATTTTTAAAGGCCAGGTGAAGGAGAGGTGTCCCAGGGCGTGTGATCAGCTCCTGCGCAATTCTCTGGTTGATAGTGATCAATATTTAGGTGCCAGAAGGTCTGGGACTACTTGCTCCTGATCCTCAGGTAGTTAATGTCTTCCCTTTGTTGGTGGTTTTTACCATCTGAAAAACTTAGGAAGATCCCCTGGAGGAGGAAGTGGCCATCCACTCTGGTATTCTTGCCTGGAGAGTCTCATGGACAGAGGAGTCTGGTGGGCTACAGTCCACGGGATGGAAAAGAGTTGGACTGGAGTGACTTAGCAGCATGCATGAAAAATAGTCATCTGGACACTTCAGAAAGGAGCTCTGCAGAGGCCGTGGAGGAGGCTCTCTCCAGAAGGCCCGCAGGGTTCTGCTCAGCACCAGCATCTCCAGGAAAGAAGAGGTTGGATTGGAGGTCCTCAGAGCTGAACATGTGGTGAGAGCCCGCCTGAGAACAAGACCAGCAAAGCTACAGGGTTAATCTCTATTTTTTTTAAAAAAAAAACCACCATATTACATATTTCCCTATGCTCTTTAAAAAGAAAAGATGTATTTGTTCACTTTCTGTGGTGGGTCTTTGTTGCTACACAAGGACTTTCTCTAACTGGGGCAAGCAGAGAAGGGCTGCTCTTTGTGGTGGTATGTGGGCTTCTCATTGCCGTGGCTTCTCTCTTGCTGCAGATCACAGACTCTAGACACGCGGGCTTCAGTAGCTGCGACTGGAGGGCTCTAGAGTGTGGGCTTAATAGCTGTGGCACTTGGGCTTGGTTGTTCCTTAGCACATGGGGATCTTCCTGGGCCAGGGATCGAACTGGTGTCCCTTGCATAACAAGGAGGATTCTTAACCACTGGACCACCAAGGAAACCCCCTTTCCCTGCATTTTTTAAAGGAGTTTGGTGACACTGACCAAATTCTAGAACCTTTAGCCACCTGAAGCCAGTATGTGTGAGTGTTTAGTCTCTCAGTTGTGTCTGACCCTGTGAACTGTAGCCCACCAGGTTCCTCTGTGCCTGGGATGTTTCAGGCAAGAATACTGGAGTGGGTTGCCATTTCCTTCTTCAGGGGATCTTCCCAACCCAGCGAATGAACCCGCATCTCCTGTCTTGTAGGCGGTTTCTTTACCCACTGAGTCATCAGGGAAGCCCCAAGCTAGTATACTTTAGAGCATTACAAGTTAAGTGAGTCGACACTTTGCTTTGTTTTGTTTTTCCCATCAGGTCCACTGGAGCAGAAAGATTGTGAACATGCCTCACAAAACCTCGCCCCTCACCGCCAGGCCCACATGCCCTTACCTCCTCAGCCTCAGCCCCCAAAACTGCCCCAAATCTCTCTGTGAGGCTTGCCTTCAGTTTCCCCGTTCACAACCCTTTCATGAACTTCTGGGAAACATGCTCATATATGTTCATGGTTTTTTACCAACTCCTTCTCTGATGCCCATGAGTATAAAATAGAAATGACTAAAACCTGCCGCAGGAAGAAACAAAGACTAATGTTCAGGCTGCCATAATGAAATACCAAAACTGGGAGACTTAAACAAAAGGAATTTATTTCTCACAGTCCTGGAGGTACCTCGGACATCAAGGGGCTGGCTGGTGCAGTTCCTGTGATGACCCTTGGCTGCAGACAGCCGCCCATGTGTCTTCTCGTATGGGAGAGAGAGCGAGCAAGCAGTTTTGTTCTTTGTGGTGGGTCTTTGTTGCTACACAAGGACTTTCTCTAACTGGGGCAAGCAGAGAAGGGCTGCTCTTTGTGGTGGTATGTGGGCTTCTCATTGCCGTGGCTTCTCTCTTGCTGCAGATCACAGACTCTAGACACGCGGGCTTCAGTAGCTGCGACTGGAGGGCTCTAGAGTGTGGGCTTAATAGCTGTGGCACTTGGGCTTGGTTGTTCCTTAGCACATGGGGATCTTCCTGGGCCAGGGATCGAACTGGTGTCCCTTGCATAACAAGGAGGATTCTTAACCACTGGACCACCAAGGAAACCCCCTTTCCCTGCATTTTTTAAAGGAGTTTGGTGACACTGACCAAATTCTAGAACCTTTAGCCACCTGAAGCCAGTATGTGTGAGTGTTTAGTCTCTCAGTTGTGTCTGACCCTGTGAACTGTAGCCCACCAGGTTCCTCTGTGCCTGGGATGTTTCAGGCAAGAATACTGGAGTGGGTTGCCATTTCCTTCTTCAGGGGATCTTCCCAACCCAGCGAATGAACCCGCATCTCCTGTCTTGTAGGCGGTTTCTTTACCCACTGAGTCATCAGGGAAGCCCCAAGCTAGTATACTTTAGAGCATTACAAGTTAAGTGAGTCGACACTTTGCTTTGTTTTGTTTTTCCCATCAGGTCCACTGGAGCAGAAAGATTGTGAACATGCCTCACAAAACCTCGCCCCTCACCGCCAGGCCCACATGCCCTTACCTCCTCAGCCTCAGCCCCCAAAACTGCCCCAAATCTCTCTGTGAGGCTTGCCTTCAGTTTCCCCGTTCACAACCCTTTCATGAACTTCTGGGAAACATGCTCATATATGTTCATGGTTTTTTACCAACTCCTTCTCTGATGCCCATGAGTATAAAATAGAAATGACTAAAACCTGCCGCAGGAAGAAACAAAGACTAATGTTCAGGCTGCCATAATGAAATACCAAAACTGGGAGACTTAAACAAAAGGAATTTATTTCTCACAGTCCTGGAGGCTGGAGGTACCTCGGACATCAAGGGGCTGGCTGGTGCAGTTCCCCTGTGATGACCCATTTCTTGGCTGCAGACAGCCGCCCCTCACTGTGTCTTCTCGTATGGGAGAGAGAGCGAGCAAGCACCGTGCTCATTTTATTTATTAATTGTTGTTGTTCAGTTGCTCAGTCATGTTCAACTCTTTGCAGTCCCATGGACTGAGGCACGCCAGGCTTCCCTGTCCTTCACTATCTCCCAGAGCTTGCTCCAACTCTTGTGCTCACTCTTGTGAGTCTTGTGTTGACTCAGTGATGCTATCCCACTGTCTCATCCTCTGTCATCCCCTTCTCCTTCTGCTTCCTATTTTTCTCAGCATCAAGGTCTTTTCCAACAAGTTGGCTCTTTATATCGAGTGGCCAAATTATTGGAGCTTCAGCTTCAGCATCCGTCCTCCCAGTGAATATCCAGGGTTGATTGCCTTTAGGATTGACTGGTTTGATCTCCTTGCAGTCTGTGAAACTCTCAAGAGTCTTCTCCAGCACCACAGTTTCAAAGCATCAATTCTTTGGTGCTCAGCCTTCTTTATGGTCCAACTTTTAGATCCATACATGACTACTTGAAAAACCAAAGCTTTTGGGGGCAGGGGCGGGTTGGGGAGGGAGAGAGGTGGGCGGGCCACTTCTATTGGTCTTTTTCATTTGTCTATTTTCATCCATCTTTGTTCTTTGGCCATTGTGGGCCTCCCATCGCGGTGGCCTCTGTTGTCGCAGAGCACCGGCTCTGGGCGCATGCGCTCCAGAGCTCCGACTCAGTAATTGGGCATATCGGTCCAGCCGCTCTGCAGCACGTGGGATCCTCCCAGGCCAGGGATCGAACCGACGCACCTTGGGCTGCAAAGCGGTGTCTTTACCCACTGGACCACCAGGGAAGCCCCATAAACCAAAGCTTTGACTATATGGACTTTCGTTGCAAAGTGATGTCTCTGCTCTTTAATACGCCGTCTAGGTTTGTCATACCTTTTCTTTCAAGGAACAAGTGTCTTTGCATTTCATGAAAGTGGAACCTCCATGTGAAAGTAACACCCTTATTATCATAAACACTAGAACCAAATCCAAGTACCATTTGTCAGAACACGTGCCCAGTTGTCTTTTACACTGGTCTACTTCATTCATTAACATAACTGCCTCATCCATGTAGGGGGCTGATTTGGGAGGCCGTCAAAATAGCAACCAAAAAAAGCTGTAGAGTCTCCCTCTAACTGGATTTAGCTGAGGTCCATCACACCTTGAGAAAGGGGGAGAAATCAAAGTTCAACAGCTTGCTCTGCTGGACATGGTGAACTTAGCCTTTTGACATTTTCAGAGCTTAAATTTAGGAATACCATGTTCTTAACATGCACAAGTGCAGTCTCCAACAAAAATTAAAAATATGCCACACACAAAAAAAGAGCAAAATTGACCAGGCAAGACACTTCTTGTTTCAGTCCTAACATTCAAATTGCTTCGGATTGGTCCTGCTTATTCTTACCATGAGAAAAAGATGAACAAACTGAGAAACAATGACTTTTCTGAGACCCATCAGAGAACTGAGACCACAGAGCAAGCCATCATCCTAAGATCTGGGCTCACTAGAAACTCCAGAAAAATAGAGCTGAGATCTTTCTATTTAATTTCTGCTCTATTTTGCTGTGAATCTAAAACTGCTCTAAAAAAAAAAAAAAAGAATTGTCTATTACAAGAGCTCCACTACTCCAATCTAAAGAGACAAACCAAGAGTCATAACAAGATTCTGACAAGATCCAGATGTTGGCACTATCACACAGGAAATGTAAAATAACCATGGTGACTATGTTATAGGGCTTCCCTGGGGGCACAATGGTAAAGAATCCACCTGCTAATGCAGAAGACTCGGGTTCAATCCCTGGGTCAGAAAGATCCCCCAGAGAGTGAAACAGCAAACCACTCCAATATTCTTGCCTGGAGAATCCCATGAACAAAGGAGCCTGGCGGGCTACTGTCCATGAGGTCACAAAAGAGTCGGACATGACTTAGCAACTAAACAACAACTATGTTAGAGGTTCTAAAAGAGAAAGCAAACCACCTGCAAAAACAGATGGTAATGTAGCAGAGAGATGGAAACTCTAAGATAAAATCAAAATGAAGGGCTTCCCTGGTGGTCCAGTGGATAAAGAGTCTGCCTCGCAATGCCAGGGACACCAGTTTGATCCCTGGCCTGGGAAGATCCCACATGCCATGCTGCGGAGCTGCTGGGCCAGTGTGTCCAATTATGAGCCAGCGCTTTGGAGCACATGCATCCAGAGCAAATGCTCTGCAACGAGAGAGAGGCCACTGCAATGGGAGGCCAACATAGGCCAAAAGAATAAAGATGGATGAAAATAAATAAATAATAAACAAAAAGAAGAGGCCAAAATTAAAAAAAAATTGAACTCATCAATTTAGATACAGTATTTAAAAAATCAAAATGAAATGCTAGAAATCAAAAACACTGTAACAGAAAGGGAGAAAGCCTGATCTGCCTGACAGCAAATGAGCGCCTCTCCTCAACACTGGAAGGATGCAGGAGAGAAAAGCCCTTATGTTCCTGGCTTAGGCAAATATTTACTTTTTAAAAATATTGAATATTCTAATACCTGAGTATGATATATCTCTTATTTAGGGCCTCTTTAATTTATCTATGCAATATTTTCCTGTTTTCAGTGTAGAGGTCTTGAAATTTTGCTAGTTTTACTATTAGAAACATTGTGAGGTTGTGTTTTTTTTTTTAAGTATTGTACTTTAATTTTATGCTGCTGCTAATATGGATATAGAAGTTATTTTTGTACTTTGATTTTGGATACAGGTACTCTGCTAAATTACATATTCATTCCAATAATTTGCTTGTATATTGTATTTTTCTCTGTACATTGTCTTGTCATTGGAAACAATGAGGTTTTACTTCCAATCAGTAGACCTTTTATTATTTTTCTGTTTCAGTGCACCCTCCAGTAATTTCATTACAATGTTGAGTAGAAATGGTTGGGATAGATATCCTTGTCTTTTCCCTAACTTTAGCTGAAAAGTGTTCAGTATTTCACTGTTTAGTATAACTACATACTACATAACTCTAGTGAATCCAGGGCCACTCATCAGAAAACAAACAAAAACAACAACAACAAAAACTAGATCATAGACTGTATTGAGTTTATATATAGGATTCCCCTTCCCCATGGCTGATTTTTTTATTCTTCCCTGTGGCTGATTCATGTTGATATTTGACAAAAAAAACAACAACATTCTGTAAAACAATTATCCTTCAAATAAAAAAATAATTTAAAAAGAAAACTAATAATTATAGGCTTTTAAAGCATTTTAAATTCAGCTGTCACAGTTTAACGTCTGGATATACCTTTCAACCAACTGAATGGCTAACTTCTCTTGAAAATGTTGAATACCTGGCATTGCCACGTGCCAGACCTCAGCTAGGGCTGAGCGAGAGCTGCCCGATTTCATTCTGCCACATTCTCCCAAGTGCTATGGTCTCCCCTGCACAGAGCCCAAGGTTCAGGTGCTATTTGTCAGTATACTTGTTCCGTTGATTTTCCTACCCCAGGCCTCCTGCAGTTTTTTTATACCTGCTTTGCTACCGTGGGGACTTAATTTTGCATCTCCTGGGAAGATAGACTCTTCAAATGGCAATCCTTCCAGCCAGAGGCTTGCTTTCTAACCTCTTTTCTCAAAAAGGGATTTACTCTAGAGGAGGCATGAAGACAGGGTCTAAGACCGCCCCCTGCTGGACAAGGTGCGCTCAGCAAGCTTGAGCGGTAAATTCAACACCAAGATTTCCAGTTTCCTCCAACACATTAAAAAAAAATATATATATATTTATTTATTTATCTATTTGGTGGTGCAGGGTCTTAGCCGCTGCATATAGGATCTTTAATTGAGCATGTGGTATCTGTTTCCCTGGCCGGAGATTGAACCTGAACCCCTTGCATTGGGACTGCAGAGTCCACCACCATACCAACAGGGAAGTCCCTCAACACATTTATGAAAAATAAAATTTCATAGAAATTTATTTTATTGCAATATAGTTAATTTACAACGTTGTGTTAATTTCTATGGTGCTGCAAAGTGATTCTGATACATATGCCTCCTATTCTTTCCATTATGCTTTATCATAGGATATTGAATATAGTTCCCCATGCTACACAGTACAACCTTATTAGTCATCTTTTCTGTCTACAATAGTTTGCATCACTAATCCCAAACTCCCAGTTCATCCCTCCCCTCCCCTCCCTCCACATTTTACAAATAATAAAATACAAAAGTAATAGAGCGTGAAAAAATTGTATTTTAATTGGTAAACTATATCGAACAAAAATGGCAGACTGTCACAGCTTCCCACTTATTGGATATTAAAGAAAATTTCCTTGTTAGATATAAGCAATGATGCAACCCACTCCAGGATTTTTCCCTGGGAAATCCCAGGGACAGAGGAGCCTGGCAGACTACAGTCCACAGGGCTGCAAAGAGTCAGACATGACTTAACGACTAAACAATAACAAAAAACAAAATAATAAGACAACCAAATCAAAACAGAACTAGAGATGTTTGGGGGAGAAATGACAATTAAAACTGAAATGTACTTAGGAGCATAAAATGCAATACTTGGTACATAGAAAATAAAAACCAATGGCATAGCGGTCAAGGTTTGTATAATCACACAAGATGCAGAGGGAAGAACCAAGTGTGAAAGCGATAAGGGCGGCGGGGGTCGGCCTGGGGGAACCTAATTACTCAGAGAATTCTTTGTTCAGCTCATGGCTAATAGCTAGAAAACTGGGGATAAATGGATGATTTTTCAGAAACATGTAAATTTAAAAATATATATATTCTTGGGCTTCTCTGGTAGCTCAGTGGTAGAGTTCACCTGACAATGCAGGGGACACAAGTTCGATCCAATCCGGGAAGATCCTACATGCTGTGGAGCAGCTAAACCCATGAACCACAACTACTGAGCCTGCTGAAGTCCATGTGCCCTAGGACCCAAGATTCACAAAAGAAATCACCGCAGCAAGAAGCCTGCTCACCTCCACTAGAGATGAGCCCCCACTCCCTGCAACTAGAGAAGAGCCTGTGGCAGCAGCGAAAACCCAGAATGGCCAAAAATAAATAAAATATTAGTATATGTATATATATTCTCAAGAAAAGATGACCATGTTAAATCGATTGGTAATTATAAGATAAACTGAGAGAATCACTAAATATTTTTCTACACAGTACAACCTTATTAGTCATCTTTTCTGTCTACAATAGTTTGCATCACTAATCCCAAACTCCCAGTTCATCCCTCCCCTCCCCTCCCTCCACATTTTACAAATAATAAAATACAAAAGTAATAGAGCGTGAAAAAATTGTATTTTAATTGGTAAACTATATCGAACAAAAATGGCAGACTGTCACAGCTTCCCACTTATTGGATATTAAAGAAAATTTCCTTGTTAGATATAAGCAATGATGCAACCCACTCCAGGATTTTTCCCTGGGAAATCCCAGGGACAGAGGAGCCTGGCAGACTACAGTCCACAGGGCTGCAAAGAGTCAGACATGACTTAACGACTAAACAATAACAAAAAACAAAATAATAAGACAACCAAATCAAAACAGAACTAGAGATGTTTGGGGGAGAAATGACAATTAAAACTGAAATGTACTTAGGAGCATAAAATGCAATACTTGGTACATAGAAAATAAAAACCAATGGCATAGCGGTCAAGGTTTGTATAATCACACAAGATGCAGAGGGAAGAACCAAGTGTGAAAGCGATAAGGGAGGAGGAGATAGGTCTGGAGGAACCTAATTACTCAGAGAATTCTTTGTTCAGCTCATGGCTAATAGCTAGAAAACTGGGGATAAATGGATGATTTTTCAGAAACATGTAAATTTAAAAATATATATATTCTTGGGCTTCTCTGGTAGCTCAGTGGTAGAGTTCACCTGACAATGCAGGGGACACAAGTTCGATCCAATCCGGGAAGATCCTACATGCTGTGGAGCAGCTAAACCCATGAACCACAACTACTGAGCCTGCTGAAGTCCATGTGCCCTAGGACCCAAGATTCACAAAAGAAATCACCGCAGCAAGAAGCCTGCTCACCTCCACTAGAGATGAGCCCCCACTCCCTGCAACTAGAGAAGAGCCTGTGGCAGCAGCGAAAACCCAGAATGGCCAAAAATAAATAAAATATTAGTATATGTATATATATTCTCAAGAAAAGATGACCATGTTAAATCGATTGGTAATTATAAGATAAACTGAGGGAATCACTAAATTATTTTAGACTATCTACAAACAGTGCTGACTCAGTGTAAACTAAAGATAAAAAGGAAAAGTTGGGGTGGGGGTGGGGAGGAAGTTGAAGAGGGAGGGGACATAGGTATACTTATGGCTGATTCAACTTGTATGGCAGAAATCAGCACAACCTTCTAAAGGGATTATTCTCCAATTAAAAAAAAAGTTTTAAAAAAATGAAAAGTTGGGGACATTCTTTGTGGTCCAGTGGTTCAGACTCTGTGCTTCTACCGCAGGGAGCAGAGGCTTCATCCCTGGTCAAGGGAACTAAGCTCCCTACAGGTGCAGCCAAGACATTTAAAAAGAAAGAAAGATGTGTCAAAACCTCATGTAGGTAAGGAGGGCATTTGAATACTGAGAGCATCGGAGTGAGGTGAGGATATCCTGGGATGGGAAGTAGAATCGAGCACAAGGACCACACTGAGAAGGAAAGGTGGTTGAGCTGGGGCACTAGTTACACCCAGAGGAACTACTCAGGAGAACTCACTGTGGTCCAGTGGTTAGGACTTGGAGTTTATCCATGTAGGGGGCTCGGGACCAATCTCTGATCAAGCAGCAAGGTTCTGAGTGTCATGTTGCATGGCTGCCAAAAAAAAAAAAAAAAAGTGGAACTAATCAAATAAGTAAATACATTATGGATAATTGGGTACAAATTTCCCCTTCTCAGAGAAGGGATTTACACATATGGGAAGGTAGAAAACCAGAATGACCAAGCCCTATTGGGCCGGAACTAGAGGTAAATAAGTGGACCCCTGAAGTTCAATATATGTTTTATGAATGGATTAATGAATGTGTGCAGATGAGAGACTGTTTCCAACAGAGTCAGGAACTAGACAGTTAACTCCCACTATCACACTTATTATTTAACATTCTCATTGTGGGGTTCTTGGTTGGGAAAGGGAAAACCCAAATTTTGGGGTTTAAATAAAGCAAAGGGGGTTCATTCATTGGACATTGGACAGCTGACAGGATGAGAAAGCTAAAGTTCCAAGTTTAGAAAAATGGGTCAGAATCCAAGGAAACAATGGGAGAAGAATCATAGCCAAGGGACAGCCTGGTTCAGTGCCAAGGCCATCAAAGGGTGCACAGGACTTTTCCTTATGTCTTTGTTGTTGTTTAGTTGCTAAGTCATGTCTGACTCTTTTGTAATCCCATGGACAGTAGCCCACCAGGTTCCTCTGTCCATGGGATTTTCCAGGCAAGAATCCTGGAGTGGGTTGCCATTTCCTCCTCCAGGGCTCTTCCTGACCGGAAATCTGACTTGCATCTCCTGCCTTGGCAGGTGAATTCTTTACCACTGAGCCACCAGGGACGTTTCCTGATGACATTATGAAGTGTCACTGCAGACATCTGCACACTAGCCACTAGGTTTCAGAAAAAGCAAGCATCTAGCCTCTAAGTCCTTGTGGTAGGAAGTAGAATCTTACCCATTGACAGAGTTCCCCAACAGAAATATCACACAGCTCCTTGGTGAAAACATTGTTCTGAGAGTGAGGTGAGGATATCCTGGGATGGGAAGTAGAATCGAGCACAAGGACCACACTGAGAAGGAAAGGTGGTTGAGCTGGGGCACTAGTTACACCCAGAGGAACTACTCAGGAGAACTCACTGTGGTCCAGTGGTTAGGACTTGGAGTTTATCCATGTAGGGGGCTCGGGACCAATCTCTGATCAAGCAGCAAGGTTCTGAGTGTCATGTTGCATGGCTGCCAAAAAAAAAAAAAAAAAGTGGAACTAATCAAATAAGTAAATACATTATGGATAATTGGGTACAAATTTCCCCTTCTCAGAGAAGGGATTTACACATATGGGAAGGTAGAAAACCAGAATGACCAAGCCCTATTGGGCCGGAACTAGAGGTAAATAAGTGGACCCCTGAAGTTCAATATATGTTTTATGAATGGATTAATGAATGTGTGCAGATGAGAGACTGTTTCCAACAGAGTCAGGAACTAGACAGTTAACTCCCACTATCACACTTATTATTTAACATTCTCATTGTGGGGTTCTTGGTTGCGAAGGAAACCAATTTGGGTTAACTAAAGCAAAAAGGGGGTTCATTCATTGGACATTGGACAGCTGACAGGATGAGAAAGCTAAAGTTCCAAGTTTAGAAAAATGGGTCAGAATCCAAGGAAACAATGGGAGAAGAATCATAGCCAAGGGACAGCCTGGTTCAGTGCCAAGGCCATCAAAGGGTGCACAGGACTTTTCCTTATGTCTTTGTTGTTGTTTAGTTGCTAAGTCATGTCTGACTCTTTTGTAATCCCATGGACAGTAGCCCACCAGGTTCCTCTGTCCATGGGATTTTCCAGGCAAGAATCCTGGAGTGGGTTGCCATTTCCTCCTCCAGGGCTCTTCCTGACCGGAAATCTGACTTGCATCTCCTGCCTTGGCAGGTGAATTCTTTACCACTGAGCCACCAGGGACGTTTCCTGATGACATTATGAAGTGTCACTGCAGACATCTGCACACTAGCCACTAGGTTTCAGAAAAAGCAAGCATCTAGCCTCTAAGTCCTTGTGGTAGGAAGTAGAATCTTACCCATTGACAGAGTTCCCCAACAGAAATATCACACAGCTCCTTGGTGAAAACATTGTTCTGAGAGTGCTAACTACATGCAACTACAAAGCAGGACCAAATAAGAGGTCTAAATACCAGGATGCTGTATCTATATTATCTTCAATTAGTGTGACTACATACCTGGGACATCCAAAAAGTAACTGGAAAGCTATTAGAAGCATTATGATAACTTATTAAGTTGTCATATTATGCCACAGTTGTTCCACCTTAACACTATTGATATTTGGAACTGGGTGGTCCCATGTTCTGGGGGTGAGGGAAGACATCCTGTAGGGTATTTTTCAACATCTCCGTCCTCCACTCACTAGATGCCAGTAGCATCTCTCTCCCCGACTCATCTGAGAGAAACAAAAATGTCTCCAGACTGTGCCACATGTCCCCTGGAGGGAGAACAAAATCACTCCCATATGCATCCAATTAACTAACTTATAAAATTCAATCACTTTCTTCTATTACAAAATGACCAATGGAGAATCATTTTTGTTCCATCTGGAATGACGTTGTGTATGGTGTGAGACAGGGATCTAGTTTCCTTTGTTGTTTCCTCATCAGATCTTGACTAGTGTCTATAATCTGTATCTTGCCAATTCAAAGACCTTGATAATGAGATCTGTTTTTCTGTAAATTCTCTTGGGTTTTCTAAGTAGGGGATCCTAATCATCTGCGAATTTAGGACTCTCCTATGTTTTCATTTCTCACATCTACACCGTCCGTTTCAATTTCCTGTCTAGCTGCCTTGCCTAGCACTTCAGGGGCAATTACAATTGTTTTGATCGTGAGATTCTGCCTAGGTGTTCATAGCAGTGCTATTTACAACAGCCAACACGTGGAAACACCCTATATCAATAGATAAACGGATAAAGAAGATGTGGTATGTATATACATAGCAAATATAAAGAAGAGGTGGCATACATATATATGTGTGTGTGTGTGTGTGTATACATATATATATACATACATATATATATACATATATATATATATATATATACATACATATATAATGGGATACTACTCAGCCATAAAAAGGATGAAATGATGCCATTTGCAGCGACATGGATGGACCTAGACATTATCATACTAAATGAAGTTAGTCAGACAGAGAAAGAAAAATATCACATATCACTTTCATGTGGAATCGCAAAAAATGATACAGGGCTTCCCCGGTGGTTCAGTGGGTAAAGAGTCTGCCTTGCAGTGCAAGGGGCACCAGTTGGATCCCTGGCCTGGGAAGAGCCCACATGCCGCTCCTGGTGTGTCCAACTACGAGCCAACACTAGGGAATGAATGTGCCCAGACCCAGTGTTCTGCAACGAGAGAGGCCACTGCAATAAAAGGCCCACACAAGCTGAAGAATAAAGATGGATGAAAAATCAATAAAAAGGGCTTCCCCTGTGGCTCAGTGGATAAGAACCTGTCTGCCAATGCAAGAGACACAGGCTCGAGCCCTGATCCGGGAAGATCCCACATACTGCAGAGCAGCTAAACCCACACATCAACAAAGACCCAGCACAGTCAAAGATAAATAAATAAAAGCTTTTTTAAAAAAATCAATTAAAAAAGAGGCCAAAATTAAAAAAAAAAATGATACAAACTTTTACACAGAACAGAAATAGATCCAAAGGCATAGAAAACAAACTTATCACTGCCATAGGGGAAAGGGAAGGGATAAATTAGGGGGTTGGGTTAATATATACACACTACTATATATAAAATAGACAAACAACAAAGATACACTATATAGCACAGGAAATTCTAGTCAATATTTTGCAATAATCTATCAGGGAAAAGACATAATTGAATCACTGTGCTATACACCTGAAACTAACACGGCATTTTAAATCAACACTTCAATAAAGTTTAAAAAATAAAAATTTTTAAAAGATGAAAAATAAAATCAGATTCTCATCAATTCTGTTGGAGGATCACGAACGAATGAATGTTCTAATTGGCCTGTATTGGGTCACACGCCCAGACTACGTAGTTGGGGGGAAGAAGGTAGGGCGCTTTCCTAGAACATTCTTTTTAGAGTCACCTGGAGGGGGTTTCTCCCAGGAGAGACAGGCTCTATCACCAGAGGAAAAAGTGGGTAGCTGATGGGCTTGAAAAAATGGTACCCGCTCCCACTCCAGTCTCCTTAAACCTCAGAACCACCTTCCCTCCCATCTGCTGAGATGTGAAGGGTGGAGTAGTTGAAGCTCCTTCAATTCAGATGGCTAGAAGGCATGGTTGTAATGGGAAGAGATAGGCTGGTGAGACACCCTCCTTAAAAACCACACCAAACCTCCACCCAGGAAAGCGTTAATAGTGGGAACAAGATTTCTCATCCTCTTCCCACTCACCAACACATACACACACACACACACACACACACACACACACACACACACACACACACACACAATGGGGCAAACTGCCATTTTGGATTCTATAATGGCACAATAGGAACATCTATTGCATTCGGATCACCTGGTATTTTGAGGGCTTTGCCATTTGAGCATTATGGCACCTGTGGGGATTCAGCAGTGCTGTGAAGTCCTGGAACTTCCTGCATATCAAAACTTGGGACAAATTTAATTTACAGTGATGCTTTTGGCTTGCTAGATTAGAGCATCCAGCAGAATTTTATTGCTGTGGGCTAGCAAATCCATTTTATTTTGCAATATAAAATTCTTAGAAGATTCTCCTCAGTCCTCCACTGCAAGCCAATAAAATTTGATTCAAGGCAACTTCAACTGTTGTTATCAGAGAAATTTGGACGTGTTCCAAATAAGCAACAGGTATAACTCATTCTTAAACTTGGCAGTCGTTTTGGGATGCTTGTGTAGATATGAAAAAAAGTTGCTGTCTGAATTCGTTGATTTTTAAAAACTATCTCTTCTGATTTGTACAGGAGACTACCTTTTCTTTTTCTTATTTGACACTGAATTTGGGTCCAATCTCCACTCAGTTCAGGTCCACACCTGAAACTAACACGCTTTCAACTAAAGTTTAAAAATAAAAATTTTTAAAAGATGAAAAATAAAATCAGATTCTCATCAATTCTGTTGGAGGATCACGAACGAATGAATGTTCTAATTGGCCTGTATTGGGTCACACGCCCAGACTACGTAGTTGGGGGGAAGAAGGTAGGGCGCTTTCCTAGAACATTCTTTTTAGAGTCACCTGGAGGGTTTCTCCCAGGAGAGACAGGCTCTATCACCAGAGGAAAAAGTGGGTAGCTGATGGGCTTGAAAAAATGGTACCCGCTCCCACTCCAGTCTCCTTAAACCTCAGAACCACCTTCCCTCCCATCTGCTGAGATGTGAAGGGTGGAGTAGTTGAAGCTCCTTCAATTCAGATGGCTAGAAGGCATGGTTGTAATGGGAAGAGATAGGCTGGTGAGACACCCTCCTTAAAAACCACACCAAACCTCCACCCAGGAAAGCGTTAATAGTGGGAACAAGATTTCTCATCCTCTTCCCACTCACCAACACATACACACACACACACACACACACACACACACACACACACAATGGGGCAAACTGCCATTTTGGATTCTATAATGGCACAATAGGAACATCTATTGCATTCGGATCACCTGGTATTTTGAGGGCTTTGCCATTTGAGCATTATGGCACCTGTGGGGATTCAGCAGTGCTGTGAAGTCCTGGAACTTCCTGCATATCAAAACTTGGGACAAATTTAATTTACAGTGATGCTTTTGGCTTGCTAGATTAGAGCATCCAGCAGAATTTTATTGCTGTGGGCTAGCAAATCCATTTTATTTTGCAATATAAAATTCTTAGAAGATTCTCCTCAGTCCTCCACTGCAAGCCAATAAAATTTGATTCAAGGCAACTTCAACTGTTGTTATCAGAGAAATTTGGACGTGTTCCAAATAAGCAACAGGTATAACTCATTCTTAAACTTGGCAGTCGTTTTGGGATGCTTGTGTAGATATGAAAAAAAGTTGCTGTCTGAATTCGTTGATTTTTAAAAACTATCTCTTCTGATTTGTACAGGAGACTACCTTTTCTTTTTCTTATTTGACACATAGTGTTATATTTATTTTGGAGCTCCAATCTCCACTCAGTTCAGGTCCATCTTCCTGCCTCAGAATATTAAGCTCATCAGAACATGTTGATTTTTCTCCAGTCAGAGCTACATGAAGGAAACGAAGCATGGAAATGGAAATAAAAAAGTAGAGCAATTGAGCCCTATTGCTGTTCACATCACAGAGAGGAACACAGCTACAAGAACAAAGAAGTTGTCTGTTTGAGCCATTAGAATTTACAAAACATAGGAAGGAAGTGTTTGTATTATACAAGGAAGATTTCAGAGAGAACTGAGATTTTCTTGGATGCAATATTTATTTTTCAAGGTCACAAGTTCTAGAAGCTCCAAAGACTTTCAAGAATTTATTTTCCTCTCCTCTCTTGTTATAAAAATATTAAGGACAGAATTTTTTAATGTATCTTAAACAATACAATACAATGTTATAAACAATACAATGTTATAAATTTCAAAACCTATCTTTAAATTCTGATGCCAATACGTTGCTCAAGAATTATCCAACAGTGTATACTTTCTGTACCAGTTTAGGTGTGCCAAAGTGAGCAGAGAAAATTCAAGTGACCACATATGTTTGAGAAAAAGAATTTTACAACTAAAATGGTATTTCTACCTAATGTTATTTTCTAGATTAATACTAGTTTAATGTGAATATAGGCAGTTAGGAATGAATTTACATTCTTTTTCTTTTTCCTTTTTTTTTTTTTTTTAAAGATTTATTTATTTATTTATTTATTGGGCGGGGGTCGGGGAGGGAGGGGAGTGGGCGGGCCACTTCCATTGGTCTTTCATTTCTCTATTTTCATCGTCTTTGTTCTTTGGCTCCTGCGGGCCTCCCATCGCGGTGGCGTCTGTTGTCGCAGAGCGCCAGCTCTGGGCGCATGCACTCCAGAGCTCCGGCTCAGTGATTGGACACATCAGTTCAGCCGCTCCGCGGCACGTGGGATCTTCCCAGGCCAGGGCTCAAACCGGCGCCCCTTGCACTTCAAGGCGGTGTCCTTATCCACTGGACCACCAGGGGAAGCCCTTCTTTTTCCTTTTGAGAAGGGTTTATTGTTGAGTTCCTAATAAATTACAGATAGTGGACACTGTATAGGAAATCATGTTTCCAAAAGTGCTTTCTAAAAGACAAACACTGGAACCAGAGTATTAATATTTTGATGAGGTGAAACTCTATAGGATTCTGTAAAATTGAGGCCAACCTTTAGAAATGAAGTATGTGAAAGTAGCCTTCAGCTTCATCAAAATAAATAATTCAATAAATATGATTATCTGCATATATCTGCAGAAATGAGTCCTCTCATTTGAATAGTTTTAAAGATATTGTGTCATGACTAGATTATGCTTCTTGCTGTATTAATATGCATATACATATGTAAAGCCAATTATATGACAGTAAAGGATACTATTCAAGACTTTTAGTCACATAAGTTTTTCAAATTAAAAAAGTAAAGCGAAAAAAAAAAGTAAAGCATAGTATGCTCACCCAATTCCATAAAATCAAGTAGTGTGGTACAGGAATTATATAGGTTAATTAAATCAGCAAGATGCTGAGAATACAATTTTGTAATAATCCCCTTGTCTGCAAGAACATAAAATAGTGCCTTGGATTATGTCACAGTTGCTGACTGTTGCATAAATGGAAGTTTGAATGCGTTTTAGAAAAGGAACTTCACACCATTCACCTTGCCTTCTCTCTTTTTTTAAGTATACATATTTTCTCTTTCAAAAAAATTTCATACTTGCCAGTAAAATATTGGGAGCAGGGAAGTCTCTAATTTAAACAAAGATTTTAATTTCTTGCATTAAAAAAAAGCAGTGCTGTGGGGCACTGTCTTGAGTTTGGAGGTTAACCCCCACATGGAAGCATTCTGATGATGCTGTAGGATTATACCTGTTTGGGGGTTGATTTCTCCCATGGAAGGATTCTCTGCTACTTGCTACTTACAAGTTCTTAGCAACCTTCCTGCCCACTTTTCTACAGCATTAAGTGACTCCTTGATTCAGACCTGCTTCAGGACAGGTTGAAGTGTCTTCCTGACTCACAGTTCCTGCTCCAGGAAATTGAGGCACGTCTCCGTGAAGGGCAGAGTGTTTCTGTTTGCCATTGGCATGGTGTTCTGAGGGGTAATAGAAAAGGTGGAACTTGTGACTCAGGAGTTGATGGCAATGGTGGTTTCCCTGTATCTTAAGGGAATGGGAATTACTATCAAGGCTGACAAGAACTGTAGTGCTTGTGTGCAAGTGTCAGGTGGGAGTGGTGGACCCTAGTCTCAGGGGCTGATGGGAATGGATAGTGGATCCTGAGTCTCAGGGGCTGATGGGAATGAATGGTGGATCCTGAGCTTCAGAGATCTGTGGAAATGACAATACCTCAGCCTTAGGTGTCAAAAGCTTTACAAACTCTGTATATCAAAGAACAATGGAAACGGTGGTTCCTATGAGTCACTGACCAATTTAATGGAGGCCTTATGGTTTCAGGAACTAACGGGAATTCTGTTCTTTTATCCAGAAGCTTAGGCAAGTCTCAGCCTAACCCATAAACGGCGTGTTATTCACCAATCTCTCCATTCATTCGTTTGGCAGGCATTTCCCCGAGCCCCTCCTCTGAGCCACACCCTATGCTGAGTGATGTGAGGACACCCAGATGACTCAGAGCCCAGTGGGGCCTTCCGTGAATTCTCAGAGACAGAACCAGACGGTCGCGCATCACCACACGAGGGAATCAGGGCGAGGACAAGGGGACAGTAGTGTGGTGACTGTCCTGACATGAAGGCAGGGCATCTGGAGGTGAGAGTAGTCTGGCTGACGGTAGTTCTGGATGCCAAGTCTAGGTGTAGGGTCTGACAAAAGATCGTTCCATCAGACGTGAATCTGTGTGCATGACAAGTCTAACCGGTGCTGGATAGTGATCGCAGGAAAGCGGCCCATTTTCACAGAGGCAGCCCATCTCCAAAGAAACGGCATAGAAGGTACAGTCAGAGAGGCCTGGATTTGAATCCTGGCTCTGCCATTCACTTTGTAAGCAGGGGGAACTTGCAATTCAGAACCTCAGTTCATTCATCCTTACTGGAGATAAAACAGTTCTTAAAAATGAGACTGCTACAGTGGGACTTCCCTGGAGGTCCAGGGGTTAAGATTCTGAGCTTCCAATGCAGGGTTTGATCCCTGGTAGGGGATCGAAGACCCTACAAGCAGCACAGTGTGGCCAGAGGGGAAAAAAAAAAAAGCCTTCTGTGCTGATTGATATCATGTATAACAAGTACCCGGCCCAGAGCCTGTCCTTGAGTAGACTTTCCATAAAAGACTGCCATTTATTTTTATTCCTATCATTAGTAATCAGTGACAAAATTTAAAGAACTTAGAAGCATTTATCAAATATCTGGAGGCTTAAGAGCATGGGAAGAAATCAGTTTGTAAAAACCCAGTAATTTATGTATTCATAAGCATCAATTTCTTTATGTAAAAAAACCCCTCCTAATTGATAATATGGATGAATAAGGGCTTCCCAGGTGACGCTAGTGGTAAAGAACTCGCCTGCCAAAGCAGGAGACAAATGAGATGCAGGTTCAATCCCTGGGTCAGGAAGATCCCCTTGCGGAGGGCATGGCAACCGACTCCAGTATTCTTGCCTGGAGAATCCCACAGACGTGGCAGGCTACGGTCAATGGAGTTGCAAAGCAGGCCATGACTGAAGCAACTTAGCAAACACACATGGATAAATAATGGAATATTACTGTTGTCTAATCACTAACTCGTATCTGACTCTGTGCCCTCCAGGTTTTTCTGCGCATGGGATTTCCCAGGCAAGACTACTGGAGCAGGTTACCATTCCCCTCTCCAGGTGATCTTCCTGACTCAGGGATCGAACCCACATCCCCTGCATTGGGAAGCAGATGCTTTACTGCTGAGCCACCAGGGAAGCCATGAAATACTCCACAGCCACTGAAACGAATGAGATACCTCTATAAGCTACATAGACATAGGAGGATCTTCAGGATATAGTGGTTAGAAAAAAAGGAAAGCAAAGAATAATATGATCCCACCTGGGAATATAATATTGAAGAGGAGGTTAGTATAATATATGTATACAAATGCATAGAATTCCTCTTTTCACACGAGACGATAGAAGGTACATTTGGGGGCTTAAAAGCAGGGGAACTTGCAATTCAGAACCTCAGTTCATTCATCCTTACTGGAGATAAAACAGTTCTTAAAAATGAGACTGCTACAGTGGGACTTCCCTGGAGGTCCAGGGGTTAAGATTCTGAGCTTCCAATGCAGGGTTTGATCCCTGGTAGGGGATCGAAGACCCTACAAGCAGCACAGTGTGGCCAGAGGGGAAAAAAAAAAAAGCCTTCTGTGCTGATTGATATCATGTATAACAAGTACCCGGCCCAGAGCCTGTCCTTGAGTAGACTTTCCATAAAAGACTGCCATTTATTTTATTCCTATCATTAGTAATCAGTGACAAAATTTAAAGAACTTAGAAGCATTTATCAAATATCTGGAGGCTTAAGAGCATGGGAAGAAATCAGTTTGTAAAAACCCAGTAATTTATGTATTCATAAGCATCAATTTCTTTATGTAAAAAAACCCCTCCTAATTGATAATATGGATGAATAAGGGCTTCCCAGGTGACGCTAGTGGTAAAGAACTCGCCTGCCAAAGCAGGAGACAAATGAGATGCAGGTTCAATCCCTGGGTCAGGAAGATCCCCTTGCGGAGGGCATGGCAACCGACTCCAGTATTCTTGCCTGGAGAATCCCACAGACGTGGCAGGCTACGGTCAATGGAGTTGCAAAGCAGGCCATGACTGAAGCAACTTAGCAAACACACATGGATAAATAATGGAATATTACTGTTGTCTAATCACTAACTCGTATCTGACTCTGTGCCCTCCAGGTTTTTCTGCGCATGGGATTTCCCAGGCAAGACTACTGGCGCAGGTTACCATTCCCCTCTCCAGGTGATCTTCCTGACTCAGGGATCGAACCCACATCCCCTGCATTGGGAAGCAGATGCTTTACTGCTGAGCCACCAGGGAAGCCATGAAATACTCCACAGCCACTGAAACGAATGAGATACCTCTATAAGCTACATAGACATAGGAGGATCTTCAGGATATAGTGGTTAGAAAAAAAGGAAAGCAAAGAATAATATGATCCCACCTGGGAATATAATATTGAAGAGGAGGTTAGTATAATATATGTATACAAATGCATAGAATTCCTCTGGAAAGATACACAAGGAAGTGGTAAGCATGTGCCGTCCCCAGGGAGAAGTGGGTGGCCAGGGACGGGGCAGGAGGACACTGCATTTTTCACCGTTGGAGCCCCAGGACCCTATACTCGCCCCCTACTGCCTCAGTGTCTTCCCTAAACGTCCACTGACTCCTAACATCCCCTAGGTCCCAAACTACACAAAGCATCTTCCCTCTCCTGTAGCCCTTCTCCCTTCTGGCTACCCATCCTGAGCAACTCCTGTCCCCACAAACTTGGGCCTAGACTTCTAGGTGCTGTATTACCTCCTCCATCGCCCTCCCCATTCTCTGCCCCACCCCCTCCTCTGCATCCCCAGGGTCCCACCGCCAGATGGAACCTGCTTCTCCCCGTCCTCCCAGCTCCTGTAGTTTCTCCCCCTCCACTGCTTCCCCACAGGCCCCAGAGGGGTCTCTCGGACACCCAAATCTGCCCCTGCCCCTCCCTTTGCTCCCAGCCACCCTCACTGGGAGAAGTTCCCCGCCCGGCCGGCCAAGTGCAGGGGAACCTGGCCCCGCCCACCACGCCAGCCTGCTCTTCCCGGCTCCTTAGCTCCGGTCGGACTTGACCGCCAGCCCTTCTCCGGGAATCGCCCCTGGTTTCCTTCGGGCCTTTGCCTACGCTGTCCCCTCTGCCTGCAACGCCCTTAATGCAGCCTCTCTTTCTCTCTCTCTCAATTCAGATCTAACTTCTCCCGGTTCCTGGAAGTCACAACCACCGCCTTCTCCGGAGGCCCTTTGGGCTGTCGCCACCTGAAAGGATTTCTCCCACCCCCCGCCCCCGGGGGGCTCCCCACCGTCGCTGGTCCCTCCCTCCGTCATACCCCGATCGCCCAGGTTTGGAACTGTCTGCGTCTGGGTCTGTCTCCTCCGTCAGACCGTGAGCTCCGTCTGCAAGGGCAGATCTGGGTCTGATTCACCTTTCTGTCCCCAGTGGGTGGGTGGGTGGAGAGACCGAAGCGGAGGGAGGGGAAGAAGGCTGGGAGAGCAAAAAGGGGGAGACAGAGCGGGAGGACAGTGAAAAAAAACCCAATTTGAAGAGGAGGTTAGTATAATATATGTATACAAATGCATAGTTCCTCTGGAAAGATACACAAGGAAGTGGTAAGCATGTGCCGTCCCCAGGGAGAAGTGGGTGGCCAGGGACGGGGCAGGAGGACACTGCATTTTTCACCGTTGGAGCCCCAGGACCCTATACTCGCCCCCTACTGCCTCAGTGTCTTCCCTAAACGTCCACTGACTCCTAACATCCCCTAGGTCCCAAACTACACAAAGCATCTTCCCTCTCCTGTAGCCCTTCTCCCTTCTGGCTACCCATCCTGAGCAACTCCTGTCCCCACAAACTTGGGCCTAGACTTCTAGGTGCTGTATTACCTCCTCCATCGCCCTCCCCATTCTCTGCCCCACCCCCTCCTCTGCATCCCCAGGGTCCCACCGCCAGATGGAACCTGCTTCTCCCCGTCCTCCCAGCTCCTGTAGTTTCTCCCCCTCCACTGCTTCCCCACAGGCCCCAGAGGGGTCTCTCGGACACCCAAATCTGCCCCTGCCCTCCCTTTGCTCCCAGCCACCCTCACTGGGAGAAGTTCCCCGCCCGGCCGGCCAAGTGCAGGGGAACCTGGCCCCGCCCACCACGCCAGCCTGCTCTTCCCGGCTCCTTAGCTCCGGTCGGACTTGACCGCCAGCCCTTCTCCGGGAATCGCCCCTGGTTTCCTTCGGGCCTTTGCCTACGCTGTCCCCTCTGCCTGCAACGCCCTTAATGCAGCCTCTCTTTCTCTCTCTCTCAATTCAGATCTAACTTCTCCCGGTTCCTGGAAGTCACAACCACCGCCTTCTCCGGAGGCCCTTTGGGCTGTCGCCACCTGAAAGGATTTCTCCCACCCCCCGCCCCCGGGGGGCTCCCCACCGTCGCTGGTCCCTCCCTCCGTCATACCCCGATCGCCCAGGTTTGGAACTGTCTGCGTCTGGGTCTGTCTCCTCCGTCAGACCGTGAGCTCCGTCTGCAAGGGCAGATCTGGGTCTGATTCACCTTTCTGTCCCCAGTGGGTGGGTGGGTGGAGAGACCGAAGCGGAGGGAGGGGAAGAAGGCTGGGAGAGCAAAAAGGGGGAGACAGAGCGGGGAGAGGAGCAGCCGCTGATGGCGGGGAGAGGGGGGTGATGTAAGGAGAAAGAGAGAGACACGGAGACCGAGACAGAGGGGCACGCGCAGGGCAGGAGGAGGCAGGCAGGCTGCTGAGAAGGAAAGGGAGGAGAGGTGGAGGGGACGGGAGAAAGCGGGAGAGGAGGACCGGCCCCGGTCGAGGGAGGAGGGAGGGAGCAGAGGGAGCGCCGCCGGCTAACCCTGCCGCCTCCCGACCCCTTTTGTCCCGTCCCTCCGCCCTGCGTCACGCTCCCCGGCCCGGCCTCCCCTCTCCGCTCCCTCCCCCGCCCCGCTCCTCCTCCCCGGGGCTGGATGGAATTTTTTCCCCTGGACCGGGGCCAGCTCCGGGGCAGTGGTGGAGGAGGCGGGGGGGGCAGCCAGGCCGGACTGGGCTGGGCGGCGGGGAGGGGAGGGGCCTGGGCGGGGGCCCCCCTGGGGAGGGGGCTGGCCCGGCGGGGTCCCGGGCGGGGGCGCCGGGCCCGCAGAGCCGGGTGGAGACGCAGGCCAGAGGGAGTCGGGAAGGAGGATGGCGGGGACGCCCGGAGGAAGGGGAGAGGCCGTCGGGCGGCGGAGGCGGGGAGAGGATGGAGAGCTAGCTGTCTGCCGCGGCGGGGCCCGGCTCAGCCCGGCCCGGGGGGTGCCCGCCGGGACCCTTCCCCTCGACGCGGGAGCGGCGGAGCCGTGAGTCTGCGGAGAGGGAGGGGCATGGTGGGGACCCGGGGCCCGGACTCCGGGGTCCCTAGGGGACGGGGGCAGCCGGGGGCCTGGATTTCTGGGTTCCTGGAGGAGAAGGAGGAGGCTGGGAACTCAGAGTCCGGAATCCTCGGAGGAGGGACTGGGGGCCTGGATTCCGGGGTCCAGGAGGAGGATCGGGCACGGAGCGCCTCCTGAATTCCTTGGGAGGGATTTCTCCCACCCCCCGCCCCCGGGGGGCGCCCCACCGTCGCTGGTCCCTCCCTCCGTCATACCCCGATCGCCCAGGTTTGGAACTGTCTGCGTCTGGGTCTGTCTCCTCCGTCAGACCGTGAGCTCCGTCTGCAAGGGCAGATCTGGGTCTGATTCACCTTTCTGTCCCCAGTGGGTGGGTGGGTGGAGAGACCGAAGCGGAGGGAGGGGAAGAAGGCTGGGAGAGCAAAAAGGGGGAGACAGAGCGGGGAGAGGAGCAGCCGCTGATGGCGGGGAGAGGGGGGTGATGTAAGGAGAAAGAGAGAGACACGGAGACCGAGACAGAGGGGCACGCGCAGGGCAGGAGGAGGCAGGCAGGCTGCTGAGAAGGAAAGGGAGGAGAGGTGGAGGGGACGGGAGAAAGCGGGAGAGGAGGACCGGCCCCGGTCGAGGGAGGAGGGAGGGAGCAGAGGGAGCGCCGCCGGCTAACCCTGCCGCCTCCCGACCCCTTTTGTCCCGTCCCTCCGCCCTGCGTCACGCTCCCCGGCCCGGCCTCCCCTCTCCGCTCCCTCCCGCCCCGCTCCTCCTCCCGGGGCTGGATGGAATTTTTCCCTGGACCGGGGCCAGCTCCGGGGCAGTGGTGGAGGAGGCGGGGGGCAGCCAGGCCGGACTGGGCTGGGCGGCGGGGAGGAGGGGCCTGGGCGGGGGCCCCCCTGGGGAGGGGGCTGGCCCGGCGGGGTCCCGGGCGGGGGCGCCGGGCCCGCAGAGCCGGGTGGAGACGCAGGCCAGAGGGAGTCGGGAAGGAGGATGGCGGGGACGCCCGGAGGAAGGGGAGAGGCCGTCGGGCGGCGGAGGCGGGGAGAGGATGGAGAGCTAGCTGTCTGCCGCGGCGGGGCCCGGCTCAGCCCGGCCCGGGGGGTGCCCGCCGGGACCCTTCCCCTCGACGCGGGAGCGGCGGAGCCGTGAGTCTGCGGAGAGGGAGGGGCATGGTGGGGACCCGGGGCCCGGACTCCGGGGTCCCTAGGGGACGGGGGCAGCCGGGGGCCTGGATTTCTGGGTTCCTGGAGGAGAAGGAGGAGGCTGGGAACTCAGAGTCCGGAATCCTCGGAGGAGGGGACTGGGGGGCCTGGATTCCGGGGTCCAGGAGGAGGATCGGGCACGGAGCGCCTCCTGAATTCCTTTGGGAGGAGAGCGATGGGGCTGGGGTAGCGGGGTTCGGAGCCACAGTCGACCGGGAAGAGATGCCCTCCCGCGGCCTCCGGGGAGGTGGAGGGAGGGGCTGGGTTTGGAGGTGTCTCTGGCAGCGGAAGGGTTAACGTCTGGCTGGAGGGGCGGGGGAGGGGCAGGGAAGGGGCTGCGGGGCTTTGAGGGGTCAAGGGTGAGCCGTGCAAGTGGGAGGGGGCTGCCGAGGAGGAGGGGAGGTTGTCTGGGCTGCCAGACAGGCCAGGGTCAGCGGCGGGGGCAGGGGATGTCTGGCGGAGGAGAGGCCCAGCGTCCCGGCTCCCCTGGGGACCGGGATTCCAGGCCTCAGCCCCTCCTCCCTCAGACCTGGGAGTCCGCGACCCAGCCCCTCCCGCAGAATTCCAGAGCGCGGACCCCCAGCCTCCTTTAGCCTAAGACCCTGAAGACTAGGCCTCCATTTCTTCCTCCCTCAGCCCTGGGGGTTCTCATTCCAGCCCCCACTCTGCATGGAACCCCGAGTTCGGGACCCCAGCCCCTTCCTCGCCCGAACCCAGGAGTCCCCACCTCCTCTTTGGCCCCAGCTGGAGTCCAGCCCTCTGGGGGTTAAGGGGGCGTGGCCAGCTGGTTGCCATGGTGCCAGACTGTTTGGGTCTGCTCTCTGACCCTTGGGGGCTCCCCAGGGTCTGCAGAGAGGGGGAGGGGGACCCAGACCTGGGGTGGTGGGGGAATCCTGCCGCCAACCTTTTCCCCAAATCGGGCCTGTGGGCCCAGGGAGTTGGCGTCTCCACCAAGGCCCTGTCCAGTGACCTTGAACCAGACCCCTGTCTCTGGGCCTCAGTTTCCCTTAGGAGAGACCGGTTGGGAGAGTGGAGAGATGCTGAGGTCCTGCAAACCTTGAAGATTCTCGGCTTCCCCTCGGCTCTCACCCCCCTCCCCAGGCCCCAGGCAGCCCCGGGGCATGCTGGGAACCCAGGCCTGGGCTCTGGGCCAGGTTGTGGGGGGGGCGGGGGCAGCCTCCTCCCTTCCCCTTCCTCCCCACCTTGGCCTGACTCTCGCCCCCGCCGGAGGGTCTGGGAGGTTGGGAAGGAGAGAAGGGGGATGAGAGCTGGGACCGTAGACCCGTCTCTGGCCCCCTCCCCCCTTGCCTCCTCCGCCCCTTCCCGCCTCGCCTCCTCCTCCTCAGCAGGTCGCTACCCCAGCCCTGGGCCCCTTCTCGAACCACCCCCACCCCACCCCCAGCTCCAGACCTGGCTCCGAGCTGCTGCGAGGGGGAGGGAGAGAAGGAAGGAGAAAGAGAGAGAAGAGGGGGGAGGAAAGGGAGGAGAGAGACCTAGGAGGGAGGGAAGGAGAAAGAGAGGGAGAAAAGGAGAGAAGGAGGCCGAGAGATGGAGAGCAGGGCGGAGGGGAGGAGGCAGACAGAAAAAAGGGGGGAGAGGAGAGTGAGACGGGGAAATCGAGGGAGAGAGGAGAGGGACAAAGACGGAGGGAGGGGGAGGAGAAGGGAGGGTGGAAGACCGAAGGGAAAGGAAAAGGAGAAAAGAGAGGAGAGAGAACGAGGCGGGGGAGAGCCGAGAGAGACGGCCTGAGAATGGCCCTGTGACGAGGGAGCAGGCAGAGCAGAGGGGGAGGATGGGCAGCGCAGAGCCGGGAGAAGCACCCGGAGGCTGGAGGAGATGGAGACCAGGTGAGACTGAGAGCGAGAGAGCGAGCGAGCAGCCGCAGAGAGAGCCCGCGGGACCGGGACGATGGAGCGGGAGCGGGAGACAGCGGGAGCGAGACGGCCGGAGCGCTGGATGGAGGCGGAGGTGCTCAGGTGCACAGCCAGCCCAGGGCCGGGGAGGGCGGGTGCTGGTCCCTCTGCCCGGAAGGCCTGGCCCCTCCCACTCACCGGCCGGCCAGGGCTCAGCCTTCCCACCTGCGAAATGGAGGTGCTCAGGGCACCTCGCGCTCCGGGATCCTAGCTGTCAGTGTGGTACGGGATGAGAGGCCAAAAGAAGGGCTGGGACAGGAATAGATACCCAGACCAGCTTTTGACGGTTTTATATCCCATGGGCGGCCTCCGCCCAGGTCCTGGATTTCGGAATCTGACAGGTAGGGAGGGAAGCGGCTCGCCCAAGTGGCCATACTCCAAAACAGGTGAGGTTTGCTTGGACGGAGGATCCGGGAAGCCGGGCTGTGCCTTCTCCAAGAAGGGAGGCCTGGCTGGATTCCCGGGTCTGAGGGAGGAGGGGCCTGGGGGCCTGGCCTCCTGGGTGCCCTGGGGAGAAGGGGGCTGTGGACTTGAACTTCTGAGGGAGGAGGAGGGCCCCGGGGGCCTGAACTCTTGGGTCCCTGGTGAAGAAGGGGCCGAGGGACCGACTCTTGGGCTCCTTGGGGAGGAGGGGGCCGGGGGCCCGGATTCCTGGGTCCTGGCACCCACCCGTAGAACCGACCTTGCGGGGCCTTCGCCGCACACAAGCTCGTGTCTGTGGGTCCGTGTCGGGGGCTCACCACCGCGGCTGTGGGCCTCCCGGCCCTCCCCGCCCTCTGGCCCCCGTCCGTCCATCCGTGTGTCTGTCCACCTGCCGCGCCCCCCGGGCTGAGGTAGGAGGTTGTATAGTTGAGGAGGACACCCACGGAGATCACTATACGGCCTCCTAGCTTTCCCCAGGCTGCGCCCTGCACGGGACGGCCCGGCCCGGCGGGGACCCCGACCCCGGTCCCCTGCCCCACCTGGCCAGGCTGCGGAGGGGGGCTGCCGCAGGGACCCTGGGAGAAGAGCCAGGCTGCCTGTCCTGTCCTCAGCCCCACAGTCCTTCCTTCCCTGTCCTTTAGAGAGGTTCCCTCCCGTGCAGAAATCTCCGCTTTGCTTTCCCTGTCTCCTCTGGCTCTCTGTGCCGTGGCCTCTGAGACTCTGTCTGCGTCAGTCTTTCTGGGTCTCTGACCCTCTCTGTGGCTCAGTTTCTGTCTTTCGGGCCCTCCCGGTGTCTCTGTGCCATGTCCATTTCTGCCGCACTTCCCTACCCAACCCCAGGGCCTGGCAGGCCCCTCCCACACCACGCTGCCGGCCTCTGCGTCCCTGAGACCCTTTAACCTGTGAGGACGTCCAGGGTCACAGGTGAGGTTCTTGGGAGCCTGGCGTCCGGCCCAACCACCAGCCTGGGGCTTGCCAGACCGACCCCTCTCACCCTTCCTCCCTGAAAACCCTGACCTTGGACTGGTGACTGAAACCTGACCTCTGAGGAAGCGGCGCGCCCAAGTGGCCATACTCCAAAACAGGTGAGGTTTGCTTGGACGGAGGATCCGGGAAGCCGGGCTGTGCCTTCTCCAAGAAGGGAGGCCTGGCTGGATTCCCGGGTCTGAGGGAGGAGGGGCCTGGGGGCCTGGCCTCCTGGGTGCCCTGGGGAGAAGGGGGCTGTGGACTTGAACTTCTGAGGGAGGAGGAGGGCCCCGGGGGCCTGAACTCTTGGGTCCCTGGTGAAGAAGGGGCCGAGGGACCGACTCTTGGGCTCCTTGGGGAGGAGGGGGCCGGGGGCCCGGATTCCTGGGTCCTGGCACCCACCCGTGGAACCGACCTTGCGGGGCCTTCGCCGCACACAAGCTCGTGTCTGTGGGTCCGTGTCGGGGGCTCACCACCGCGGCTGTGGGCCTCCCGGCCCTCCCCGCCCTCTGGCCCCCGTCCGTCCATCCGTGTGTCTGTCCACCTGCCGCGCCCCCCGGGCTGAGGTAGGAGGTTGTATAGTTGAGGAGGACACCCACGGAGATCACTATACGGCCTCCTAGCTTTCCCCAGGCTGCGCCCTGCACGGGACGGCCCGGCCCGGCGGGGACCCCGACCCGGTCCCCTGCCCCACCTGGCCAGGCTGCGGAGGGGGGCTGCCGCAGGGACCCTGGGAGAAGAGCCAGGCTGCCTGTCCTGTCCTCAGCCCCACAGTCCTTCCTTCCCTGTCCTTTAGAGAGGTTCCCTCCCGTGCAGAAATCTCCGCTTTGCTTTCCCTGTCTCCTCTGGCTCTCTGTGCCGTGGCCTCTGAGACTCTGTCTGCGTCAGTCTTTCTGGGTCTCTGACCCTCTCTGTGGCTCAGTTTCTGTCTTTCGGGCCCTCCCGGTGTCTCTGTGCCATGTCCATTTCTGCCGCACTTCCCTACCCAACCCCAGGGCCTGGCAGGCCCCTCCCACACCACGCTGCCGGCCTCTGCGTCCCTGAGACCCTTTAACCTGTGAGGACGTCCAGGGTCACAGGTGAGGTTCTTGGGAGCCTGGCGTCCGGCCCAACCACCAGCCTGGGGCTTGCCAGACCGACCCCTCTCACCCTTCCTCCCTGAAAACCCTGACCTTGGACTGGTGACTGAAACCTGACCTCTGCCCCCACATCTTGGGCCCCTCCCCCATGCCACAGTGACCTCACAAAAGTCACCAGCTTCTCCCCCAGGCTGAGACCCTCTGCCATGACCATGGCCCGGCTGGCCCCATCGCATGCTGTCCTGTCTTCTGTGGTGGCCCTCATGGTCTTCAGGGCCTCGGCCTGGGCCTGTCTCCTCTGCTTCACATCTTACGACGAGCGCCTCCAAATCTGCAAGATCTTCGCCGGCCTGGACAGCCCTGAGCTCGGGAAGTGTGAGGAGGCCTTCGCAGACGCCTTCAAGGGCCTCCTGGACACTGAAATCAGTGAGAGGGCCCCCCGCCCCAGCACCCCCCAGGGCTCCAGAGGTAGGCGAAGGGAGAGGCCTGGAGAGATCAGGAGAGATCAAGGGGGACAGAGACACAGAGGTGGGAGAATGGAGACTTGGGGAGCAGAGAGATCAGAGGCAGAGGGATGTCCACCCCTGGGGATGTGGTCTTGGAGAAGCCGTCCCCGCAGCCCCTGCCTCCCGCCCACCCAGACTACGACGAGCGGGGCCAGCTGCACGATGCCTTCACCCAGATGACCCACTCCCTGCAGGAGGTGGCCATCGCCCAGGGTGAGTGCGCTGGCGGCAGTGGTGGAAAATGGCTGGCTGAGCGGGGAAAGCCCAGAATTTGATGCCAAGAGAGCTGGGTGGCTTTGTCCGGGAGAAGAGATGGGCTGGGGCTGGTGGGTTCAGTGCAGAAGCCAGCGGCGCTCACGGAGGTGTGACTTGCCCTCTCCCTGACTGCGAGGTTCTGGGCGTGTCACTGCCCTCTCCCCAACCTCAAGCCACAGCTTACCCATCTGAGAAATGGGACAAACACTGGGCGTCACAGCTTGGTGAGAGGGAGGGGCCTCCGGCATGGCCGCAGACTTCAGGCAGGAGAGCGTCCTCTGGCCTAAAGCTCACATAGTCTCTACGGTGAACACAGTGAGCCCCCATTTTTGACATGGAGGCCATTAGCGGGCCGGAAGACAGCTAGGAGCAGGAGGGAGAGACTCATTCAGGAGACGGGCACAGGTGACAGCCTTGAGGTGGGTGAGTCACACAGTCTGGAGAAACACTTGCATTCAGGCTGGGGCGACCCCCGTGGCCCAGGGGCAGTGTGAGCAGTGATCATACCAGGCCACCGTGGTCACAGGACACAGGACCCCCACTCCCGGCCCCCACGTGCTGGAGACTGGAACTATTGGGAACGGGGAGTACTCACTGCTATGCAGCCTAACCTCAACATTCCACGCGGTCTGGGGCCTCCGCACTTACCTCTGCATCTGGGTTCCGTTACCAAGAGGCTTCCCACTCTTGCCTCCAAGCTTTCTGACAAAGCTCCCCAAACATGAGGAGCGCCCCATCCATCCAGGAGCCCCTCCAGGCAGGTGGATGGCGAGGCAGCAAAGAGAAGGGTTCAGCTGTGGATCCCCCACCTCCAAAGGGAGAGAGCGGTGAGAAGCTTGGAGTTAGTGGGCGTATGGGGAGGATCCCAGGAGGCGCCCCTTTCCCCCCCTACACAGGCCAACTTGCCATGGAAGGTTTTGAAAAGAGCAGAGAAACAAGTTCAGCTCTGGGTGCAGAAGATCCTCGAGGGCTGGGTGCAGGACCGACTGGAGCAGGGGAGCACGTGGAGGCCGGGAGGCTGTGGGGAAGGAGGCCAGAGCTGGGCTGGGGATTGCGAAGATGCAGAAGAGGACACCAAGGGCAGAAGGGTCGTGACTTGGGTCTGGTGACCTGGCTTGGGTCAGGAAGAGAGGAAGAGGAGGGTCAGGGGCATGGGCTGAGTCTGGTTCCATGCCTGAGTGGGCAATGGATCACCTCTGAGAGGGGAGCCTGGGAGGAAGAACAGGAGCCTGGATCGATGGTGAACTGGGGGAGGAGACATTGAGTGCGAGGGGCCTTTGGGGCAGGAGCTTGGTGAGAGGAGGGCCTCCGGCATGGCCGCAGACTTCAGGCAGGAGAGCGTCCTCTGGCCTAAAGCTCACATAGTCTCTACGGTGAACACAGTGAGCCCCCATTTTTGACATGGAGGCCATTAGCGGGCCGGAAGACAGCTAGGAGCAGGAGGGAGAGACTCATTCAGGAGACGGGCACAGGTGACAGCCTTGAGGTGGGTGAGTCACACAGTCTGGAGAAACACTTGCATTCAGGCTGGGGCGACCCCCGTGGCCCAGGGGCAGTGTGAGCAGTGATCATACCAGGCCACCGTGGTCACAGGACACAGGACCCCCACTCCCGGCCCCCACGTGCTGGAGACTGGAACTATTGGGAACGGGGAGTACTCACTGCTATGCAGCCTAACCTCAACATTCCACGCGGTCTGGGGCCTCCGCACTTACCTCTGCATCTGGGTTCCGTTACCAAGAGGCTTCCCACTCTTGCCTCCAAGCTTTCTGACAAAGCTCCCCAAACATGAGGAGCGCCCCATCCATCCAGGAGCCTCTCCAGGCAGGTGGATGGCGAGGCAGCAAAGAGAAGGGTTCAGCTGTGGATCCCCCACCTCCAAAGGGAGAGAGCGGTGAGAAGCTTGGAGTTAGTGGGCGTATGGGGAGGATCCCAGGAGGCGCCCTTCCTCCCCTACACAGGCCAACTTGCCATGGAAGGTTTTGAAAAGAGCAGAGAAACAAGTTCAGCTCTGGGTGCAGAAGATCCTCGAGGGCTGGGTGCAGGACCGACTGGAGCAGGGGAGCACGTGGAGGCCGGGAGGCTGTGGGGAAGGAGGCCAGAGCTGGGCTGGGGATTGCGAAGATGCAGAAGAGGACACCAAGGGCAGAAGGGTCGTGACTTGGGTCTGGTGACCTGGCTTGGGTCAGGAAGAGAGGAAGAGGAGGGTCAGGGGCATGGGCTGAGTCTGGTTCCATGCCTGAGTGGGCAATGGATCACCTCTGAGAGGGGAGCCTGGGAGGAAGAACAGGAGCCTGGATCGATGGTGAACTGGGGGAGGAGACATTGAGTGCGAGGGGCCTGGGGACACCCAGGGTTCAGCTTGGAGTCTAGGAGACTTGAAACTATCCTGAAGGAGCAGGGCCATGAGCCAGGGAAGGGCAGGGTCAGCTTGGGGTGTAGGAAGGTCCTCTGGGGCCATATGGGGGAGGGACTGGAGGCAGAGACTGGGAAAAGCTGGTGCATTAGGCTCCACCAATATTTACTGAATGTGCCAGGATCACGATCAGGGGCAAGCTGTGCCCCAAACTGCAAGCCACCTGCCCTCAGGAGGCTTGCATTGATTATTAAGCGTAACCAGTGAAAGGCCACAGGTGTCAGTTGGTGATTCGTGCTGTGGAGGAAAACAGAAGGGGCGAGGACGGGGGTGGCCCGTGAGATCATTGTTTAATTAAACACATTGATCAATGGAGGTGCACATGAGAAGGTCTAATTGAACAGTGACTGAAGCCAGGGGACAGAGAAAGCCACGCAGATCACCTGGGGAGAGAGCTTCCGGGCAGTGGGAAGAGCAGTGCAAGCCAGTGGTTCTCTAGCCCCACTGTGTATGTCAGGATCTCCTGTGAGCTTATGTAGGCTCCTGGGCCCCACCCTCTGTTTCTGGCCCATAGATCTGATATGGGGCTCAGAAATGTTAGAAATGGACATTTCTAACAAGTCCCCAGATGCTGTTACTGTTCTGGGAACACACTTTGAGAACCACTATGGTGGGTTTCAGCCAGAGGACCCCCTCTTTGGAGCTTATACCCAGTGATCATCACTTCAGCAAGTCTCTTCAGTTCTTGCTCCTGAAATGAGGAAGCCAGTGAGAATTTTAAGGAAGGAGGGGGTCTGACTAAGGCCACGTAGGTCGAGGCCAGAAGCAGAGAGTTCAGCAGTGGCTGGGACCTGTTGCGGTGGTCCAGGAGGGGGCAAGGTGAACCTACCCCTTACATGGAAGATGCTGTGTCTGCAGAGAGCGATTTATGTTAATTATCCTCCTAAAGGATGTCCTTATACCAGCCCTGTGAGGTGGGGTTGTATAGCTGCGTTTTCTAGATGGGGAAGTTGGGGCTCCCTGGATGTGAAGGAAGCACCCAGGGGATGTCTGGAACCTGTCGGGTGAGGGGGTTGGGAAGAATCAGGACACCTCCGGGGTCCCTCTTGAATGGAGGACCTGAGAGATGGATGTGCTGACTCAGAGTGGCTTTGCCAGGGGTGGGTGGTACTTAGTGTATGAAACCATGGAGCGGGTGGTGTGGGGTTGAGGCGGGCAGGGTGTGTACCACAGACAGTGGTCGTATGTGGGGTCTCTGGAGTTTGGCACATGAATTCCCATCTAGCTGTGTGATCTTGGGCCCGCTTCCTAACCTCTGTGTGTCTCGCTTTCCCCACCTCAGACTTGGAGGTAGAAAAAGCAGTAGTTGGTCCTTCTCTAACACTGTTCCAGCCACCATCCTAAGGACTTAGATTTATCCCATCATGGTCGTTAAGTGGTTATCCCCTAGTTGGGGAAAGGGAGACGTTTATCTTGTAGGACAGTATGTCCTCTCCACTCAGGCTGTGAGGAAGACACCAATATTGTCCCGTTTATGAACAGGGAAAAACCAAGGGGGATGTGAGGAGCAGCTCTAGCCCCACTGTGTATGTCAGGATCTCCTGTGAGCTTATGTAGGCTCCTGGGCCCCACCCTCTGTTTCTGGCCCATAGATCTGATATGGGGCTCAGAAATGTTAGAAATGGACATTTCTAACAAGTCCCCAGATGCTGTTACTGTTCTGGGAACACACTTTGAGAACCACTATGGTGGGTTTCAGCCAGAGGACCCCCTCTTTGGAGCTTATACCCAGTGATCATCACTTCAGCAAGTCTCTTCAGTTCTTGCTCCTGAAATGAGGAAGCCAGTGAGAATTTTAAGGAAGGAGGGGGTCTGACTAAGGCCACGTAGGTCGAGGCCAGAAGCAGAGAGTTCAGCAGTGGCTGGGACCTGTTGCGGTGGTCCAGGAGGGGGCAAGGTGAACCTACCCCTTACATGGAAGATGCTGTGTCTGCAGAGAGCGATTTATGTTAATTATCCTCCTAAAGGATGTCCTTATACCAGCCCTGTGAGGTGGGGTTGTATAGCTGCGTTTTCTAGATGGGGAAGTTGGGGCTCCCCTGGATGTGAAGGAAGCACCCAGGGGATGTCTGGAACCTGTCGGGTGAGGGGGTTGGGAAGAATCAGGACACCTCCGGGGTCCCTCTTGAATGGAGGACCTGAGAGATGGATGTGCTGACTCAGAGTGGCTTTGCCAGGGGTGGGTGGTACTTAGTGTATGAAACCATGGAGCGGGTGGTGTGGGGTTGAGGCGGGCAGGGTGTGTACCACAGACAGTGGTCGTATGTGGGGTCTCTGGAGTTTGGCACATGAATTCCCATCTAGCTGTGTGATCTTGGGCCCGCTTCCTAACCTCTGTGTGTCTCGCTTTCCCCACCTCAGACTTGGAGGTAGAAAAAGCAGTAGTTGGTCCTTCTCTAACACTGTTCCAGCCACCATCCTAAGGACTTAGATTTATCCCATCATGGTCGTTAAGTGGTTATCCCCTAGTTGGGGAAAGGGAGACGTTTATCTTGTAGGACAGTATGTCCTCTCCACTCAGGCTGTGAGGAAGACACCAATATTGTCCCCGTTTTATGAACAGGGAAACAGAGGATCGGGAAGGTGAGATGCTTGGTTGAGGGCACGTAGGGAGGAGGAATGTGAGGAGCAGCTCAAGTGTGAGACAGGTGTGCTCACAGTTGGAGGAGACAGGACTCAAACCCAGATGATCCAAAGCCGTTGAAGCTCCCTAATGAAGCACCTCTTTGGGGGAGATTTTTAAAACTTGTGTCCCCTTGTAGTTCAGGTGACATAAGCCTGCCCCTTGCCCCTTTGGGCATTTCACTCCATCCTGGTTTTACTGCCAGCAGCTGACTTGGTATATTCCACACTCGCCCTCCCCAAGAGTCACTTGGTTTGGCCCCATAGATACTCCTGGGCTGCCTTCTCTAGCACCATCCTGGCTTCTCATTTGAGTGCTCCACTGGCACCAGCTCCTCCTGACCACCCTGCCATCTCCAAGGACATCTCCTGCCTGCCTTGTGGTCAAGGAGAGATGGTTAAGTCCTTGACCCCTCATTTTGGACCCGTTTCCTGGTTCCAGTGTCCCCTCTCTCCAGCTTCTACCCAAGCATCCTCTCTTCAGCCAGACTCTTATCAGAACCCTTAACTCCCTCCCTTGTTGTGGTAAAACCTTTGTATGGTAAAACTGAAATGGCTTAAGCAAAGTACAACTTTGTTTCTCCCATATAAAATAAGCCTTGAGGTAGGCACTTAAGGATAGCATGGCAGCTCCATTTTCCTGGGAACCGAATGCCCTGCCAGCTTTCTGCAGTCCTAGGGTCTGCCCCTTATCCTCAGGATCCTATATAGCTGCTGGAGCACCAGCCACTAAATCTAAGCTTCTAGCAACAGGATGAAGGGAGGGGAAGAGGTCAATACAATGGCATCCGTTCTCTTTTACTTTCTGTGACGTCACCCTGGCACTTACATCTCAAGGATCAGAACTTGGACATAGGACCACAGTCAGGTCACATGACTGCAGCTAGCGCAGCACAAGTTGTAAAAGGTAGTGTTCTAGCTAGGGATAGGGGATCTTTCTCAGCTGAAAGGCAGTGATTTGCTCTAAAAAAAAAAAAAAAGAAAAACGGGTACTTGGAGGCAACTGACAATCCCTATGTATTAGTATGCTAAGACTGCTGTAACAACCATAGACGGGGTGACAACTAACAGAAGTTTATTTGTTCACAATTCTGGAGGCTAGATGTCTGAGATCAAGGTGTCCATGTACACAGGGTTGGTTTCTTCTGAGGCATCTCTCCTGGGCTTGCAGATGACTGTCTTCCCTCTGTGTCCAGATTTCCTTCTCTTCCCAGGAAATCAGTCATGTTGGGTTAAGACCCACCCTAAAAACCTTATTTAAACTTCATTACCTCCTTAAGACTCCACCTCTGAGTACAGTTACATTCTGAAGGGCTGGTGGTTAGGACTTCAACATACAAATTTGGGAGGGACAAAATCCAGCCCATAGCACCCTGCCACATGACTTACCTGGTGGCTCAGCAGTAAAGAATCTGCCTGCAATGTTGGAGACACAGATCTGATCCCTGGGTCTGGAAGATCCCCTGGAGAAGGAAACAGCAACTCATTCCAGTAGTATTCCCTGAGAAATTCCACGGACAGAGGAGCCTGGCAGGGGTCACAAAAGAGTCAGACACAACTTAGCGACAAAACGACAAAGTTCTGCCACATTTCTTATTTCCAAGACTCCACCTCCACCTACAAACCATTCTAGCCATTCACTTTGAAAAAGTCCCTCATAGTTTGGAGGCCATTACAGTGGTCAAAACTCAGGGCAGAAAACATAAAAAGTATGAAAGAGGGATAGAAATGAAGAAGCTGGAAACTGGCAAAGTGGGCATGTGCCCTGACGTGAGTGGGTGGCTGCCACTAGGCTCCAGCCAACTGCTGCCTCATGGAAATACTCTGTTAGAGCTCTTCCACATCTATTAAAGGGATGCCAAACGTTTTATGTGACTTGCCAAACGGTATATGATGGAACTGGTTAGTTTTTTTTAAAAAAAAAACACTTTCCAGGCCAAATATAACACATCCAAGGGATGGATTGTGGCCCCAGGCTTCCAACTGTGGTCCTCATCCCAATTGGATCCTGGAATTCATTCTACAGATACTTATTTCAAAGACTCGGGGCCCTCTCCTGCTTTCTGAGGACACAGCACTAAGGGACATGTTTACTTACTTGAGAGATAGACTTAAATGCTCACTATGAATATTTAAATATGTATTTGCCAACTGATGAGAGTTATGAATGGGGCACTGTTACAGATAAAAACAGGGGATTGGATTTGATTAGATTTGTGGTCAGGGAAACCCTCTGAGGAGGTGACTTGAGTTATGACATGAAGGATGAGTAGCAGTAGGGGGAGAGGTATTCAGGAAACCGAAGGCAGCATGTGCAAAGGCCCTGAGGCAGTAGAGAATATGATTCTTTTCATATTAGAGTAAGTGAAAGGTGGGTATTCTGGATGGGATAAAAAGGGAGATGAGAACAGGCCAGACCATGTAGGGCCTCCTAGGCCTTGGGAGAAGTTTGACTTTTATCCTCTTTCCCCTCAACAAGATGATGCAGAGGGTTCCGTCAAAGAGATTAGTCCAGAGGCAACAGCAGGAAGGAGATTTAGGGATATGCCAGGGTAGACAGAGTAGGAGCATATACCAGAGACCTGGGGGTGGAGAAGGGCTGAGGCGGGCCCGGCATGAGGACAGCCAGCTCTGCCAACCTTGGGGAAGGGTCTTTGAGGACTCCTCCACCCTCCAGGGCCCAAACAAAGAGGAGCCTGGCAGGGGTCACAAAAGAGTCAGACACAACTTAGCGACAAAACGACAAAGTTCTGCCACATTTCTTATTTCCAAGACTCCACCTCCACCTACAAACCATTCTAGCCATTCACTTTGAAAAAGTCCCTCATAGTTTGGAGGCCATTACAGTGGTCAAAACTCAGGGCAGAAAACATAAAAAGTATGAAAGAGGGATAGAAATGAAGAAGCTGGAAACTGGCAAAGTGGGCATGTGCCCTGACGTGAGTGGGTGGCTGCCACTAGGCTCCAGCCAACTGCTGCCTCATGGAAATACTCTGTTAGAGCTCTTCCACATCTATTAAAGGGATGCCAAACGTTTTATGTGACTTGCCAAACGGTATATGATGGGAACTGGTTAGTTTTTTTTAAAAAAAAAACACTTTCCAGGCCAAATATAACACATCCAAGGGATGGATTGTGGCCCCAGGCTTCCAACTGTGGTCCTCATCCCAATTGGATCCTGGAATTCATTCTACAGATACTTATTTCAAAGACTCGGGGCCCTCTCCTGCTTTCTGAGGACACAGCACTAAGGGACATGTTTACTTACTTGAGAGATAGACTTAAATGCTCACTATGAATATTTAAATATGTATTTGCCAACTGATGAGAGTTATGAATGGGGCACTGTTACAGATAAAAACAGGGGATTGGATTTGATTAGATTTGTGGTCAGGGAAACCCTCTGAGGAGGTGACTTGAGTTATGACATGAAGGATGAGTAGCAGTAGGGGGAGAGGTATTCAGGAAACCGAAGGCAGCATGTGCAAAGGCCCTGAGGCAGTAGAGAATATGATTCTTTTCATATTAGAGTAAGTGAAAGGTGGGTATTCTGGATGGGATAAAAAGGGAGATGAGAACAGGCCAGACCATGTAGGGCCTCCTAGGCCTTGGGAGAAGTTTGACTTTTATCCTCTTTCCCCTCAACAAGATGATGCAGAGGGGTTCCGTCAAAGAGATTAGTCCAGAGGCAACAGCAGGAAGGAGATTTAGGGATATGCCAGGGTAGACAGAGTAGGAGCATATACCAGAGACCTGGGGGGTGGAGAAGGGCTGAGGGCGGGGCACAGGCATGAGGACAGCCAGCTCTGCCAACCTTGGGGAAGGGTCTTTGAGGACTCCCTCCACCCTCCAGGGTCCTTTCAAGTTGCCTTCCGTCATGCTGCAGAGAAAATGCAGAAGACTATATTGCAACTTAAAGAAGGTAAGTTAGGCTGTCTCCTTCCCTCCAGGCACCGTTAGAAAACCCCACTCCAGAGGCCCTCCTCTGCTCCGTTCCGGGCCCCATCTCTTGAGTCCAGCTTCCCTTGTGGGTCACTCCAGACACAGCCTCTTCCCCTGCTAGGACCACTTTAGGTCCGGCCCCGCCTCTCCGACGGGAGGTTACCTCTAACTGGGACCCCTTGGCAGGACAGTCCTGTCGTAGATTAACCCTGGGCCTCTTCATGAATCTGCCTGACCCTGGGCACTCTGACAGACTTCCTTTCCATCTGGGCCGCCTTAGTGGGCTACTCCCAACCTGACGACACCTGTAATTCCCCTAATTAGACTCAGGCCCCTCCGAGGGTCGCCCGGAATATAGGCCCACCCGCTCGATGGAATACACCGGGGCTGGCCCTGCCGTCCTGGTGAGAGCTGCGGGGATGTGCCTGGCCTCTGAGTGGAATGCAGCAGGTCTGGCCTGGTCCCCGGTGAAGTACCGCAGGCCTGGCCCCGCCTACAGGTGGAATGCAGCGGGCTTGGCCCCGCCCCCTTGGGACCTGGCTCGGTTTCCTTGGAGGAATGAATGCGTCCGGGCCAGAAAGGTTTCCTCTAGGGGAGCTTCAGGTGGGCGCCGGCCGCAACTTAACAGGGTGGTAACGCTTCCTGTCTCTCCGCAGTCCAGGCCTGCATCCCTCCCTGCGGTAAGCACTTCATTCAAAGCTAAGAATTGTGGGTGGGAGGGAGGTGGCAGGGGCCGAAACCTGGACGTTTGGAAGAGCAAGGGTGGCCTCTGATCTGAAGGGGCCAATACGAGCCAAGGAGCAAAGTAAGTACGCATTGTTCACAAACCTCACGAAAGGCGGGTCTGAAAACCACACCAATAGGAATGCTAGAGGCTAGAGCGTGGTGAGAGCCCGGCAATGAGTGCAAGGGGTAGGGGGGCATATACCAGAGACCTGGGGTGGAGAAGGGCTGAGGGCGGGGCACAGGCATGAGGACAGCCAGCTCTGCCAACCTTGGGGAAGGGTCTTTGAGGACTCCCTCCACCCTCCAGGGTCCTTTCAAGTTGCCTTCCGTCATGCTGCAGAGAAAATGCAGAAGACTATATTGCAACTTAAAGAAGGTAAGTTAGGCTGTCTCCTTCCCTCCAGGCACCGTTAGAAAACCCCACTCCAGAGGCCCTCCTCTGCTCCGTTCCGGGCCCCATCTCTTGAGTCCAGCTTCCCTTGTGGGTCACTCCAGACACAGCCTCTTCCCCTGCTAGGACCACTTTAGGTCCGGCCCCGCCTCTCCGACGGGAGGTTACCTCTAACTGGGACCCCTTGGCAGGACAGTCCTGTCGTAGATTAACCCGGGCCTCTTCATGAATCTGCCTGACCCTGGGCACTCTGACAGACTTCCTTTCCATCTGGGCCGCCTTAGTGGGCTACTCCCAACCTGACGACACCTGTAATTCCCCTAATTAGACTCAGGCCCCCTCCGAGGGTCGCCCGGAATATAGGCCCACCCCGCTCGATGGAATACACCGGGGCTGGCCCTGCCGTCCTGGTGAGAGCTGCGGGGATGTGCCTGGCCTCTGAGTGGAATGCAGCAGGTCTGGCCTGGTCCCCGGTGAAGTACCGCAGGCCTGGCCCCGCCTACAGGTGGAATGCAGCGGGCTTGGCCCCGCCCCCTTGGGACCTGGCTCGGTTTCCTTGGAGGAATGAATGCGTCCGGGCCAGAAAGGTTTCCTCTAGGGGAGCTTCAGGTGGGCGCCGGCCGCAACTTAACAGGGTGGTAACGCTTCCTGTCTCTCCGCAGTCCAGGCCTGCATCCCTCCCTGCGGTAAGCACTTCATTCAAAGCTAAGAATTGTGGGTGGGAGGGAGGTGGCAGGGGCCGAAACCTGGACGTTTGGAAGAGCAAGGGTGGCCTCTGATCTGAAGGGGCCAATACGAGCCAAGGAGAAAAGTAAGTACGCATTGTTCACAAACCTCACGAAAGGCGGGTCTGAAAACCAAACCAATAGGAATCCTAGAGGCTAGAGCGTGGTGAGAGCCAGGCAATGAGTGCAGGCAAGGCGGGGTCCAGATTCTGTCTGGCAGGTAGAACTCGGGGAAGTTACGTAGACCTTAAGGTGGCCGACGGGACCGGGCTAGGGGAGGCCGGTGGGGCCCAGAGCCAGCGTTCCCACTCCATAGGGCTCCAGGAGGTCTCCCGGCGTTTCCACTGCCGCGGGTGCTACTCCAAGGTCTGCGACCTCCCGCTGGACTGCCCAGGTGAGGGGCGTGGCCTTGAAGGGCGAAAAACCTGAAAAACCGGAAGAGAGAGCTAAGCAAAGAAGGGGCGTCACCTGGAGGAGTTGGGGGGCCGGACGTGGGCGGGCCGAGGCGGTGATGCGGACCTGTCTTCAGTTCAGGATCTGACGGTGACTCGGGGCCATCAGGCTATGTTCTCTTGCTCTGTGAGCTTCGAGCTGCCTAAGGAAGAAATCATCTATTCCTGGAGGTTCGCAGGAGGTGTGAGTTGGGGCATGACCAGCGTCAAGGGTTTAGGAGGCAGTTTATGCTTCACTGGAAGATGGGGGAGTCAGGACGTAGAGTGTGGGACTCAGGCTCGGTCTAGACTCATGCTTGGTGTACGGAGAGGGTCCCGGCAATTAGCGGTAAGGGGCAAAACTGACAGTGCAGAAATAAAGCCCAGGGGTGTGTTATCCATAAGGGTTTTAGGAGAGAGGGCAAATGCTAGGCGCAGGAGACTTGAGTCCAAGCTTAGGGGGCGTGACGATACGTGAACTATCTGTGTATAGGGATGAGGGTGGGGCCCGGGGCGTGATCTAGCTGGGGGCGGGGCTTTGCGTAGCGGTTTGGCGAGTCTGGACCGAGAATCTCTTCTGGGATCGGGGCGGGGCCCACTTCAACCCGAGCGTCCCGCAGCTCCGGACTCAGGACCCGACCTACTTCCGAGATATTCCGCGGGCTGAAGGATACCTGGCGCGAATCCGGCCGGTGCAGCCCACGCACCGCGGGACCTTCTCTTGCGTAATCACACACGACCAGCGCCCCCTGGCGCGACTCTACTTCTTTCTTAACGGTGAGGGCGGGGCGGGGGCGGAGCCGCGTGAGGGGTGGGGCTGGCGCCCAGCTGACGTGCGCGTCCCTACAGTGACGGGGCCGCCCCCACGCCGGGAGACCGACCTCCAGGTCTCCTTTCGCGAAGTGTTGCGCTGGGTTCCGCGGGAGGCGGAGGTGATCGAGCCCTGGAGGCCCAGCCTGGGTGAGCTGCTGGCTAGGCCCGAGGCTCTGACGCCGGGCAACCAGTGCCTGCTCGCGGCCGTGGTGGCCTTAACATCAACCGTTGTGACCGTGCTGGCGTGGTAAGTCACCGGGACCCAGGGGTCCCAGCATCTGGCTCTGTCCTTCCTCAGACCGCGAAGTTTAGGTATCAGCCCCTCCTCCCTTAGACCCGGAGGTCCGAGACTCCAGCCCTCTTCATAATCCCCAGCCCCTATTTTCTCAGATTCTGGACTCCAAGCCTTGTCCACCCGCCTTTGGAACCTAGGCTCCAGGACCCAACTTTCTGGTCCCTAACCTTTGCCCCTGGCACACACAAACATCTCCTTGTTTCCCCAGGATGTTCTTTCGATGGTACTGCAGCGGCAACTAACAAGGGTATCTTTTTTTTTTTTTTATCCTATTTTTATCTTTAAAATAAAGAATCTATTTTCGCTCTCTAGATTCTTTCCTCTTTGAAGGTGATCAGTACTAGTAACTTAGGAGAAAGACCGGCGTATACCTAATGCACCTGCCCCCATAACGATGGCGACAGGCCCCGCCGTGGCATTGCAGGGCCCTGTGCGGAGGGTTTTAGGTGCCTACCCCGGCCCCTTCCCAGATTTCTGGCAGCGTCCTGGACATTTTTGCTTGCATCAGTCACCCTCAAATAAAGACTTTCATGTCGCCCCGAAAGCCTGCTCCTCCCCTAAAACTTTCTTGCTGTGGTAAAGGGCACCACCATCCCCCCAGCTGCTCAGCCAGAAACCTAAGTTGTATTTGATTCCTCTTTGTCTTATCTTATTTCCAAGTCTCAGCCTTTCTGATTCCTGAATATCTCATGGAGCTGCTCGCTCTCTCTGTGGTCCACTCCCATCTCTCTCCTGGATACTCTTGCAGCAGTATACACACTGGCCTCCCTGGCTAGGCTCAGCCTTTTCCCAGTACAGTCGATTCACACAAAGGAGCCAGAGTGGGTTTTCTTTCTTTCTTTCTTTTTAGTTTGGCTAAGGTTTTAACTTTTTAAATATAGTTTTAAAAAATTTGGCCTCTTTTATTGGTTTATTTATTTATTTTCATCCATCTTTATTCTTTGGCCTGTGTGGGCCTCCCACTGCAGTGGCCTCTCTCATTGTAGAGCACACGCTCTGAGTGCATGTGCTGCAGAGCCCTGGCTCATAATCGGACATACCAGTTCAGCCACTCCGCAGCATGTGGGATCTTCCCGGGCCAGGAATCAAACTGGTGCCCCTTGCACTGCAAGGCGGACTCTTTACCCACTGGACCACCAGGGAAGCCCAGGTTTTAATTTTTTTAATTAATTATTATTATTATTTTTTAGAGTATAGTTGATTTACATTGTTGTGTTAGTTTCTGCTGTACAGCAAAGTGAATCAGTTATATATATATTCACTCTTTTTAGGTTCTTTTCCCATATAGGTCAACACAATGTTGAGTAGGGTTCCCTGTGCTATACAGTAAGTTCTTATGAGTTATCTATTTTGTATATAGTAGCAGGTCAGTCCCAATCTCCAGAGTGATAATTCTGAAATTTGTCAGATCAGAACTTCTCTGCTCAGAATCCTGCAGTGGCTCCCCATTCCCACTGGACTTGTCCCGCCCCACTCTTTTTCCCCTTGATCTTTCTGCACTGCAGTTCCTCTGGCTTTTGCTCATTCCTTGTATTCACCATAATTCTTCTCATTCCATCTACCTAGGGTATATACTCTTTCCCCCCTAGAATAATGTTTCTTCCCCTTTTTGTGCAGTTTTTTCCCCTGAACTGCCTTGACATACATTAACCCACGTAAGCTCCAGGTCAGCTCTGTGTGGGGAGGTACCATGTTCCCGTGCCTGACTCCACCTCCCCGTCATTCCCCTCTTTGCTCTCTAGCCCACTGGCCTTCTCTTTTGGCCCCTTGAACATATAGAACTCAGCCCTGTCCCTGGGCCTTTGCACATGCCCTTCTTCCTACGTGAAATGACTTTGCTCTGAATCTCCTGAAGCCCCCTCCCTCATGGCAGAGGTCTCAGCTCAAGTGTCATCTCTGACTCCTCACACATGACATTCCCCTTATTTTACTTTTTTCTTGGCCAACCTGTGGGATCTTATTTCCACAACGAGGGATCCAACCTGGGCCCTTGGCAGTGAAAGCCCAGAGTCCTCACCACTGGGCCACCTGGAAAGTCTTGATATCTGGGAGTGCCTGGAAGGCAGACTCTGCATCTGAACAGCTTCCATATTTGCTGACCTGTTAAGGGTGTGTGAAATCCAATAGGAACTTGGTAAATGTTTTTTGTGACTGACTGACTGAATCAAAGAAAGAATGAAATGAAATGACAGTGTCCAGGCCCTAGTCTGTGCTCTGTAAGTACCTGAGTGAGGGACTGAGAAATTCCACCCTCAGAGCATGGCATTCCTCTCCCTGTCTTCCAAAGCATGAGTTCAGGCTCCAAGGAGGGGTTCCTGTCTGGTTTCAATCGTTGGCACCCAAGACTGAGCCTCATTCTTGTGCTCAGTTGAGTCCGACTCTTTGCAACCCCATGGACGGTAGCCCACCAGGCTCTTCTGTCCATGGGATTTCACAGGCAAGAATCCTGGAGTGGGTTACCATTTCCTCCTCCAGGGGACCTTCCCGACCTAGGGATCAAATTGGCATCCCCTGCATGGCAGGAAGATTCTTTACCACTGTGCTACCAGGGAAGCCCCAAGACTGAGCCATGAGCCCCCAGTTCTCAACCATGTAGCCCCTTAATTCTATAATAAAAGGGAAGTAGACTGAGAAGAAAATAAATAAAATTCATTTATATCCTAATCACACAGTACAAATGGAGTTTAAATAAGATCGGAAGAAATAAGGGGCCCCCAGACAGCATGTGGGGATCCCTTTCCCCCTGCCCCTAAAAATGCACACCCTGATCAATAAATACCCCTCCCAAGAGACCCAGAAGCCCCAGCCCCTCAAAAAGTCCAGGCTGAAGAGTCTTGGGTCGAGCTCCTCGCTTCAGAGTCGGACTACTGAGGCTCAGAGAGTCACCCAGCGAGTTCATGTTTTGGGAGACCCCAGAGCCAGTACCCCGTACACCCAGACTCACACCTGGACGCGGTAGCCCCCTGCCCGCCGCCGGCAGAGCCTTCGCACACCCACCCAGTAGAGGGTCAGCATGATGGCCCAGTAGCCCACGTAGGCGCCGGCCCCCGCGGCCAGGTGGCGGGCCTCAGCCTCCCGGGAGGGGCCACTCCAGTCGGCCCGGGCCTCGTGGACCACGCTGCGGACCAGCCCCCCGAGCAGCAGCAGCGCCCAGAGGGCTAGGGGCAGCACCGGGATGTAGTTGGCGGCCAGCTTGCGGCGGCCGGATGTGCCCCAACCGCTCTGGTTCATGGTGGCCAGCGCCAGAAACTTGGCGGGCAGGAGGCCGCCCATGTAGAGTGGCGCGTAGAGCGAGAGCAGCAGCATCCGCAGGCAGCCGCGCAGCCAGGCCGCGAAGGCCGCCTTGGCCAGCGCCACGCCCTGCACGCACAGCAGCACCCAGAGCAGCGCCCACGGGCGGCCGGCGTAGAAGAGCCGCAACACCGTGGCCGCCACGAAGAAGGGGAAGAGCCCGGAGACCACCGCCTCGTAGGTCATCCAGGCGTGGTGCCGGTGCCACCAGAGCGCGTTGTACAGCCACTCGCGGAAGTACGACTTGGACCAACGCGTCTGCTGGCTCAGCCAGCGCAGGAAGGACGAGGGCGTCTCCGAGTAGCAGCGTGACCGTGAGGTGTACCTGCCGGGGAGAGAGGAGGTGCGGCTGTCAGCGCGGCGCTCCTGGGGCCCCGGGACACAGATGGGAGCCAGAAACGGCCACTGGCGCACGTTTTCTCAGCCTCCACCTCGTTCTGGAAGTAGACTGAGAAGAAAATAAATAAAATTCATTTATATCCTAATCACACAGTACAAATGGAGTTTAAATAAGATCGGAAGAAATAAGGGGCCCCCAGACAGCATGTGGGGATCCCTTTCCCCCTGCCCCTAAAAATGCACACCCTGATCAATAAATACCCCTCCCAAGAGACCCAGAAGCCCCAGCCCCTCAAAAAGTCCAGGCTGAAGAGTCTTGGGTCGAGCTCCTCGCTTCAGAGTCGGACTACTGAGGCTCAGAGAGTCACCCAGCGAGTTCATGTTTTGGGAGACCCCAGAGCCAGTACCCCGTACACCCAGACTCACACCTGGACGCGGTAGCCCCCTGCCCGCCGCCGGCAGAGCCTTCGCACACCCACCCAGTAGAGGGTCAGCATGATGGCCCAGTAGCCCACGTAGGCGCCGGCCCCCGCGGCCAGGTGGCGGGCCTCAGCCTCCCGGGAGGGGCCACTCCAGTCGGCCCGGGCCTCGTGGACCACGCTGCGGACCAGCCCCCCGAGCAGCAGCAGCGCCCAGAGGGCTAGGGGCAGCACCGGGATGTAGTTGGCGGCCAGCTTGCGGCGGCCGGATGTGCCCCAACCGCTCTGGTTCATGGTGGCCAGCGCCAGAAACTTGGCGGGCAGGAGGCCGCCCATGTAGAGTGGCGCGTAGAGCGAGAGCAGCAGCATCCGCAGGCAGCCGCGCAGCCAGGCCGCGAAGGCCGCCTTGGCCAGCGCCACGCCCTGCACGCACAGCAGCACCCAGAGCAGCGCCCACGGGCGGCCGGCGTAGAAGAGCCGCAACACCGTGGCCGCCACGAAGAAGGGGAAGAGCCCGGAGACCACCGCCTCGTAGGTCATCCAGGCGTGGTGCCGGTGCCACCAGAGCGCGTTGTACAGCCACTCGCGGAAGTACGACTTGGACCAACGCGTCTGCTGGCTCAGCCAGCGCAGGAAGGACGAGGGCGTCTCCGAGTAGCAGCGTGACCGTGAGGTGTACCTGCCGGGGAGAGAGGAGGTGCGGCTGTCAGCGCGGCGCTCCTGGGGCCCCGGGACACAGATGGGAGCCAGAAACGGCCACTGGCGCACGTTTTCTCAGCCTCTCCGGACCTCGGTATTCTTGATACCTACCGGGGTGCCCAGACTCTTTAGCTAATGTGTGTGGACTCTTTGGGACTCCACGGACTGTAGCCCGCCAGGCTCCTCTGTCCATGGGATTCTCCAGGCAAGACTACTGGAGTGGGTTGCCATTTCCTTCTCCAGGGGATCTTCCCAACCCAGGGATCGACCCCCCCGCCCACCCTTCCATCTCCTGCATCAGCCGTTGGATTCTTTAGGGCTGCACCACCTGGGAAGCCCCTCTTTATCCAACAGAAATTGATACAAGGCCAGGGGGAATTCAGATAAGGCTTTATTGGGACTCCTGATGAAATTTCCAGGTTCCCTGGCTCCCTCCCTCCCCTAAGGGGCTGGGGAGGTGCTGGTCCCTTAAATGGGGTAAGGATAGAGTCAGATCAATAGATTCAGCCTTTTTGGTGGTTTGCGTACCCCCTGGTGGCACGGTATTCTGGGAACAGGCAAGGTACCCCGCTTTTGTTTCCCACACCTCAGAAGTGGAAGTTGAGTTTTGGCCTTTTTTATCTCATTGTTCCTAATTGGCCCCAATTGCGCATGCGTGCAGTTACTTTCCGTCCCTTATAGATTCTTTGTATTTTGTTGCTGGAGAAGAGGTTTGTTTAGGTGCCAGCCCTGCAGTAAAGGGTTCCAGGTCCCAGCCTCTCTTATTCTCATATGTAAAATGGGGTGAATAATGTTTCCTACCTAATAGATGAGGATTGACTGAGGATTAAGTGTCAAGTGCTTAAGACCAATATATGGTAGCTGCTCATAGATGGTAGCGATCAGGACTGTTTTTACTATGAGTCACGTAACTTGGTGTTATTCATATCATTGTGGTGGCTGACACTATTACTAATACTATCACTAATCTATTACGAATACTGTTATTGGCATACCTCTCGGTGAGGAAGGAGCCAGGCATGGTTTCTACCCAGCATAGCCTGTGCCCTAGAGCTTCTCAAGGGAACCGTTAAGCTCCCTTCCTGTGGTCTTGGCAGACATTACTAATCAGTCCCTCCCAGGTTTCCAGCCAAGCCCCCAACAACCTAGAGTCACTTATATGGAATGTGATATAGCTGGCCTCCGGCAGTCAGCTTGTTAGGAGACTATTCTGTCCCCAAGGGCACTATCTGATAGTGTCCAGTCCCCTTCCCCTGCATCACTTGGCATCCTCAGTGACCTCCCTGGTAATTCTCTTCTTGTGGTTTGTACTCAAACAGGAAGAGATCCTGTTACAACAGCATGCTACCTCTCTGCTCAAAACCCCCATTTGCTCCCCCACCTTAGTTCATAGTTCTTGGCCAAAAAGCCTTTCATGAGGGGACCCTCCACCCCCGTGAGTTCTCAGGCCTCTCCCGATGCTCTCTCCTTTGCTATTGGCCCAGCTGGACTATTTTCAGCCCCCAATCCTATCTTATCGTAATTTAACACTCATTCCCTACCTGGAAGCTTCCTATCCCCCTTCCTGGCTTTATATGTCACCCTACATGTTTTTTCGTTCAGATGCTAAGACATGTCCAACTTTTTGCAACCCCATGGACTGCAGCATGCCAGGCTTCCCTGTCCTTCACTATCTCCCCAAGTTTGTTCAACCTCATGTCCATTGAGTCAGTGATGCCATCCAACCATCTCTTCCTTTGTCACCCCCTTCTCCTCTTGCTCTCAGTCTATGCCAGCATGGAGGTCTTTTCCAATGACTTGGCTCTTTGCATTAGATTGGCCAAAGTATTGGAGCTTAGCTTCAGCATCAGTCTTTCCAATGAATATTCAGGGTTGATTTCCTTTAGGATGGACTGGGTGGATCTCCTTGCAGTCCAAGGGACTCTCAAGAGGCTTTTCGCCAGCATGTATTTTTATCTAATACACTATATGTCTTACTTATATATCTTACTTATTGACTGTCTCCCCAGTAAATGTGACCATGAATTTTCATCTCTTTTGTTTGCTGCTGTATCCTGAGAGTTGAAACCATTGGAGGTATTGGAAGAATATTTGTCAAGTGCATGAATGTATCGGTACCCTTGGTATACCCTGAATTCCCTCTGGTGATGTCACTGGTCTAACTTTGTAGAAATACCTTTCCCCTGAACATCATCTGGTCTAGTCCACACCCCTCTGGTTCACCTTCAGTTATGTCCCTTCTCCCTGAAGTACTTAATTGGACTTTAGGTGCTCCCTCCTCTCCCACATGAATCTTCTCACTCTCTCACTAGCTGATCCCATTCTACTGATCTCTTTCTCTTCCCACCAGTTGGGGTCGTCTGTGTTCTCCACGGTGGAGGCATCTTGCCTCATCTCATGTTGTATCTTCTAGGTGGGATCGCCCCTCCCCTTACCCTACTTGGTAGAGTCCACTGGGTCTCATGACTCAATGCCAAGGCCACCCCTGCCCCCATGGCATCTTCCACTGTCCCCTAATGTCTCACTTGATGCATTGGATCAGCCAGAAAGTTCATCCATAACATGTTATGCAAAACCCAAATGAACTTTTTGGTCAACCTAATAGCTTACTGATTCAGTGCAAATGCCCCTTCTGTTCCTCATGGTTTCTTTCTCTCCCCCCTGAAACCTCACTTGATAAACCCCATTATGCTACAATTTACTTTAGGTCTGGAGAATCCCCAACACACACGCGCGCATTTGCTGAGATCCTTATTGGCCTCTGTACACACGCACCTACCCGGTGCCCTCAGCTTACTTGGTGGCATAGCCCATGCTGAGCATGCGGTTGGTGAGGTGACGGTCATCCCCAAAGGTGCAGTGGGTGCCCAGGAACTTCTGGTTGTACCAGGCCTCCAGGAACTGCTGCAGGAGGTTGTTCCTGTATAGGCCTGGGAGGGGAGGCGGGCAAGAGCATCAGCTTTGGCTGTTCTAGCCAATCTTACTTTTTTGACTGGTACTCCTCCAGGTAAGAGGCTTTTCGCCAGCATGTATTTTTATCTAATACACTATATGTCTTACTTATATATCTTACTTATTGACTGTCTCCCCAGTAAATGTGACCATGAATTTTCATCTCTTTTGTTTGCTGCTGTATCCTGAGAGTTGAAACCATTGGAGGTATTGGAAGAATATTTGTCAAGTGCATGAATGTATCGGTACCCTTGGTATACCCTGAATTCCCTCTGGTGATGTCACTGGTCTAACTTTGTAGAAATACCTTTCCCCTGAACATCATCTGGTCTAGTCCACACCCCTCTGGTTCACCTTCAGTTATGTCCCTTCTCCCTGAAGTACTTAATTGGACTTTAGGTGCTCCCTCCTCTCCCACATGAATCTTCTCACTCTCTCACTAGCTGATCCCATTCTACTGATCTCTTTCTCTTCCCACCAGTTGGGGTCGTCTGTGTTCTCCACGGTGGAGGCATCTTGCCTCATCTCATGTTGTATCTTCTAGGTGGGATCGCCCCTCCCCTTACCCTACTTGGTAGAGTCCACTGGGTCTCATGACTCAATGCCAAGGCCACCCCTGCCCCCATGGCATCTTCCACTGTCCCCTAATGTCTCACTTGATGCATTGGATCAGCCAGAAAGTTCATCCATAACATGTTATGCAAAACCCAAATGAACTTTTTGGTCAACCTAATAGCTTACTGATTCAGTGCAAATGCCCCTTCTGTTCCTCATGGTTTCTTTCTCTCCCCCCTGAAACCTCACTTGATAAACCCCATTATGCTACAATTTACTTTAGGTCTGGAGAATCCCCAACACACACGCGCGCATTTGCTGAGATCCTTATTGGCCTCTGTACACACGCACCTACCCGGTGCCCTCAGCTTACTTGGTGGCATAGCCCATGCTGAGCATGCGGTTGGTGAGGTGACGGTCATCCCCAAAGGTGCAGTGGGTGCCCAGGAACTTCTGGTTGTACCAGGCCTCCAGGAACTGCTGCAGGAGATTGTTCCTGTATAGACCTGGGAGGGGGAGGGGCGGGCAAGAGCATCAGCTTTGGCTGTTCTAGTCCCAATCCTGCCTCCAACCTGACTCATCTCCGATTCCAACCCCATCCTTTTTCTATATATTTATTTTTATTTATTTATTTGGCTGTACTAGGACTTAGTCACAGCATGTGGGATCTAGTTCCCTGACCAGGGCTTGAAGCCGGGCCCTCTGCATTGGAACCATGGTCTTAGCCATGGGACCACCACAGAAGTCCCTCCAAGCCCACCCTTCACCATCACAATCCCATTCTCAGCCTGTCTCCAGTGACAGCCCAAGCCGCAATCCTTCTTCCCGCCCACGCCCATCCCACACTCAGCCCTGTCCCGTCCCCGACCCAGACCCCTTAACTGCAAACCCATTCCCAGCCTCACATATGTTCTCAACCCTGCCCCTACTCATCCTCACCCAAAAATCCCATCTCCATCCTCAAGCCCAGCACCAACAGTGTCCTTGACTCCAAACCCCTCCCATCCCCTTCCCCTCTCCAGGGCCCAGCCCCCAATTTCCATTCACACCTTTCCTGCAGCCCATTCCTAACAGCAGACAACACCCCCACCTCCAGCTTCCAATCTTATCCCTAGCACCAGTTCCTCCCCCAGCCCCATCTTTGTCCCTAGTCTCAATTACATCTTCACCCATTTTTCTCCCCTCCTCCCTTTCCTCTCCACTCTGTCCACAGCCCTCCCCGCCCTCCCCCTCCTCACCTAGGGGACCACTGATACAGGACACGCAGTGGAAGTAGCTCTGACACCCCCTGGGGCCAGTGAACTTTTGGTCAACCTAATAGCTTACTGATTCAGTGCAAATGCCCCTTCTGTTCCTCATGGTTTCTTTCTCTCCCCTGAAACCTCACTTGATAAACCCCATTATGCTACAATTTACTTTAGGTCTGGAGAATCCCCAACACACACCGCATTTGCTGAGATCCTTATTGGCCTCTGTACACACGCACCTACCCGGTGCCCTCAGCTTACTTGGTGGCATAGCCCATGCTGAGCATGCGGTTGGTGAGGTGACGGTCATCCCCAAAGGTGCAGTGGGTGCCCAGGAACTTCTGGTTGTACCAGGCCTCCAGGAACTGCTGCAGGAGATTGTTCCTGTATAGACCTGGGAGGGGGAGGGGCGGGCAAGAGCATCAGCTTTGGCTGTTCTAGTCCCAATCCTGCCTCCAACCTGACTCATCTCCGATTCCAACCCCATCCTTTTTCTATATATTTATTTTTATTTATTTATTTGGCTGTACTAGGACTTAGTCACAGCATGTGGGATCTAGTTCCCTGACCAGGGCTTGAAGCCGGGCCCTCTGCATTGGAACCATGGTCTTAGCCATGGGACCACCACAGAAGTCCCTCCAAGCCCACCCTTCACCATCACAATCCCATTCTCAGCCTGTCTCCAGTGACAGCCCAAGCCGCAATCCTTCTTCCCGCCCACGCCCATCCCACACTCAGCCCTGTCCCGTCCCCGACCCAGACCCCTTAACTGCAAACCCATTCCCAGCCTCACATATGTTCTCAACCCTGCCCCTACTCATCCTCACCCAAAAATCCCATCTCCATCCTCAAGCCCAGCACCAACAGTGTCCTTGACTCCAAACCCCTCCCATCCCCTTCCCCTCTCCAGGGCCCAGCCCCCAATTTCCATTCACACCTTTCCTGCAGCCCATTCCTAACAGCAGACAACACCCCCACCTCCAGCTTCCAATCTTATCCCTAGCACCAGTTCCTCCCCCAGCCCCATCTTTGTCCCTAGTCTCAATTACATCTTCACCCATTTTTCTCCCCTCCTCCCTTTCCTCTCCACTCTGTCCACAGCCCTCCCCGCCCTCCCCCTCCTCACCTAGGGGACCACTGATACAGGACACGCAGTGGAAGTAGCTCTGACACGCCCGCTCCACATTGAAGGCCACCCAGTACCGCAGGCTGCTTAGGAAGCTGACCCAGGAGTCCAGAGGGTTCAGGATCCGCACATCGCCTCCAACAGCCCCTACGTGGGGGTCCTCGTCCAGCACCTGCACCAGCTCCAGCAGCGCCATGGGGTCCAGCCTCGTGTCTGAGTCACAGACCTGGCAGGTGGAAGGGGCCGAGATGAGGGGAGATCCTTGCACAGGGCTGGCAAATGAGGGACTGTCCTTGGTCCCCAAGGGAGAAGGACCAGATTGGACACTCTGCAGCCAGTCTGAATATAGCTTTGAGTTTTTTAGTCATTTTCAGTGTCCAATCACCTTTTAAGATGACCTCCCCAACACCCATGCTCTTGTATAGTACCCTCCTCTAGTGTGGGGGCAAGATTTGTAACTAGCTTTTAACTTATAGAATATGGCCAACGTGATGACATAGAACTCTCATGACTGTATTCCCTTATTTGGAAATGGTGAAGGCGTTTTGCAGTGTAATTAAGGTTCGGAATCTGTTGGCTTTAAGTTAATTGAAGGAAGAGCATCCTGGGTGGGCCTGACCTAAGCAGGTGAGCCCTTTAAAAGAGGGTGTAGAAGTCACTCTTGCTAGTCTTGATCAGGCAGGCTGGTATGAGTTCTGTGGTGGCAAAGAAATTCTGCGGGCTTCCCCTGGTGGTCCAGTGGGTAAGGACACCGCCTTGCAGGGCAAGGGGCGCCGGTTCGATCCCTGGCCTGGGAAGATCCCACGTGCCGCAGAGGGGCTGGACTGATATGTCCAATCACTGAGCCGGAGCTCTGGAGCGCATGCGCCCAGAGCCGGCGCTCTGCAACGACAGACGCCACCGCGATGGGAGGCCCACAGGAGCCAAAGAACAAAGTCGGATAAACATAGAGAAATGAAAGACCAATAGAAGTGGCCCGCCCACTCCGCTCCCTCCCCAACCCGACCCCCGCCCAAAATAAATAAATAAATAAATCTTTTTTAAAAAAAGAAAGAAACAAATTCTGCCAACAAACGCATGAGCTCAGAATGGGCCCCAGAGCCTTTGATAAGACCCAGCTCCAAATGACATCTTGACTGCAGCCTGAAGACACCTTGAACAGAGGATTCAGTTAAGCTGTGGCCAGACTCCTAACCCATGAAAACTACGAGATAATAAATATTTTGTTTCAGGCTGCCAACTGTGCAGAAATTACTTGTGCAGCAATAACAAGAAATGCAATGCGTTAATAAGTGAAACACTATATTGAATACATGAATGAATGAGGTGATGAAAAAAACAAATCTATTGAATTGATGGGGAATGGATGGATACATGAACAAGAAACTCTCAACACTGAATGAATGAAGAAACAGAAGGAACCAATCTCTGCATTTAATGAATAATTCAAGTGAATGAATAAATGAATGATCACCATATTGGATGGACAGAGGGATGCATGAAAGGAGTGAAAGAATTTCCTCATTGGATGAAGAAAAGATGGAACCTCTATTATTGAATGGATGAAAAAACAAAGGCGTAAATGGTCTCTATAGTGGATTATGAGATGACTGAAGACTACAGAGGAAAAAAGGGAAAGGGGAAAAAGGGAGGGAAACATTCTGTACTGAATGGGTAAATGAATCTTTGTGTTGAATAGATGGATGAGTGTGAGTTAACGAAAGTTTCTGCATCCAATGAGATTCAGAGTGTTACGGTCCTATGCGGCGGGGGCGCCTTCCTCTCACCTGCACGTAGTCCACCGAGTCGCCGAGAGCCTTGAAGGCCGTGTACATGACCTCGCGCTTGCCGCCCCAGCGCTGTGCCACACACGCACCTGCGCGTTTTCCCCGCGCCTCCGCCAGCCGCCCGGGGTCCTCGGCCTCCACCTCCCGGTAAGATCCCACGTGCCAGAGGGCTGGACTGATATGTCCAATCACTGAGCCGGAGCTCTGGAGCGCATGCGCCCAGAGCCGGCGCTCTGCAACGACAGACGCCACCGCGATGGGAGGCCCACAGGAGCCAAAGAACAAAGTCGGATAAACATAGAGAAATGAAAGACCAATAGAAGTGGCCCGCCCACTCCGCTCCCTCCCCAACCCGACCCCCGCCCAAAATAAATAAATAAATAAATCTTTTTTAAAAAAAGAAAGAAACAAATTCTGCCAACAAACGCATGAGCTCAGAATGGGCCCCAGAGCCTTTGATAAGACCCAGCTCCAAATGACATCTTGACTGCAGCCTGAAGACACCTTGAACAGAGGATTCAGTTAAGCTGTGGCCAGACTCCTAACCCATGAAAACTACGAGATAATAAATATTTTGTTTCAGGCTGCCAACTGTGCAGAAATTACTTGTGCAGCAATAACAAGAAATGCAATGCGTTAATAAGTGAAACACTATATTGAATACATGAATGAATGAGGTGATGAAAAAAACAAATCTATTGAATTGATGGGGAATGGATGGATACATGAACAAGAAACTCTCAACACTGAATGAATGAAGAAACAGAAGGAACCAATCTCTGCATTTAATGAATAATTCAAGTGAATGAATAAATGAATGATCACCATATTGGATGGACAGAGGGATGCATGAAAGGAGTGAAAGAATTTCCTCATTGGATGAAGAAAAGATGGAACCTCTATTATTGAATGGATGAAAAAACAAAGGCGTAAATGGTCTCTATAGTGGATTATGAGATGACTGAAGACTACAGAGGAAAAAGGAAGGGAAAGAGGGAGGGAAACATTCTGTACTGAATGGGTAAATGAATCTTTGTGTTGAATAGATGGATGAGTGTGAGTTAACGAAAGTTTCTGCATCCAATGAGATTCAGAGTGTTACGGTCCTATGCGGCGGGGGCGCCTTCCTCTCACCTGCACGTAGTCCACCGAGTCGCCGAGAGCCTTGAAGGCCGTGTACATGACCTCGCGCTTGCCGCCCCAGCGCTGTGCCACACACACGCACCTGCGCGTTTTCACCAGCGCCTCCACCGCCAGCCGCCCGGGGTCCTCGGCCTCCACCTCCCGGTAGGCGCCGGCACCCGCCGCGCCCGCCGCCGCGGGTTCCCAGGGCTGGTGGTAGTTGCCGTCCCACACGTAGGTGGCGGGGTCCTCGTCAGCGAAGACCTCGCGGAACATGTCGACCATGTAGAGGTCCTCGGCGCGGTTGCCGTCCACCACCATGAGGACGCGCAGCCGCGCGCGGGTACACCAGGGCGCGGGCCGACGCCAGGCACTGGCGCAGGTACGCGGGGTCCTCCTGGTACGCGGAGATGGTGAGCGCCACGCTGCGTGCCGTGGCCGCATCCGGGGGGCCCCGCGCCGCCGCGCGCCGCGCCGCCGCCGCCACCCGCCGGTGCTCCAGGTACGCGAAGAGGCTCTGCGCCACCAGGTGCGCCGAGAGGAAGGCTCCGTAGAGGCCGAAGGCCAGGAGGCCGTAGCGATCGGAGGCCAGCGGCACGCCGGCGGCGTAGGCCCAGGTTATGAGGCCCAGGATGAGCAGCGCGAAAGCGATGGTCAGCACCCGCCGGACCAGGCCGGAGCAGTGGCGGGCTGCCTGGCTGGGCTTGGGCACGTCCTTCGGGAGAGGAAAGGAAAAGGATCCTGAAGTGCTCCTCCGGGAAGGGAAGCCCTCCTGGCTTTTGTTTCCAGGCCAATGATAACATTCTCTTTTCATAAAGAGAATCCTCTGGGTACGGCAAAGTTATTTTCATTCACGAAAATAAGTGTGGCAAACAGGTATCAAGGCTGAAAACCTGCTTCTAGTGCTGTTTGCCCCACATGTTTAACTCTATTATTGAATGGATGAAAACAAAGGCGTAAATGGTCTCTATAGTGGATTATGAGATGACTGAAGACTACAGAGGAAAAGGAAGGGAAAGGGGGAGGGAAACATTCTGTACTGAATGGGTAAATGAATCTTTGTGTTGAATAGATGGATGAGTGTGAGTTAACGAAAGTTTCTGCATCCAATGAGATTCAGAGTGTTACGGTCCTATGCGGCGGGGGCGCCTTCCTCTCACCTGCACGTAGTCCACCGAGTCGCCGAGAGCCTTGAAGGCCGTGTACATGACCTCGCGCTTGCCGCCCCAGCGCTGTGCCACACACACGCACCTGCGCGTTTTCACCAGCGCCTCCACCGCCAGCCGCCCGGGGTCCTCGGCCTCCACCTCCCGGTAGGCGCCGGCACCCGCCGCGCCCGCCGCCGCGGGTTCCCAGGGCTGGTGGTAGTTGCCGTCCCACACGTAGGTGGCGGGGTCCTCGTCAGCGAAGACCTCGCGGAACATGTCGACCATGTAGAGGTCCTCGGCGCGGTTGCCGTCCACCACCATGAGGACGCGCAGCCGCGCGCGCGGGTACACCAGGGCGCGGGCCGACGCCAGGCACTGGCGCAGGTACGCGGGGTCCTCCTGGTACGCGGAGATGGTGAGCGCCACGCTGCGTGCCGTGGCCGCATCCGGGGGGCCCCGCGCCGCCGCGCGCCGCGCCGCCGCCGCCACCCGCCGGTGCTCCAGGTACGCGAAGAGGCTCTGCGCCACCAGGTGCGCCGAGAGGAAGGCTCCGTAGAGGCCGAAGGCCAGGAGGCCGTAGCGATCGGAGGCCAGCGGCACGCCGGCGGCGTAGGCCCAGGTTATGAGGCCCAGGATGAGCAGCGCGAAAGCGATGGTCAGCACCCGCCGGACCAGGCCGGAGCAGTGGCGGGCTGCCTGGCTGGGCTTGGGCACGTCCTTCGGGAGAGGAAAGGAAAAGGATCCTGAAGTGCTCCTCCGGGAAGGGAAGCCCTCCTGGCTTTTGTTTCCAGGCCAATGATAACATTCTCTTTTCATAAAGAGAATCCTCTGGGTACGGCAAAGTTATTTTCATTCACGAAAATAAGTGTGGCAAACAGGTATCAAGGCTGAAAACCTGCTTCTAGTGCTGTTTGCCCCACATGTTTAACAGCTTTTAAATCAGAGGATTACACTCAGTGGAGTGTCACAGTTTAGTGAACAGGGGTTCCCCGCCTCCTCCTGAGTGGCACGGAAAATAATGATTCACCTCACAAAGGTTTCTTAGTGTTAAGATGATAATAGTGCTAATATTACACATCTCAGAGAAGAATGGACTGTGACATGTTATCAGACAGTGCTCTAAACGTTTACAGGAACTAACTCATTTTAATCCTCCCAACGGCCCTCTAAGGGAGGTACTATTATTGTGCCTGTGTGTGTATGCTCCATGGCTTCAGTCATGTCTGACTCTGTGCCACCCCATGGACAGTAGCCCACCAGGCTCCTCTGTCCATGGGATTTCCCAGGCAAGAATCCTGGAGTGGATTGTCATGCCCTTCTCCAGGGGGTCCTCCTGACCCAGGGACTGAACCAAGTCTCCTATATCTCCTGCAATGGCAGGTGGATTCTTTGTCACTGAGCCACCTAGGAAGCCCAAGCCATCCCCATTTTACAGGTGAGGCAACTGAGTCACATAGAGTGCAGCAACCCATCAAGGTCTGCTTGGAAAGCAGAGAAGCCAAGTCTTTGTGTGTTTTCTTTGGGGGGAGAAGGCTTGCATTCAAATTTTTTTAACTGAAGCATAGTTGATTTCTGATGTGTTAATTTCTGCTGTACAGCAGTGATTCAGTTAAACATATATTCTTTTCCATTATAATTTATCAAAGGATACTGAATATGGTTTCCTGTACTATACAGTAGGATCTTGTGGTTTATCCTTTCTATATATGCATAGTAATTTGCACCTGCTAATCCCAAATTTACAATTCTTCCCTCCCGCACCTCTCTTCCCCTTTGGCAACCACAAATGTGTCAGAGAAGCCAAGATTTGAGCCCTAAGAATCCAGTCATTCAACCACAAACTTACATACTGACTTTACTCCTCAGGAGTGCCCCACAGAAAGATCCTGTTTACTGCCACCTCCATGGAGATGGGAAAACCAAGGCCTGATTAGCCAGGAGGAGTGGCTGGAAAAACCAAGGCCCGATTAGCCAGGAGGAGCGGCTGTAAGGGCCTGGTGCCCAGGACCTGTGACTGGAAGAGCTCGGAATGGAAGGGATGGCAGTGCCTCTGTTTTCTCATCTGTAAAATGGGGGTTTAGCCTCTTCCACATGCCAAGCTGGAAAGATGAATACTGTTATTCTTTCCTGTTACAGATGAGAAAACTGAGGCAAGGGTGGGGTGTTCTTTCATTCAAGGCCACTCAGGCACCACCATCCTCTGCACTAAACTGCCTCCTCCCTCTGTCACCATTCACACCTCTTGGGCTTACAGTGAGTTCAATGAATCACCAAGCTGTAGATCTGTACCATCCAATATGTGACCCACTGGCCACATGTGGCTACAGACCACTTGAAATGTAGTAAGTACCACCAAGGAACTGAATTTTTACTTTTATTCAGTTGAAGCGTTTAAATTTAGAAGCTGGGACATCCCTGGAGTTCCCTCAGGAGTGCTGTCTGGTGTGGTGGGATGGGGGGATATACATATGACTAATCAGGGAACATACATATCTGTAAACAACAAAACTCTGTAAAAGTTAAAAGTAAAAGTTGAAAAAAAAAACAAAGAATCTCCAGTCCAATCCAGAGAGAACATGGGTTCAATACTTGGTGGGGGAACTAAGATTCTAAGAGTCCACATGCTGTGGGGTGACTGTGCATGCCCCATAACTACAGAGAAGCCCGTGTCCTGCAACTAAGACCTGGCATAACCAAAAATAACTACCTTTTTAATGTAAAAATAAAAATCTAAGTAGATCTTTAATTCAGGTATTGGAAGACTTTTACACATGTTTGGAACAAGTAGGATGTGTGAAGCCTCTTTTTTTGTGTGTGAAGCCTCTTTTTCAAGTAAATTTTACGAAATCTAAAAATACAGATCAAGCATCTCCAGTGAAAATATAGCATCTGTGTGAGATGAGCCACACATCTGAATTGTGAAGCTTGAGTGAAGAAAAAAGACAGTAAAATGTCTCATTTTTTTGGTATTGATTACATACTGAAATGATAAGATCCTTGATATATAGTGGGGGTGGGCACACGACACCCCCTTGGGCCGAGTGCCTGCCTCCTTTTTCACCATGGCTTGTCAAGCTGAGATTAGTTTTTTGTTTTTAGAAGGTTGAAAAAGTCAAAAGAAGAATCATATTTTAAGATACATGAAAATTATATGAATATACATACCGCTATGTATAAAATAGGTAAACAATAAAGACCTACTGTATAGCACAGGGAACTATACTCAGTATTTTGTAATAACCTACATGGGAAAAAAAAATACAAAAAAAAAAAAAGATTCTCTTCCCAGGAGGCGCTAGTGGCCAATGCAGGAGACACAAGAGATGAGGATTTGGTCCCTGGATCAGGCAGACCCCCTATAGGAAGGGCATGGCAGCACACTCCAGTATTCTTGCCTGGAGAATCCCATGGACAGAGAAGCCTGGCAGGCTACAGTCCGTAGCGTCGCAAAGAGTTTAACATACTGAAGTGACTTAGCACAGACACACGTATATACATATACATGTATCTGAATCACTTTGCTGTACACCTGAGACTAACGTAACATTGTAAATCAGCTTGTTGTTTAGTCACTAAGAAGTGTCCAACTTTTTTGTGACTCTATGGACTGTAGCCCACCAGGCTTCTCTGTCCATGGGATTTCCCAGACAAGAATACTGGAGTGAGTTGCCATTTCCTTCTCCAAGGAAATCTTCTGGACCCATGGATCGAACCTCATCCTCTGCATTGGCAGACGGGTTCTTTACCACTGACCTGGAAAACCCTGTAAATCAATTACACTTCAACAAATATAAAGAAAATTGTGTGCAATTCAAATGTCAGCATCCTTGCATGCTTTTCTTAGCACTCTCTGCTCCTCTGGTTGTATACTGTCTACAGCTGTTTCCTCATTATGCCGAAGCTGAGTGGGTACAATAGACACCTTATGGTCTTCAAAATCCTGCATAGTGACTGTCTGGCCTGGTACCGGAAAAGATTGCTGATTCCTGATATATTAGGTTAAGGAAAATTTTATTATTAAAATGAATCACACCTGTTCCTTTTTCCTTTTTTAATGTGGCTACTAGAAAATTTTAAATGATCTATGTGGCTCATGTTACATTTCTCTAGAGTCAAGCTAAGTTACAGCTTTTAGCCTGGTGCTATTAATCACTCAGTATTAACTACTTTTATCATTTCTCCTGAAATCTTCCTTCTGTAACCGTTTGCCCCAGGCCTAGCCCTGCCTGAGTTTCTGGTGGTGGCCCAGTTCACTCTGGGGATCCCAGCGGCTGGACATCGGGAGGGTTCAAACCCCAACAACAGTCACAGTCTCATGCCACCGTGGACACACAACCCCTGATAAGATGACCCTTCACACCTGCCCTTAGAATTCAGTGATCCTGAGACAACAGTCATACAGGTACAGGTGAACTCAGGTCATGTGCCCTTCCACAGAAAGGAACGCTCCAGCAGCCAAAAAAAAAAAAAAAAAGAATTCATACAGAGACCTCGAGAGAGGGTCTGAAACCACCGGGCAGGTGCAAATTTCAGGCAAAAAAAAAAGGTCAACATTTGAGATTGAACCATATGACATTGCCATTTTCACCCGTCTGAAGTGACCAGAGATCGCCAGTTTCATTTGTTCACCTTCGTAATTTACGGAACACAGGAAAGTAGAAATCTAGACCCACGTGTGGAGCAGAGACAGCTCTTCTCTCCCCATGGGGGGCACACAGACCTACATGGATTTACCGCCAGGTCGACAGGGTCATGTCCCATCTGACAGGCGTTCCGGCCAGACGGCTGTGTTCGTGCCCAGTAGCACATGGGCTCACAGTGGTGCGGGGAGGTCCCCCGCAAGCCCGCCGTCTCACGCGCACACACACACTCACGCACACACCTGTCTCATCGCGGAGGATCCGGCGGCCTCTCTCCTCTCCCGCTCGCGGCTCGCCAGTCTCTCTGCGGCCCGGGAGCTGGGAGGTGATTTGAAGAGCCGCGCAGGCGGGGGCGGGAGGAGGGCTGACGTCAGGGCTGAGCTGGGCCAGGGGCTCTGAGGTCACGGCCGAGAGCCTGCAGCCGCGCCCGCTTCCCGCCATCACCCAGCCCCCGCGCGCCAGACGGGTCCCCCTCTCCAGCTCCCCATCCTTGCCGCCCTTCTCTCTCCCCCGAAGCCCTCCATTGCACCCACTCCCTCCCCGTCTCTCCCCTCCACTTCTCCTCTCTCTCATTTCTGGACTTCTCTCCATTCCTTTCCTTCTCCCCGCCCCTCTTTCCTCCTCCCTCCCCCATTTCTCTCTCTCCCATCCCCAGCCCCTCTCGGCTCCCCGCTTCTCCCCAAGTAGTCTCCACATACTCTGCCCATCCCCTAGGATCCTAAGAATTCTTCCCATATTGGATTCCCCGGGAACAGGGACGGTCCCAACCACTGGCAGCTAGAAGGAAATGCACACACGTGCGTGCTCGTGGGTGTGCGTGCACTGGCCTGGGAGGCTGGCTGTCTGGAACGGGAGCTGTGCGTGAACGTCTGAACGTCCGGTGTCCGATTCCGGTCCACGTGCGTGTACTTGTGTGTGTCTGTGTCTCTGCGTGCATGTATGTGTGCGCGCAGAGGCGTGAGCACACTCGTGTGTGCCAGGGTCAGGGGAGGAGACTGGGGCATAGGGATTGTTCTCCCCTGGGCCTCCAGGGTGAACTCAGAGTTGTTGGTCAGCTGCCCCAGGGAGTCTGGGAAACTGAGTCAGAGCAAAGACGGAAGTGGCTTTGCTGAGAGATCAGAGATCCACTGGGATTATTGGGGCGTCTGAATCCCCATTTCTTCAGGACTAGAAGACTGATAAATGTGACTTTTTTCATTAAATTCATAAATTTCATTGATTTTTAATTTTAAAACATACAATTTCCTTACATTTGAAAATAATTAGGACATTACATTTTTTCATTTCTCAAGAATTCTTACATATGCATGATTGCTTAAAACTCCTATCAAATCATAAATGAGTCAACATAGTCAAATCATGTCCAAAATAAGAATAATGCATTCAAAAAGTTTCTTGAGAAAAGATACTCAACGTTGGATATGGATGCATCTTAATATTTGATGACGCAGGGTGCATGCTGTGCGCTAAGTCACTTCAATCATGTCTGATTTTTTGCAACCCCATGGTCTATAGCCCGCCAGGCTCCTCTGTCTGTGGGATTCTCCAGCAGGAACACTGGAGTGGGTTGCCATTGCCTTCTCCAAGTATCATTGTTTCCATGCCCCTCTTTTCATGATTAAAAAATCTCTGTATTTAATTCTTTCACTGCATCTCTTAGTGTAAACTGCTAACATCTCCCCATGACTCTTGATTATATATCTCTGTAATTATCTCCTATCTCTGTGTTTTTTTAATCTTTGTCTCTGTCTCCGGGCTCTGTTTCCCTGTCCATCTGTCTGCTTTTTCTGTGTTCTAGTCTCTCTATGGCTCTCTCTTTCTGTGTCCATTTCTACCTGCTTTCCTCCAGGTTTGTGTCTTTCTATCTCTAAATTTCTGACTCCCCATCTCCTAACTTCTTAGTCTCTGTCTCTCTGACTTTCTCATCTTTTTCCTCCCTCTTTTTGTGTTTCTCTCCACACCTCTATCTCCTTCTCTGTTTCTATCTGTATCGTCAACTTTTTCTTTTTCCTGTCTCCCAGTTTTTGTTTCTCTGTCTGTTTCTCCCTGATCCTCTCAGTGGCTGCTTGTTTCTCCTTTCTCTGCTTCTGTCTGTCCATCTGTATATGTGTGTGTGTCTGTCTCCTCTCTAGGTCTCTTCTGCATCTCTCTGTATTTCTGAAGCTCTATCACTGCATGTTTCTCTCTTTCACTACTGCTCTCTCCCTCACACTGTCTGTCTGTTTTTCTGTCTCCAAGTTCTCAGGTCTCCCTGCTGCTCCATCTCTTCCTGTGTGTTCTGGGGCTTTCCCCTGCAATGTGCCAAGTTCTCACTCCCTGAGTTTCCCCAGACAGTCAGGGTGTGGAGGGCCCTGGCCAGGTTGGGTCTTTGTCTGGCCCTGGCTGATGGGGCGAAGGCTGCTTCAGGTCCCAGGTCAGGAGTACCCCGCCCCTCTCACCAGGGCGGGGCCGCCGTTTCTAAGTGTCTGACGCTGTGACGCTGGGAGCCTGGGCCGCTGCCTGGTGTCTGGCTGTGTCAGGGTGATGGGTTCTCCCGCTGGAGCCCAGCCCAGAGCAGGACGGGGGGAGGGCGATTCCTCTACCCTGGGTGGGGGCTGGGGGCAGCCCAGGCTCCACTCAGAAGCCAGGCACTTGGCTGCCCAGCCCCCAACCCCGCCCTGCCTGGGTGGAGCCGCTGTATAAAACCAGACGTTTCTAAAACCAGAGTGTGGACTAGGGAGGAGGGGCCAGGACTCAAGACCTACGCGTTTCTTGCTCCAGGACCCACGAGTCCAGGCCCCCAACCCTCTTCCACCTCAACCCGGGGGTTCAGGCCCCCAGTCCTCCTAACTCAGACCCAGGCGTCCAGGCCCCCAGCCCCTCCTCTCTCAAACCCAGAGGTCTAGGTCCCCAGCCTCCTTCTCCCACAGACCCAGAGGTCCAGTCCCCCCAGCTCTCTTCCTCCTCCTTCAGACCCAGAGGTCCAGGCCCCCAGCCCTCCTCCCTCAGGGGTCCAGGCCCCCAGCCTCTTCCTCTTCAGACCCAAAGAGTTCAGGATCCTAATCTAATCTCTCTTCCCTCAGACCTAAATGCCCAGTCTCCCAGAATTCCTTGCAGGGGGAGATGACCAGAATTGGAAGCAGCCAAGACAAGAGATGGAAGGAAGGGCAGATGAAGCGGGCCCTCCCACAGGCAGTTCAGGATTGCCTGCTGCTCCCCTCACTGGCAGCCTCTCTCGCAGAGCCCTCCACTCCGGTGGTGGCCCTCGGGTCCCCGCGCTGGGTCCACAGGGACCCTCCCAAGATTCCCATCACCTTCCAGAAACTCAGGGTGTGGTTTGTGGAACACAAAAGGAGCAAAAGCTGGGAGATGGTAAGGCTGAAAGGGAGAAAAGACAGGGGAAAGGGCGTGTGTTCACTGGTGGGACATCTGTGCCCCTGGAGGGCTGGGCTCTCAGCTGGGCAATGCCTGGCACACTGAAATGACTCAGAGCCGGGCCCTGCCCTTGAGGAGATGCCAATCTGGTAGAAGAGACAGCTGTGTAAACACAGGATCCCTGACCAGTGAGAGGATGTATGAACCCAGCAGGAGTCAGGAGAACTTCCAGGAGGCGGTGATATCCTGGAGGACCTAGTCCTGAGGGTGAAGGAGTTAGGCTGGGTAAGGGTGGCTGGGGGTGGGACTGGGGGTTGACAATGGAATGGAAGGGCATTCAAGGCAAGGAATGTCCTTGGCAGTCATAAGAGTACCTGGGAGTTGATGCTGTGGAAGCTGGAAGGGTGAGGTACTGGGTGGGTGCATAGCACACCCCATCCCAGGCAGGGTTTTGAACTCCAGATTCAGAGGCTGGGTGCTGGGGTGCCGTGGGAGGACCAGGGGCAGGGGAGGGACAGGGTCTGCTCTGGGGCCTGTGAGGGACACAGGGAATGGAGAGAGGAGTGCCTTTGGGCCAGGATGTGTGGGTTCACATGGGCATCCTCTCTGGGAGGAAGTGAGCACAGAGTGTGAGCTGGGATGCAGGCCACAGTGGAGGGTCCGTCCAGAGGAGCAGCCGGGAACCTGTAGAGCCGGGGAGAAGCAGAGGCCAGAGAGGAAGGCCTGAGGATGGACGAGACAGGGAGGCAACGGCAGATGAGGGAGGCGCACACACTGGCTCTTTTTTGTCTGAGCTCCTTCTCTCTTTTTTTGCGTCTCTATTTTTTGATTAGAAATCTAGCCTTCTGTTCATACGAAATCAAACAAGTGGAATCCAAATGTCATAAGTGTTTTCATTAGGCAAAAATTCATGTTTTCTAATATATATATAACACATATTATTTACATATATGTATACAAAAGCTTTTCTACTGCACTTGAAAAAGGCTTGAGAAAGAATGTCAAAAAAAAAAAAAAAAAAAAGAGAGAGATGGAGAAACCGGCAAACATAAACTAAATGAAATGGGAACACTGGAAACAGTGAAAAAAAGTGAAACAAACTCGATAAAAGTAACAGATCCTTATCCACTCCAGCAACTTTTAAACATGATTGCTCATTAGAAACATAACTGGTGAGTTCCTTCTTTTTAAAATTTTTCTTAAATTTTAATCTTTTGATCACACTGTCAGGCATGGGGGAATTTTAGTTCCTCAACCAAGGATTGAACCCGCGTCCCCTGCTTTGGCAATGCAGAGTCTTTTTTTTTTTTTTTTTTTTTAAACATTTATTTTATTTATTTTTGGGGGGGGGGGGGGGGGGGGGAGGGGGACTGGCGGGCCACTTCTATTGGTCTTTCATTTATCTATTTTCATCCGTCTCTGTTCCTTGGCTCTTGTGGGCCTCCCATCGCGGTGGCATCCGTCCTCACAGAGCGCCAGCTCTGGGCGCATGCGGCAAGGAATGTCCTTGGCAGTCATAAGAGTACCTGGGAGTTGATGCTGTGGAAGCTGGAAGGGTGAGGTACTGGGTGGCATAGCACACCCCATCCCAGGCAGGGTTTTGAACTCCAGATTCAGAGGCTGGGTGCTGGGGTGCCGTGGGAGGACCAGGGGCAGGGGAGGGACAGGGTCTGCTCTGGGGCCTGTGAGGGACACAGGGAATGGAGAGAGGAGTGCCTTTGGGCCAGGATGTGTGGGTTCACATGGGCATCCTCTCTGGGAGGAAGTGAGCACAGAGTGTGAGCTGGGATGCAGGCCACAGTGGAGGGTCCGTCCAGAGGAGCAGCCGGGAACCTGTAGAGCCGGGGAGAAGCAGAGGCCAGAGAGGAAGGCCTGAGGATGGACGAGACAGGGAGGCAACGGCAGATGAGGGAGGCGCACACACTGGCTCTTTTTTGTCTGAGCTCCTTCTCTCTTTTTTTGCGTCTCTATTTTTTGATTAGAAATCTAGCCTTCTGTTCATACGAAATCAAACAAGTGGAATCCAAATGTCATAAGTGTTTTCATTAGGCAAAAATTCATGTTTTCTAATATATATATAACACATATTATTTACATATATGTATACAAAAGCTTTTCTACTGCACTTGAAAAAGGCTTGAGAAAGAATGTCAAAAAAAAAAAAAAAAAAAAAGAGAGAGATGGAGAAACCGGCAAACATAAACTAAATGAAATGGGAACACTGGAAACAGTGAAAAAAAGTGAAACAAACTCGATAAAAGTAACAGATCCTTATCCACTCCAGCAACTTTTAAACATGATTGCTCATTAGAAACATAACTGGTGAGTTCCTTCTTTTTAAAATTTTTCTTAAATTTTAATCTTTTGATCACACTGTCAGGCATGGGGGAATTTTAGTTCCTCAACCAAGGATTGAACCCGCGTCCCCTGCTTTGGCAATGCAGAGTCTTTTTTTTTTTTTTTTTTTTTAAACATTTTTTTTTTTTTTTTTTGGGGGGGGGGGGGGGGGGGGGAACTGGCGGGCCACTTCTATTGGTCTTTCATTTATCTATTTTCATCCGTCTCTGTTCCTTGGCTCATGTGGGCCTCCCACCGCGGTGGCGTCCGTCCTCACAGAGCGCCAGCTCTGGGCGCATGCGCTCCAGAGCTCTGGCTCGGTAATTGGACACATCGGTCCAGCCGCTCCGCGGCACGTGGGATCTTCCCAGGCCAGGGCTCGAACCGGCGCCCCTTGCGCTGTAAGGCGGTGTCCTTACCCACTGGACCACCAGGGAAGCCCAGTGCAGAGTCTTAACCACTGAACCTCCAGGGAAGTCTCTCTTCTGAGTTCCTCCTGACTACCTTTGCCTCCTTTTGGAACTAGGGAGAGTGAGAGGCCTAGGAAGGCAATGTGAAGATGTCTGTACTTGTTAACTGCTTGAGTTCAGGTGAATGATCTCTCTGCAAGGGGTCCTGGGTGGGAGGGAAGTGCTTTGAGAGAATTTAGACGCTGGGAGTCTGGGGAGTCTGAGAAGAGCAGAAGGGAGGGAGGAGAAGGGGAGGGAGGAGGAAGAAGTGAGGAGGGAAGAAGGATGGGAAGGAGGGACAAGGAGGAAGGGGGAGGGAGGGGAGGAAGGAGGGAAGAGAGGAAGGAGGAGGGAGGAGGGGAGGGAGGAGGGAAGAGAGAAAGGAGGGAGGTTGGTTCACTGACCACCCTGTTTTAATACTTAAGTTGTCCCAGCCTGGGACTCCTGAATCTCTCTATCCCCTAATTCTCCTTTCCCCCTACAGCGTATACTTCCTACATAAAGTATAACTCATCCATTGATTCTCTTTTAATGTGTGACTCCTTTGTTCGAATGCAAGCTCCTCATGGCAGCAGCCTTTGCTTATGCTGTTGCTGGCTCTCTCCTCAGGTCTGGACTGGTGGAAAAACCCTTTGGTGGATAAAAGTAACAGATCCTTATCCACTCCAGCAACTTTTAAACATGATTGCTCATTAGAAACATAACTGGTGAGTTCCTTCTTTAAAATTTTTCTTAAATTTTAATCTTTTGATCACACTGTCAGGCATGGGGAATTTTAGTTCCTCAACCAAGGATTGAACCCCCCTGCTTTGGCAATGCAGAGTCTTTTTTTTTTTTAAAACATTTATTTTATTTATTTTTGGGGGGGGGGGGTGGGGAGGGAGGGGAACTGGCGGGCCACTTCTATTGGTCTTTCATTTATCTATTTTCATCCGTCTCTGTTCCTTGGCTCATGTGGGCCTCCCACCGCGGTGGCGTCCGTCCTCACAGAGCGCCAGCTCTGGGCGCATGCGCTCCAGAGCTCTGGCTCGGTAATTGGACACATCGGTCCAGCCGCTCCGCGGCACGTGGGATCTTCCCAGGCCAGGGCTCGAACCGGCGCCCCTTGCGCTGTAAGGCGGTGTCCTTACCCACTGGACCACCAGGGAAGCCCAGTGCAGAGTCTTAACCACTGAACCTCCAGGGAAGTCTCTCTTCTGAGTTCCTCCTGACTACCTTTGCCTCCTTTTGGAACTAGGGAGAGTGAGAGGCCTAGGAAGGCAATGTGAAGATGTCTGTACTTGTTAACTGCTTGAGTTCAGGTGAATGATCTCTCTGCAAGGGGTCCTGGGTGGGAGGGAAGTGCTTTGAGAGAATTTAGACGCTGGGAGTCTGGGGAGTCTGAGAAGAGCAGAAGGGAGGGAGGAGAAGGGGAGGGAGGAGGAAGAAGTGAGGAGGGAAGAAGGATGGGAAGGAGGGACAAGGAGGAAGGGGGAGGGAGGGGAGGAAGGAGGGAAGAGAGGAAGGAGGAGGGAGGAGGGGAGGGAGGAGGGAAGAGAGAAAGGAGGGAGGTTGGTTCACTGACCACCCTGTTTTAATACTTAAGTTGTCCCAGCCTGGGACTCCTGAATCTCTCTATCCCCTAATTCTCCTTTCCCCCTACAGCGTATACTTCCTACATAAAGTATAACTCATCCATTGATTCTCTTTTAATGTGTGACTCCTTTGTTCGAATGCAAGCTCCTCATGGCAGCAGCCTTTGCTTATGCTGTTGCTGGCTCTCTCTCCTCAGGTCTGGACTGGGACCTGGTCACAACAGGTGCTCAATGGAGAAATCCGTGGTGAGTGAGTGAGGTTTGGAGGGAGAGTCAGCATGGCCAATGGAGACAAGAAAGAGGAAGAAGAGGGAATTCCATGGTGGTCGAGGGGTTCAATCCCTGGTCGGGCAACTAAGATCCCACATCCCACAAGCCTTAAAGTACAGTCAAAATAAATAAATAAATAAAAAGAAGAGAAAGAAGAGAAGGGAAAGGGGTGGGGGGGGTGGGAGGGAAGGAGAGAACAGAGGAGAGAGGAATAAAGAGATGGAGGAAAGGCTGGAGAAGACGGGATGAGGGGGAGCAAGCCCAGAGCTGAGATGCCCCTCCCCACCCCACCCCGCCCCCACCCCGCAGCTCTGGAGGGAAGGAATAAGGAGTTCCCAGGAAGGTGGGACCCTCAACAAGGCTTCCCAGGATGAGTGAAGGCCCCGAATCCGGAAGCAGATCGCCTCTGCGCTTCGAGGAATTCCAGGGCTTGGGTCCCAGTGCTCCTAGCCAAGCCCTGGACAGACTGCAGTTGGTTTCGCTGGCTGTTCCTCCCACATACTCGCATTCTGGGAAATACCTAGGCCTCCAGATTCTACCGAAATCTTGGGAGGGAGGGAAAGGGGGAGGCGATGAGCAAACACCAACGTTCTGCCTCCGGGAGAAGCCGGTGGGACCTCTGAGGCCAGGAAGAGGGCAGCCCTGTCAGGCTGCAACACTCCCTCCAGCTGAAGACACCCCCTCACCACTTCCTCTTGGCTTCTACCCTTCTCTCCGAGGGAGACAGAGACAGAAAGAGTCAGAGAGACACTTCCCAAATCTGCAGCTCTATCCCTCCCGCGGAAGAAGGAGGAGTGTTGGCTTCAGAGAGGGATAGGACTGACCACCCTGTTTTAATACTGTTGTCCCAGCCTGGGACTCCTGAATTCTCTATCCCTAAGTCTCCTTTCCCCCTACAGCGTATACTTCCTACATAAAGTATAACTCATCCATTGATTCTCTTTTAATGTGTGACTCCTTTGTTCGAATGCAAGCTCCTCATGGCAGCAGCCTTTGCTTATGCTGTTGCTGGCTCTCTCTCCTCAGGTCTGGACTGGGACCTGGTCACAACAGGTGCTCAATGGAGAAATCCGTGGTGAGTGAGTGAGGTTTGGAGGGAGAGTCAGCATGGCCAATGGAGACAAGAAAGAGGAAGAAGAGGGAATTCCATGGTGGTCGAGGGGTTCAATCCCTGGTCGGGCAACTAAGATCCCACATCCCACAAGCCTTAAAGTACAGTCAAAATAAATAAATAAATAAAAAGAAGAGAAAGAAGAGAAGGGAAAGGGTGGGGGTGGGAGGGAAGGAGAGAACAGAGGAGAGAGGAATAAAGAGATGGAGGAAAGGCTGGAGAAGACGGGATGAGGGGAGCAAGCCCAGAGCTGAGATGCCCTCCCACCCCACCCCGCCCCCACCCCGCAGCTCTGGAGGGAAGGAATAAGGAGTTCCCAGGAAGGTGGGACCCTCAACAAGGCTTCCCAGGATGAGTGAAGGCCCCGAACCCGGGAAGCAGATCGCCTCTGCGCTTCGAGGAATTCCAGGGCTTGGGTCCCAGTGCTCCTAGCCAAGCCCTGGACAGACTGCAGTTGGTTTCGCTGGCTGTTCCTCCCACATACTCGCATTCTGGGAAATACCTAGGCCTCCAGATTCTACCGAAATCTTGGGAGGGAGGGAAAGGGGGAGGCGATGAGCAAACACCAACGTTCTGCCTCCGGGAGAAGCCGGTGGGACCTCTGAGGCCAGGAAGAGGGCAGCCCTGTCAGGCTGCAACACTCCCTCCAGCTGAAGACACCCCCTCACCACTTCCTCTTGGCTTCTACCCTTCTCTCCGAGGGAGACAGAGACAGAAAGAGTCAGAGAGACACTTCCCAAATCTGCAGCTCTATCCCCTCCCGCGGAAGAAGAGAGGAGTGTTGGCTTCAGAGAGGGAGACCGAGGCCTGAGGAGCTGCTTCCTGGTCAGAGGGATGCAGCCTGGGGATAGCAGAGCCCAGTGGATAGGCCACCATGGGAGGTGGGGTTTGGAGCAGGGGAGGGTTAGGGGCTGGACCCCTGGGTCTGAGGGAGGAGGGCTGGGGGGCCCGAAATGCTGAGTCTGAGGGAGGAGGAGGCTGGGGTCTGGACCCCTGGGTCTGAGGGAGGAGGCAGCAAGATCTGCAGCCTGGCATGCTGAAGAGGAGGCCTGAACCCTGGGCCCTTGGGTTCATCACCTGAGCTCTGACAAAATTTATTAAGACTCAGGTTACTCTGCAAATAAGGCTTTGGTTCTGTGCTTCCCTGGCTTCCTTCCGAAGTTCCCGTTGTCCACATTTAGTTCAGGGTGTACCCCCACCCAGACCAGGGCCTGAGGAGCTCCCCAGGGAGACACATAACAGTGTGCGTCATAAGACAGAGGAGAGGGTGATGGGGAGCCGGAAGGACAGGCTTTTAATTTAATTTTAAAATTAAAATTTCAATCATATTATCAAGTTCTCACTTTAAAACAGCTAGGCCTTTCTTGGTGGTCCAGTGGGTAAACAGTCCACCTTGCAGTGCAAGGGACACTTGGTCGATTCCTGGCCTGGGAAGATCCCACATGCCACGCAGCGACTGGACCAGTGTGTCTAACTCCAAGCCAGTGCTCTGGAGCGCATGTGCCCAGAGCTGGTGCTCTGCAAAGAGAGGGTCACTGCAATAAAAAAAGAGAAAACGTGCTCCTAGCCAAGCCCTGGACTGACTGCAGTTGGTTTCGCTGGCTGTTCCTCCCACATACTCGCATTCTGGGAAATACCTAGGCCTCCAGATTCTACCGAAATCTTGGGAGGGAGGGAAAGGGGGAGGCGATGAGCAAACACCAACGTTCTGCCTCCGGGAGAAGCCGGTGGGACCTCTGAGGCCAGGAAGAGGGCAGCCCTGTCAGGCTGCAACACTCCCTCCAGCTGAAGACACCCCCTCACCACTTCCTCTTGGCTTCTACCCTTCTCTCCGAGGGAGACAGAGACAGAAAGAGTCAGAGAGACACTTCCCAAATCTGCAGCTCTATCCCCTCCCGCGGAAGAAGAGAGGAGTGTTGGCTTCAGAGAGGGAGACCGAGGCCTGAGGAGCTGCTTCCTGGTCAGAGGGATGCAGCCTGGGGATAGCAGAGCCCAGTGGATAGGCCACCATGGGAGGTGGGGTTTGGAGCAGGGGAGGGTTAGGGGCTGGACCCCTGGGTCTGAGGGAGGAGGGGCTGGGGGCCTGAAATGCTGAGTCTGAGGGAGGAGGAGGCTGGGGGTCTGGACCCCTGGGTCTGAGGGAGGAGGCAGCGAAGATCTGCAGCCTGGCATGCTGAAGAGGAGGCCTGAACCCTGGGCCCTTGGGTTCATCACCTGAGCTCTGACAAAATTTATTAAGACTCAGGTTACTCTGCAAATAAGGCTTTGGTTCTGTGCTTCCCTGGCTTCCTTCCGAAGTTCCCGTTGTCCACATTTAGTTCAGGGTGTACCCCCACCCAGACCAGGGCCTGAGGAGCTCCCCAGGGAGACACATAACAGTGTGCGTCATAAGACAGAGGAGAGGGTGATGGGGAGCCGGAAGGACAGGCTTTTAATTTAATTTTAAAATTAAAATTTCAATCATATTATCAAGTTCTCACTTTAAAACAGCTAGGCCTTTCTTGGTGGTCCAGTGGGTAAACAGTCCACCTTGCAGTGCAAGGGACACTTGGTCGATTCCTGGCCTGGGAAGATCCCACATGCCACGCAGCGACTGGACCAGTGTGTCTAACTCCAAGCCAGTGCTCTGGAGCGCATGTGCCCAGAGCTGGTGCTCTGCAAAGAGAGGGGTCACTGCAATGGGAGGCCCACACAGGCCAAAGAGAATAAAGTTGGCGGAAATAAATTTTAAAAAAAATCTAGTATCACGATAACTGACAGATAACATACCTTGCTTATTTTGTTTATCTAAAACACACTGACACGTCTGTTTGCCCAGAATTACAGACAGGAAGGCCACTTTCTTCCAAAGGGGGGACACATCATGGAATCTCTCCTTTCTAGGTGGGAGCCGGTTACTAGTGTTTTCGTGAGTCCCGAGTCTCTCTGTTTGCATCTGTGAAATGGGAACATCTCAGTTGTTCCTTGGGCTTTCCAGGTGGCTCAGTGGTAAAGAATCCGCATGCAATGCAGGAGCTGTGGGTTCGATCCATGGGTCTGGAAGATCTCCTGGATGAGGAAATGGCGACCCACTCCAGTATTCCTGCCTGGGAAATCTCATGGACAGAGAAGCCTGGTGGGTTACACTCCATGGGATCATTAAGAGCTGGACATGGCTGAGTGACTGAGTACACACAAGTTATCCCTCACAGGGCAGCCCTTCAGGTTAGGAGAGAGCATCTGCCTAGCACCCTGGAACTAGGGGTGAGTTTTAGCTTTTCCTGAGCCAGCCGCAGCTGAGGGTCAGCATGACTGACTTAGGCTGCAACAGGCAGGTCCTCGACCTTCCCAGGCGACCTCAGCCCAGACCTGGGGCCCAGACCAGTTGAGGGCAGGATCTCAGAGCCAGAAACCTGCTCCATGGATTGCTCTTATCACCGTTCCAAGTATCCTGTGCAGTAGGCTGGGGTACCCAGAGCATTCAGTTCAGGGTGTACCCCACCCAGACCAGGGCCTGAGGAGCTCCCCAGGGAGACACATAACAGTGTGCGTCATAAGACAGAGGAGAGGGTGATGGGGAGCCGGAAGGACAGGCTTTTAATTTAATTTTAAAATTAAAATTTCAATCATATTATCAAGTTCTCACTTTAAAACAGCTAGGCCTTTCTTGGTGGTCCAGTGGGTAAACAGTCCACCTTGCAGTGCAAGGGACACTTGGTCGATTCCTGGCCTGGGAAGATCCCACATGCCACGCAGCGACTGGACCAGTGTGTCTAACTCCAAGCCAGTGCTCTGGAGCGCATGTGCCCAGAGCTGGTGCTCTGCAAAGAGAGGGTCACTGCAATGGGAGGCCCACACAGGAGCCAAAGAGAATAAAGTTGGCGGAAATAAATTTAAAAAAAAATCTAGTATCACGATAACTGACAGATAACATACCTTGCTTATTTTGTTTATCTAAAACACACTGACACGTCTGTTTGCCCAGAATTACAGACAGGAAGGCCACTTTCTTCCAAAGGGGGGACACATCATGGAATCTCTCCTTTCTAGGTGGGAGCCGGTTACTAGTGTTTTCGTGAGTCCCGAGTCTCTCTGTTTGCATCTGTGAAATGGGAACATCTCAGTTGTTCCTTGGGCTTTCCAGGTGGCTCAGTGGTAAAGAATCCGCATGCAATGCAGGAGCTGTGGGTTCGATCCATGGGTCTGGAAGATCTCCTGGATGAGGAAATGGCGACCCACTCCAGTATTCCTGCCTGGGAAATCTCATGGACAGAGAAGCCTGGTGGGTTACACTCCATGGGATCATTAAGAGCTGGACATGGCTGAGTGACTGAGTACACACAAGTTATCCCTCACAGGGCAGCCCTTCAGGTTAGGAGAGAGCATCTGCCTAGCACCCTGGAACTAGGGGTGAGTTTTAGCTTTTCCTGAGCCAGCCGCAGCTGAGGGTCAGCATGACTGACTTAGGCTGCAACAGGCAGGTCCTCGACCTTCCCAGGCGACCTCAGCCCAGACCTGGGGCCCAGACCAGTTGAGGGCAGGATCTCAGAGCCAGAAACCTGCTCCATGGATTGCTCTTATCACCGTTCCAAGTATCCTGTGCAGTAGGCTGGGGGTACCCAGAGCATTCATGTCCACTGTGTGTTGTTTGCTAAAAATACAGATTTCTGTATTTTTACAGATTTTCTATTCTGTATATCCTCAGTCCCTGAGAGTTCAGAGCTCAGGATGCCACAAATGACTTAAACATATGCCCCAGAGTGTCTCTTGTCAGCAAAGAGTCAATCAAACCAGTCAATCCTGTAGGAAACCAACCCTGAATATTTGTTGGAAGGACTGATGCTGAAGCTGAAGTTTCAGTACGTTGGCCACCTGATGCTAAGAGCCGATTCACTGGAAAAGATCCTGATGCCGGGAAAGATTGAGGGCGGGAGGAGAAGGGTGTGACAGAGGATGATGGTTGGATGACATCACCAACTCAATGGACATGAGTTTGAGCAAACTCAGGGATACAGTGAAGGACACGGAAGCCTGGCGTGCTGCAGTCCATGGGGTTGTGAAGAGTCTGATGTGACTTAGCGACTGAACAACAAAACAAGCGGGAGTTCCCTGGTGACCTAATGGTTAGGATTCCAGCCTCACTTCTGTGGCCTGGGTTCAGTCCTGGGTGGGGGATTGAGATCTTGTAAGCCACGTGGTATGGCCAAAAAAAAAAAAAAAAATTGCCCCACATGGTTCTTAAACACAGTGAAGGGTGAGAACCACCTGACTAGGAAAAAAGTGACTTCTGAAGTGGTGGCACTTCCCCTGCCCCTCCCCAGCTCCTGTTTCAGGCCTGCCATTGATCCTAGGACAGAGTCCTAGAAGCTCTGTGGCTTAAACATCAGAAATGTGCTGCTCTGTAGATCTTGAGGCTGAGATCAAGGTTTGGTTGGGTCATGAGTCTGAAGCCGCTGGGTCTGTCTCAGCCTTCTTCTTGAGCTTCTGGGGATTTGCCGGCAACTTTCGTCTCCCTTGTTTGTAGAAGCATCACCCGCACCTCATCTTCACTTGATGTTCATCCAGTGTGCCTGTCTGTGTGCCCACTTCCCCTCTTCCTAAGGACATCTGGTCCTATTAGATTAGGGCTGACCCTACTTCGGTATGACCTCAGCTTAACCGAAATGACTACACAGGCAACAACCTAATGTCCAAATAAGGTCATATTCAGAGGTGCTGCAGGGTGAGAACTTCAACTTAGAAATTTGGAAGAAGGGGGTTACAATATAATTCACCTCATCAAGGATTGCTGGGAACCACCCGAAAGCAGGAGGAAGCCTAAAACAGATCTCCCTGGGAACCATCAGAAAGAACCACACTCCCCCCACACCGACACCTTGATTTCAGACTTCTAGGCTCCTAAACTGGGAGAGAAGACATTCCTGTGGTTTGAGGCCACCTGGCTTGTGGTCATGAGTGACAGCAGCCCTAGGAGACCAGACATCAGTGCAGTGCTTGGTGCACAGTCACCCAGGAGCTGGCTGTTGCTGTGTAGTTGCTAGGTCGTGTCTGAGTCTCACACAGCAGAACTAACACACCAGGATAAAGAGATTATACTCCAATAAAAAAGAGAAATTGCATATATTAATGCATGTATATGGAATCTAGAATAATGGTATGGATGAACCTGTTTGCAGGGCAGCAACAGAGACACAGACGTAGAGAACAGACTTATGGACACAGCAGGGGAAGGAGAAGGTGGAGAAGCTCACGAGGACCTTCCTCTTCTAAGGTACCTGGGGCCAGAATGGGTCACAAGGAAGGTGTCCCCTTGCCTCCCTCCCCAGGTTCAAGGAGTCCAAGCAAATTCGACCGAGGATTTCCCCGTGTGTTGATTGTTAAAGGGAGGAGGCAGAGGAAGGAGGGTTGTGTGGATGAGAGGAAGGGCCACGCCACTGTGGCCTGGACCTCAGAGGGCTGAGAAAGCAAGAGGGAGAGCAGACTTGACTCCAGCAAGTGGAGATAGCCGAACGTGGAGGGTGGCTGTGATACCCATCAAGCCCTGGTCTACCTATTTTGTATTCAATGTTGTTGTTCAGTAGCTAAGTTGTGGCTGACTCTTTGCAATCCCATGGACTGCAGCACGCCAGACTTCCCTGTCCTTCACCATCTCCCAGAGTTTGCTCAAACTCATGTCCATTGAGTTGATGATGCCATCCAAGTATCTCATCCTCCGTCACTCCCTTGCCCTCCTGCCCTCAATCTTTCCCAGCACCAGGGTCTTCCAGTGAGTTGGTTCTTGGTATCAGGTGGCCAAAGTACTGAAGCGTCAGCTTCAGCATCAGTCTTTCCAATGAATATATATATTTTATATATATATATATATATATATATATATATATTTTAATTCTTTAAAGGTTTTACAGAGTTTTGTTGTTCACAGACATGTATGTTCCCAGATCAGTCATATGCATATCCATGGTCCCCACCCGCCCCGATCCCCCCCCCCCCCCCCCCGACCTTCCCCCCCAGCCCTTGTAAGCCCCCCTATTCCCTTAGTACTATGAGACCAGACATCAGTGCAGTGCTTGGTGCACAGTCACCCAGGAGCTGGCTGTTGCTGTGTAGTTGCTAGGTCGTGTCTGAGTCTCACACAGCAGAACTAACACACCAGGATAAAGAGATTATACTCCAATAAAAAAGAGAAATTGCATATATTAATGCATGTATATGGAATCTAGAATAATGGTATGGATGAACCTGTTTGCAGGGCAGCAACAGAGACACAGACGTAGAGAACAGACTTATGGACACAGCAGGGGAAGGAGAAGGTGGAGAAGCTCACGAGGACCTTCCTCTTCTAAGGTACCTGGGGCCAGAATGGGTCACAAGGAAGGTGTCCCCTTGCCTCCCTCCCCAGGTTCAAGGAGTCCAAGCAAATTCGACCGAGGATTTCCCCGTGTGTTGATTGTTAAAGGGAGGAGGCAGAGGAAGGAGGGTTGTGTGGATGAGAGGGAAGGGCCACGCCACTGTGGCCTGGACCTCAGAGGGCTGAGAAAGCAAGAGGGAGAGCAGACTTGACTCCAGCAAGTGGAGATAGCCGTAACGTGGAGGGTGGCTGTGATACCCATCAAGCCCTGGTCTACCTATTTTGTATTCAATGTTGTTGTTCAGTAGCTAAGTTGTGGCTGACTCTTTGCAATCCCATGGACTGCAGCACGCCAGACTTCCCTGTCCTTCACCATCTCCCAGAGTTTGCTCAAACTCATGTCCATTGAGTTGATGATGCCATCCAAGTATCTCATCCTCCGTCACTCCCTTGCCCTCCTGCCCTCAATCTTTCCCAGCACCAGGGTCTTCCAGTGAGTTGGTTCTTGGTATCAGGTGGCCAAAGTACTGAAGCGTCAGCTTCAGCATCAGTCTTTCCAATGAATATATATATTTTATATATATATATATATATATATATATATATATTTTAATTCTTTAAAGGTTTTACAGAGTTTTGTTGTTCACAGATATGTATGTTCCCAGATCAGTCATATGCATATCCATGGTCCCCACCCGCCCAGATCCCCCCATCCCACCCCTCCAGACCTTCGCCCCAAGCCATTGTAAGCACTCCTATTCCCTTAGCACTATGACACTAGCTATCTTTTCCACACATGACAGTATAGGTTTCCTTGTTACTTCCTCCATGCCTCCCCCTCCCTATTTCTTTGCCATGATGTCCCTATGTCTATGCTCTGTCTGTTTTTCCCTGAGTTCCCTGTGTGATATCAAGACCGTCCTACTAGATTCCATATATGTGTGTTAGTATACTGTATTTGTCTTTCTCTTTTTGACTTACTTCACTTTTTATGATAGGTTCTAGAGCCAGCCACTTCATTAGGACTGAGTCTTCTGCATTTCTTTTAACAGCTGAGTAGTATTCCATTGTATATATGTACCAGAGCTTCTGGATCCATTCATTCGTCGATGGACATCTAGGTTGCTTCCATGTTTTGGCTATTGTATAGAGAGCTGCAATGAACATTGGGGTACAGGTGCTTCTTTCAGTTTTGATTTCATCAGGATATAAGCCTAATAGTGGGATTGCTGGGTCATAGGGTGCTTCTATTTTTAGTTTTTTAAGAAATCTCCATACTGTCTTCCATAGAGGCTGTATCAATTGACATTCCCACCAGCAATGCAAGAGGGTTCCCTTTTCTCCGCCCCCTCTCCAGCATTTATTGTCTGCAGATTTTTTGAAGATGGCCATTCTGACGGTCCAATGAATTTTAAGGGTTGGTTTCCTACAGGATTGACTAGTTTGATCTGCTTGCAGTCCAAGGGACTTTCAAGAGCCTTCTCCAGCACTGTGATTTACAAACATCAGTTCTTGAGCGCTCGGCCTTCTTTGTGGTCCAACTCTCACATCCATACGTGACATCAGCTCCCACCCCCCCACCAGGGTCTTCCAGTGAGTTGGTTCTTGGTATCAGGTGGCCAAAGTACTGAAGCGTCAGCTTCAGCATCAGTCTTTCCAATGAATATATATATTTTATATATATATATATATATATATATATATATATATTTTTATTTTTTTAAGTTTTTATAGAGTTTTGTTGTTCACAGACATGTATGTTCCCAGATCAGTCATATGCATATCCATGGTCCCCCCCCCCCCAGATCCCCCCATCCCACCCCTCCAGACCTTCGCCCCAAGCCATTGTAAGCACTCCTATTCCCTTAGCACTATGACACTAGCTATCTTTTCCACACATGACAGTATAGGTTTCCTTGTTACTTCCTCCATGCCTCCCCCTCCCTATTTCTTTGCCATGATGTCCCTATGTCTATGCTCTGTCTGTTTTTCCATGAGTTCCCTGCGTGTGATATCAAGACCGTCCTACTAGATTCCATATATGTGTGTTAGTATACTGTATTTGTCTTTCTCTTTTTGACTTACTTCACTTTTTATGATAGGTTCTAGAGCCAGCCACTTCATTAGGACTGAGTCTTCTGCATTTCTTTTAACAGCTGAGTAGTATTCCATTGTATATATGTACCAGAGCTTCTGGATCCATTCATTCGTCGATGGACATCTAGGTTGCTTCCATGTTTTGGCTATTGTATAGAGAGCTGCAATGAACATTGGGGTACAGGTGCTTCTTTCAGTTTTGATTTCATCAGGATATAAGCCTAATAGTGGGATTGCTGGGTCATAGGGTGCTTCTATTTTTAGTTTTTTAAGAAATCTCCATACTGTCTTCCATAGAGGCTGTATCAATTGACATTCCCACCAGCAATGCAAGAGGGTTCCCTTTTCTCCGCCCCCTCTCCAGCATTTATTGTCTGCAGATTTTTTGAAGATGGCCATTCTGACGGTCCAATGAATTTTAAGGGTTGGTTTCCTACAGGATTGACTAGTTTGATCTGCTTGCAGTCCAAGGGACTTTCAAGAGCCTTCTCCAGCACTGTGATTTACAAACATCAGTTCTTGAGCGCTCGGCCTTCTTTGTGGTCCAACTCTCACATCCATACGTGACATCAGCTCCAGCAAAACATCGCCCTCAATTATTACAGCTTTCATTTTAAAAAAAAGAAAATTGACATTCAGTAAAGGGTAATGATCTCTAGGGTCACACAAGTAGGAACAGAGCCAGGATTGGAATTTGGCTGTTACAGAATCCCAAGCACATGAGCTGTCTGCACTGTGGTGAGCTGGTAAACATTAACAGCCAGTTTCATAGGTAAAAAAGTATGTCTGTATAGAAATACATATATTGATGATAAATTCTACTGATTATAAATGATATGTAGCAGATAGTTTGGGGCTTCCCTGGAGGCTCAGTGGTAAAGAATCCACCTGCCCATGCAGGTGACATGGGTTCAAGTCCCTGGGTCGGGAAAATCCCTGGAGAAGGAAATGGCAACCTACTCCAGTATTCCTGCCTGGAAAATCCTGTGGACAGAGGAGTCGGGTGGACTACAGTCCATGGGGGTCGCAAAAGAGTAGGGAAGGACTTAGTGACCAAAAAAACAACAAAGCAGACAGTCTATAAGTCAGTATACATTACATGACACTCCTGTAAATTCCGACCACTGTATGGAATTCAGGGCAACTTACTGTTTCCTACAACCGATGTGAATGTCTGTCGGTATTTTTGTTTATGTTAATGAGAGGCAAATGTGAAACAGGAAAATGGATATTGGAATTCCATGGGTTCATTAAAACGTAGCAAAGCAATGAGGAAGAGCGTTAGAATTCTTACTTTGTTTTGAATATCAGCCTAATAGTGGGATTGCTGGGTCATAGGGTGCTTCTATTTTTAGTTTTTTAAGAAATCTCCAGACTGTCTTCCATAGAGGCTGTATCAATTTACATTCCCACCAGCAATGCAAGAGGGTTCCCTTTTCTCCGCCCCCTCTCCAGCATTTATTGTCTGCAGATTTTTTGAAGATGGCCATTCTGACGGTCCAATGAATTTTAAGGGTTGGTTTCCTACAGGATTGACTAGTTTGATCTGCTTGCAGTCCAAGGGACTTTCAAGAGCCTTCTCCAGCACTGTGATTTACAAACATCAGTTCTTGAGCGCTCGGCCTTCTTTGTGGTCCAACTCTCACATCCATACGTGACATCAGCTCCAGCAAAACATCGCCCTCAATTATTACAGCTTTCATTTTAAAAAAGAAAATTGACATTCAGTAAAGGGTAATGATCTCTAGGGTCACACAAGTAGGAACAGAGCCAGGATTGGAATTTGGCTGTTACAGAATCCCAAGCACATGAGCTGTCTGCACTGTGGTGAGCTGGTAAACATTAACAGCCAGTTTCATAGGTAAAAAAGTATGTCTGTATAGAAATACATATATTGATGATAAATTCTACTGATTATAAATGATATGTAGCAGATAGTTTGGGGCTTCCCTGGAGGCTCAGTGGTAAAGAATCCACCTGCCCATGCAGGTGACATGGGTTCAAGTCCCTGGGTCGGGAAAATCCCTGGAGAAGGAAATGGCAACCTACTCCAGTATTCCTGCCTGGAAAATCCTGTGGACAGAGGAGTCGGGTGGACTACAGTCCATGGGGGTCGCAAAAGAGTAGGGAAGGACTTAGTGACCAAAAAAACAACAAAGCAGACAGTCTATAAGTCAGTATACATTACATGACACTCCTGTAAATTCCGTACCACTGTATGGAATTCAGGGCAACTTACTGTTTCCTACAACCGATGTGAATGTCTGTCGGTATTTTTGTTTATGTTAATGAGAGGCAAATGTGAAACAGGGAAAATGGATATTGGAATTCCATGGGTTCATTAAAACGTAGCAAAGCAATGAGGAAGAGCTGAATTTGAGAATTTCTTACCTTTGTTTTGAATATCACCTATTTCAATGTAATTTTATAGGATTGATTTCTTAAAAAAAAATTTATTTAATTTAAAAAATTATTTATTTAGCTGCACTGAGTCTTAGTTACAGCACGTGGGGTCTTCAATCTTCCAGGTGGCACATGTGCAGGATCTTATTTCCTGCAAGTGGGATCTAGTTCCGTGACCAAGGACTGAACCCCAGAAGTCTCTATAGGGCTGATTTCTAATAATGGCTCATAAAATTCCTGAAATGGTAACAGTTGTCCGTAAGCCATCACGACCCACGTCAATGCACAGCTGGTGCTGCCCGCTCTGGTATATGAATGGGTGGGTGGGAGGGGGACCTCATCATGTCAGAATTCCAGGAGTCATGGGCCCTGGCAACTCTGAGGCTTGGGAGACCAAGGCTAGCTCCAGCCCCTGGAAGTAGAATTCACAACAGAGGGCTCTTGTCCACAGCAACCACTCTGCCTCGGGCCCTGTCCAGCTGCTAGAGGTCACTGGCGATTGTGCTCTGAGCTCAGCTATTTCTGTCTGCGGTGCTGGTGTTTCTCCCAGCCTCCACAGGTGTGGATGGGGTAGGGTGAAGGGTAAGAAAGGATTTTCACTGACTCCACTGAAGGCCTGTATCAGCTCATCCCATGTCATCTGTTCAGCTGCAGAAGATGCTAAAACTCACCCTCCTTTAGGTTCGTTGTTCCAGGAAATAGCTTCCTCTACCCCTTACTCCCTTCTCCATCTCTCTGTCCTTCCTTCCCTTTTTTCCTCTCTTCTTTTCTCCTTCCTTCCATCTCCTCTCCCTCCCTTCTTCATTTCTCTTTTCATCTCTCACCTCTCTCCCTTCCTCCCTCAGTAAAATTCACACTGAAATGTAACATAGACAGTTCATTGCATGTGTCATAAATGTCTCATTAATCAATATTCACAACGCTAACATACCTGATAACACTCAGCTCCCAGAACAAGAAGTGGAAGGTCCCACTTCCCCCTTCCACACATTCTACACACACACACATGCACACACGTACGCAAGCACACATGTGCTGTGGTCCCCTTTGCCTGGCAAAGCAGTAAAGCTATTCTTTTCCACTTTACCCAAAACGCTGTCTCCAAGATTCGATTCAGCATCCCTTCACAGAGGCCAAGTTTTCAGCACCACTAGAGTTTGGTTCTGCCATGGTCTACCCAGAGACAGCATCAGAGTCCACGGTTAAGGGCTGAGTCCCCTAGGACTGCTCTCCCCAAGTTCATACGCTGATCCCAAGTCTAGGTTGTCACCTGTGCTTCTGATCAGCCAACTATAGTCTCCTGTGGCATCTCCTCTCTGGGTTTTTATTCATTTGCTTGAGTGGCTCAGAGAACTTAGGAAACCTGTTTATTCTCCACATGACTGGGTTATTACCAAGGATATGAATCAACAGCCAGAGACACGTAGGGTGAGGTCCTGAACAAAAGGTCATTTTGTGCTGTTAAACAACAAAAACTCAACGGAGTGATTTAAAGATCAAATTGGCTTTATTGAGCGATTCATGTATCAGACAGCAGCCCCTCTAGCAAACAGAAAAGGAACCGAGTTGCATGCAACAAAGACAAGGTTTTTAAGGTGGAGGTAGGGGAGGAGGAGGTGGGGATGATTAGTGAAAAATGCATGGTTTCTGCAAGGCCAAATCCCCAAGTAAGGTAAGTACCCTGGCTAAGTTGTCACCTGACTACTTTGTTTCTAAATAAATCAATCTGCAAAACTACTCGCTCTTTTCCCTCACTTTCTGCAAGGAATCACTCGCAAATCGCCCTTCATTGTATAACACACATTCCTGATGCACTGCCAAAAGAAAGAACTCAAAATGCATATTACCTGGTGGTGTTATTCCCTTTCCAGTCATGGCACGGGTGCCAAGAAGTTTTTTTTTTTTTTGCATTCCCAATGTCAACAAGTTTACCCAACTCATTTGCATTCTTGATTCCTAGAAATGCTTTCTAATTCCCAAGACATGTATACTCTTCAAGGCTCAACTAAGATGTGGATATAGAAAACAAGGAACAACTAATGAAAACAAGAGGCTTCCCTGGAGGCTCTGAGGTAAAGAATTCTGCCAAGGCAGGAGACCGGGGTTCAGTCCCTGGGTCAGGAAGACACCCTGGAGAAGGATATAGCAACCCATTCCAGTATTCCTCTCTGGGAAATCCCATGAACAGAGCAGCCTGGCAGGATACAATCCGTGGGGTCACAAAAGAGTCAGACACGACTTAGTGACTAAACAACAAACGCAAGAGGGTAAAGCCCGGAGCCATGAAGGACGGTGTTCACACCCCCTATATAAGAAAACAAGGGCTTCCCAAGTGACTCCAGGGGAGGGATCTCTTACTATTCCTGCCCACTGACCTTGGTTGCAATACAACAGCACTTGCTGAATATCCTCTCCAGTTTTCTTTTTTTAAACTGGAGTATAATTGCTTCACTATATTGTGCTAATGTCTGCTGTACAACAACATGAAACCAGCTATTTTCATTCAGTTGCTAAGTCACGTCTGACTCCCTGAGACCCCATGGACTGTAGCACACCAGGCTTCCCTCTCCTTCACTATCTCCAGTGTTTGCTCAAACTCATGTTCATTGAGTCAGCGATGCCATCCAACCATCTCATCCTGTCGCCCCCTCTTTCCTCTCACCCTCAATCTTTCCCAGCTCGGGTCTTCTCCAGTGACTCTGCTGTTCGTATCAGGTGGCCAAATATTGCAGCTTCAGCATCAGTCCTTCCAGTGAATATTCAGGAGGGATTTCCTTTAGGATTCGGTTTTTTCCCAGGGACTCTCAAGAGTCTTCTCCAGCACTGCAATTTAAAAGCAATCTGCACAGCTACTCGCTCTTTTCCCTCACGTTCTGCAAGGAATCACTCGCAAATCGCCCTTCATTGTATAACACACATTCCTGATGCACTGCCAAAAGAAAGAACTCAAAATGCATATTACCTGGTGGTGTTATTCCCTTTCCAGTCATGGCACGGGTGCCAAGAAGTTTTTTTTTTTTTTGCATTCCCAATGTCAACAAGTTTACCCAACTCATTTGCATTCTTGATTCCTAGAAATGCTTTCTAATTCCCAAGACATGTATACTCTTCAAGGCTCAACTAAGATGTGGATATAGAAAACAAGGAACAACTAATGAAAACAAGAGGCTTCCCTGGAGGCTCTGAGGTAAAGAATTCTGCCAAGGCAGGAGACCGGGGTTCAGTCCCTGGGTCAGGAAGACACCCTGGAGAAGGATATAGCAACCCATTCCAGTATTCCTCTCTGGGAAATCCCATGAACAGAGCAGCCTGGCAGGATACAATCCGTGGGGTCACAAAAGAGTCAGACACGACTTAGTGACTAAACAACAAACGCAAGAGGGTAAAGCCCGGAGCCATGAAGGACGGTGTTCACACCCCCTATATAAGAAAACAAGGGCTTCCCAAGTGACTCCAGGGGAGGGATCTCTTACTATTCCTGCCCACTGACCTTGGTTGCAATACAACAGCACTTGCTGAATATCCTCTCCAGTTTTCTTTTTTTAAACTGGAGTATAATTGCTTCACTATATTGTGCTAATGTCTGCTGTACAACAACATGAAACCAGCTATTTTCATTCAGTTGCTAAGTCACGTCTGACTCCCTGAGACCCCATGGACTGTAGCACACCAGGCTTCCCTCTCCTTCACTATCTCCAGTGTTTGCTCAAACTCATGTTCATTGAGTCAGCGATGCCATCCAACCATCTCATCCTGTCGCCCCCTCTTTCCTCTCACCCTCAATCTTTCCCAGCTTCGGGGTCTTCTCCAGTGACTCTGCTGTTCGTATCAGGTGGCCAAATATTGCAGCTTCAGCATCAGTCCTTCCAGTGAATATTCAGGAGGGATTTCCTTTAGGATTGACTGGTTTAATCTCCTTGCAGTCCAAGGGACTCTCAAGAGTCTTCTCCAGCACTGCAATTTAAAAGCATCCATTCTTTAGTCACAGTCTTCTTTATGGTCCAACTCTCACATCCATACATGACTACAGGAAAAACCATGGCTTTGACTATATGGACCTTTGTTGACAAAGTGATGTATAGAAGACTCACTGGATAGAGTCTCAAACTCCAAAATAAAATTCTGGTGCTGTCCTCACTGGGAAAGGTGGGTCTACTTCTGTTTGGGGAGAAGAGTGTACAGGGACGCTGGGGAGACAAATGCATAGGAGGCTGTAGAGACTGCCAGCTTCCTGCTTAATGTTCATGCCTCTTCCTCGTGGCCAGAAATAGGCGGAAAGTCATTTGCTTAAAACAACAGGTTTCTCAGCCATCCTTACCGTGAGATGCGAGTAAATGCCAAGCACTGAGATGCAACGGTTGTATCACATCAGTACATAACCGGGACTTATAATGTCAGCAGCAGTAAACAATCCTGGCACGATTGGGTTTGGCTTGGTGTCATTCAGTTTGTCCCAACCAATAACGAAAATTAACTCATTAGAAATCTTGCGCCACCTGGTGGCTGCCAGAACACAAAGCAAGAAATGTGAGTTGCCTAATTCTCAGCTCTATGAAGCTGAAGCTCCAATACTTCCGCCACAGGAAGGGAAGAGCCAACTCACTGGAAAAGACCCGATGCTGGGAAAGACTGAAGTCACGTTGGAAAAGGTCTGTGCTAATGTCTGCTGTAACAAACAACAGGGAAACCAGCCTATTTTCATTCAGTTGCTAAGTCACGTCTGACTCCCTGAGACCCCATGGACTGTAGCACACCAGGCTTCCCTCTCCTTCACTATCTCCAGTGTTTGCTCAAACTCATGTTCATTGAGTCAGCGATGCCATCCAACCATCTCATCCTGTCGCCCCCTCTTTCCTCTCACCCTCAATCTTTCCCAGCTTCGGGGTCTTCTCCAGTGACTCTGCTGTTCGTATCAGGTGGCCAAATATTGCAGCTTCAGCATCAGTCCTTCCAGTGAATATTCAGGAGGGATTTCCTTTAGGATTGACTGGTTTAATCTCCTTGCAGTCCAAGGGACTCTCAAGAGTCTTCTCCAGCACTGCAATTTAAAAGCATCCATTCTTTAGTCACAGTCTTCTTTATGGTCCAACTCTCACATCCATACATGACTACAGGAAAAACCATGGCTTTGACTATATGGACCTTTGTTGACAAAGTGATGTATAGAAGACTCACTGGATAGAGTCTCAAACTCCAAAATAAAATTCTGGTGCTGTCCTCACTGGGAAAGGTGGGTCTACTTCTGTTTGGGGAGAAGAGTGTACAGGGACGCTGGGGAGACAAATGCATAGGAGGCTGTAGAGACTGCCAGCTTCCTGCTTAATGTTCATGCCTCTTCCTCGTGGCCAGAAATAGGCGGAAAGTCATTTGCTTAAAACAACAGGTTTCTCAGCCATCCTTACCGTGAGATGCGAGTAAATGCCAAGCACTGAGATGCAACGGTTGTATCACATCAGTACATAACCGGGACTTATAATGTCAGCAGCAGTAAACAATCCTGGCACGATTGGGTTTGGCTTGGTGTCATTCAGTTTGTCCCAACCAATAACGAAAATTAACTCATTAGAAATCTTGCGCCACCTGGTGGCTGCCAGAACACAAAGCAAGAAATGTGAGTTGCCTAATTCTCAGCTCTATGAAGCTGAAGCTCCAATACTTCCGCCACAGGAAGGGAAGAGCCAACTCACTGGAAAAGACCCGATGCTGGGAAAGACTGAAGTCAGGAGGAGAACGAGGATGAGATGGTTGGATGGCATCACCGACCCCAATGGACATGAATCTGGGCAAAGTCCAGGAGATAGTGAAAGACAGAGGAGCCTGTAGTCCATGGGGTCACAAAGAGTCAGACACAACTGAGCAACTGAACAACAAGAACAGCTCTCTGATCTCATTGAGAGAGAACATTTAGGAGAGTTAAATTATATTTCCTGGGAGCTTCTAGAGTGAATCTCTAAGTGCATCTAAACAAGAAACTTTTTTCTTTTCCTTCCCTTTATGGTTTATCACTGGATAAACCATATCACTGGATAGTGATTATAGTTCCCTGTGCTATACAGTAAGACCCTGTTGTTTATCCAAGGAACTTTTATTATTATTATTAACTAATTCAGGAAGTCCCCTTCATTCCAGAACACACATTCCAGGGACTGGAGACCTTTCCTGTATTGCATCCCACCCTAAGAGTTATCACTGCTCCAAGATAGGAGAGAACCTGCCCAAATGTTTCATACTCTTGGGCAGTGGATTGTTCAACTGTGTTTTGCCCCTCACATCCCCATCTCTGGTCTCTCCAGGTAGCAAATACCATTCAGGTAACGGTTTCCTAAATGCTGATTTACAACCGATGCTGTTCCATCAAAATCGCTTGGGGTGGTATTTTTGTAATGAATTAATTAATTACTTTATTTTTGGCTATGTTGGAATTTCCTTGCTGCATGGGCTTTTCTCTAGTTGTTGAGAGCGGGGGCTACTCTCTAGTTGTGATAGCAAGCTTCTTATTGCTTTGGCTTCTCTTGTTGAGGAGCACAGGCCCTAGGGTGCAAGGGCCTCAGTAGTTGAAGCACGGGGGCCCAGTGATTATAGCTCCCAGGCTCTATAGCACAGGCCCAACAGTTGTGGCTCACAAGGTTTTGCAAGAAGACAAGACGGTTCTTGCTCTAAAGAACCCCAAGCTCCCCACAGGGTTTTGGCAAAACACTTTTAAAAACCAGGTCGGGGGGAGGTCGCAGGGTCTAAGATCAGCTCGTGCAGTTCTTTTTTTTTTTTTTTGGAAGAGGGGGTCAGGTTGGGGAGGGAGGGGGGCGGGCGGGCCACTGCTATTGGTCTTTCATTTATCTATCTTCATCCGTCTTTGTTCTTTGGCCCGTGTGGGCCTTCCATCGCGGAGGGCCCTGTTGTCGCAGAGCGCTGGCTCTGGGCGCATGCGCTCCAGAGCTCCGGCTCGGTAATTGGACACATCGGTCCAGCCGCTCCGCGGCACGTGGGATCTTCCCAGGCCAGGGATCGAACCGGCGCCCCTTGCACTGCAAGGCATTGTCCTTACCACTGGACCACCAGGGAAGCCCCCGTGCAGTTCTTCCACTGTCTCATGGTGAGGAGCAGGGTGGTTTCATAGCGGTTAACATCCGTCCTTAGGCTTCAGCAGGCCTGAGGCTCTACCTCACTCAAGTTTAACATCTTCCTGTTTGTTGGAGAGGAGGTGATTTTTTTTTACAGCCACAAAACAACTCATGAAATCTGCATCAAATACTATCATCTAGGTACTTCAGAGAGGACCTAAAGCACAGGATATGAGACGGCCTGTGCTAGGAAGGCCTGGGGGTGTCCAGCCCGGTTACAAATCCAAGACAGAGCCCGTGTGCTTCCCCAGCACGGGGAACTACCAGGACGAATCCCCGGGTCGATCCACAAACACAAAAGCATCATTCCTCCCTTCTCCCCTACACTCACCCCACGCAATCGGGAACGACAACACAGCACCTTAAGGCGCTATCCCTGGTCCCGAAACTCGCCTGGAACCCGGCAGCGAGCGGACGGATGACTTCCGTCTTCACCGCTGGAGGCAAATCACAAAACAGCTCTTTCAAATTCTCTGCCCAGGGTCAAAAACAAGGAGACCTACCTGCGCCGCAGACTAGACTCCCAGAAGCTGCCAAGGACGGCGGCCGACGAGGTCCAAACCCGCCGTCCCAGACCCCCGGATCCTGACTTCTCGCGAGCTTTCGATGACGCAATATTTCCGCGTCCGGTTCGAGGCTCTTCACCAGGGACGGCGGTTTTCACACTTCGTTCACCTTAAGGGGCTACAGTTTCGTCTTTTGTGCCTTTCTTGGGAAGATGTGAAAGGTAAGAAGCTATTGAAGAGGACTTATTTCACCCCATTTCCAGCTCACCTTCACCCCGGGGCCCTGACTTTGTTATATTTTCAGGGGTGCCGCACAAACGCTTAGCTTCTCAGAAACGGAAGCGCACCGCATTTCTCCAAGGCTGGGGAAAGACGGTCGTAGACAGGTAGGCACTTTGATTTAAACGACAGAGAGAAGCTAAGAAGCACGACCATCTCAAAAAATCCACCAGGGAGGGATCCTGAGCCGAACCAAGCCATAACTGAAGGAGAACCGACTAGTGTTCTAGGAATGCTGATTGGAGAGGCTGTTGGAGGAAGCTGCATTTGAGGGCGTTGTAGGGTTTAGAGAACCGCTGAGGAGGGCGTAGGTCTGAGAGTGGGTAACACGACAGGATTACACAGCTCCGGTTATGGCTGATGTGGAGGGAAATGGGGAACATGGTTGGTCAGGGGCAGAGCGAGAAGCGTGGTTTTTCCATTCGTGGTAGGAAGAGCCAAAGGTGGGGGTGAGGCTTGCTTTCCACGAAGATGGGTCATTCTTGAATCAAAAGCTCTGACAGAGGGAAGCGAATTGTGACCCAGTGAATTGTGATTAAGCCCCACTCCCTGGGTCAGGAACGGTCAGAGAAGGAAATGGCAGTCCCATCCAGTATTCTTACGTGGGAAATCCCACGGACAGAGGAGCCTGGCGGGCTACAGTCCACAGGGTCACAAGAGTCGGACTGGACTTAGCAACTCAACAACAACAACCCTGTAATTATACAACCAGGTTCAGAGAACATTTGAACTAAAGAGGTTACTCATTCATTTATTGACCCAGCAGATGTTTATAACATGGTTTTTGGAGCTGTACATTCTGTCACTGATCAGGGTTCTTGGACTGTAACTAGTAGAAATTGATAAGAGGCCGATAAATTCAGGCAAGGCTTTATTGAGACTGGTTATCTAGTATCTGTCAGCCACTGCAGCTGGGAAACCATGACGACATATATAGTATGCACTGAATTTGAGAAAAAGGCTGATCATTTCCTCAGAAGATGTCACTGTTTCATGGTACTGAGGTTTTGGGAAGATTCTGTGATGGTGTCTTTCTAGAGACGATGTGGTGGACTCTGTATTCAAAGGATTCTTCTAATACATATACAAGCAGGTTGTGTTTGGATATTTCTTTTTTTTTTTTCTTAAAGATTTATTTATTTTATTATTTTATTTTTGGGTGGGGGTGGGGTTGGGGAGGGAGGGGAGCGGGCGGGTTACTTCCATTGGTCTTTCTTTTCTCTATTTTCATCCGTCCTTGTTCTTTGGCTCCTGTGGGCCTCCCATCGCGGTGGCGTCTGTCGCTGCAGAGTGCCGGCTCTGGGCACATGCGCTCCAGAGCTCCGTCTCGGTAATTGGACACATCGGTCCAGCCGCTCCGCGGCACGTGGGATCTTCACAAGCCAGGGATCGAACCAGCACCCCTTGCACTGCAAGGCGGTGTCCTTACCCACTGGACCGCCAGGGGAAGCCCTGGATATTTCTTATGTGATAATTTCTGAGTCCCCTGTGGGATTAGACCCAGTAGGATTCAGTGGATACAGTTTTTCAGAAGACCACAGCCTGGTGACTTACAATATCCATGCTTGTTTGGGAAGGATAGGATAAAATCCTTGAATAAAACCTGAAGTGCCCAGGAAAGTGTCAAAGGTCATCTGTGATCAGGTCAGGGAACTGGTGTAGTTTGTGTGGATAGGAAAGAGCTAGATGTTGTTATCTTAAACTGGAATAAAATTAGTGAATGATATTAAAAACTCATCTAAATATTGAAACTAGCAAAATCGTAGATAATCATCAAGTTGATGTTTGGTCTGTTTAAATCAACCTTTGAAGCAACTCTACTAATCCTGGTACAGCTATTGTGCCATTCAATGAGGTACCAGTATTTTTGTGGTAGTGACGGTTATTATGTATTAACACTAAATTTAAATTCTCAAGTTGATAAAGTTACTAAAAATGAAATCAAATTAAAGAAAAAAATTTATTTGAGACTGGTTATCTAGTATCTGTCAGCCACTGCAGCTGGGAAACCATGACGACATATATAGTATGCACTGAATTTGAGAAAAAGGCTGATCATTTCCTCAGAAGATGTCACTGTTTCATGGTACTGAGGTTTTGGGAAGATTCTGTGATGGTGTCTTTCTAGAGACGATGTGGTGGACTCTGTATTCAAAGGATTCTTCTAATACATATACAAGCAGGTTGTGTTTGGATATTTCTTTTTTTTTTTTCTTAAAGATTTATTTATTTTATTATTTTATTTTTGGGTGGGGGTGGGGTTGGGGAGGGAGGGGAGCGGGCGGGTTACTTCCATTGGTCTTTCTTTTCTCTATTTTCATCCGTCCTTGTTCTTTGGCTCCTGTGGGCCTCCCATCGCGGTGGCGTCTGTCGCTGCAGAGTGCCGGCTCTGGGCGCATGCGCTCCAGAGCTCTGGCAAGGTAATTGGACACGTCGGTCCAGCAGCTCTGCGGCACGTGGGATCTTCCCAGGCCAGGGCTCGAACCGGTGCCCCTTGCACTGCAAGGCGGTGTCTTTACCCACTGGACCGCCAGGGAAGCCCTAGACATTTCTTATGTGATAATTTCTGAGTCCCCTGTGGGATTAGACCCAGTAGGATTCAGTGGATACAGTTTTTCAGAAGACCACAGCCTGGTGACTTACAATATCCATGCTTGTTTGGGAAGGATAGGATAAAATCCTTGAATAAAACCTGAAGTGCCCAGGAAAGTGTCAAAGGTCATCTGTGATCAGGTCAGGGAACTGGTGTAGTTTGTGTGGATAGGAAAGAGCTAGATGTTGTTATCTTAAACTGGAATAAAATTAGTGAATGATATTAAAAACTCATCTAAATATTGAAACTAGCAAAATCGTAGATAATCATCAAGTTGATGTTTGGTCTGTTTAAATCAACCTTTGAAGCAACTCTACTAATCCTGGTACAGCTATTGTGCCATTCAATGAGGTACCAGTATTTTTGTGGTAGTGACGGTTATTATGTATTAACACTAAATTTAAATTCTCAAGTTGATAAAGTTACTAAAAATGAAATCATCAATCAAGTAATAAAGAACATTTAACTGGAAAAAGTTTCAGTTGCTTATAAAATTTTGATAAATGTTAGAGAATACCCCTCTCAAACTGTTTAGAATTCAGGGTGTATAAAACCTATGAATAATCAGCTTCAAACCTAAATATCTTGCTGACTGAGAAGAAATAAAATTATAAAGATGATAACTTCTACTGTAGCTCATCCAGTGTAAGGTACCTTTGGTTGTATGATGCACTAATAAATTTTAGGTACCCAGTTCTGTATTTAAATATATCAAGCCATCAGCTTAATGTGCACTGCATTTTCACTTCAGTATTTTTTTTTCTTTTTTTACTTGTTTATTTGAGTGCACCAGGTCTTAGCTGCAGCACTTGGGATCTTTGATCTTCATTGCAGCATGCAGGGTATTTAGTTGAGCCATGTGGGATCTAGTTCCCTGACCAGGAATCGAACCCAGGCCCCTCGTGTTGGGAGTGCAGAGTATCAGCCACTGGACCACCAGGGAAGTTCCCCACTTAAGCATGATTAATAAATGGGAAAAAATTTCCATCTTGGAATTGATGAAAAAAAGTTTTACTCAAGAGAGACTCAAAAATTTCCAAGTCCTTACTAATACCAGCATGGTGTGGGGCATGGTGGAGGTGGCAAGATACTGAGTTTTAAGGTTTTTTTCCTAAAACAATGAACCAGGTAATTCAAATACACTTCATGTAGCATCAGTGCTGATATTCTGTGGTAAAGTTTTTTTTTTTTTTTTTAAGATTTATTTATTTATTTATTTTGGTGGGGATGGGGTGGGGGGGGGGGGGGGCGGGCGGGTCACTTCTATTGGTCTTTCATTTATCTGTTTTCATCCATCTTTTTGTTCTTTTGACCCGTGTGGGCTTTCCATTGCAGTGGCCCCTGTTGTCACAGAGCACTGGCTCTGGGCGCATGCGCTCCAGAGCTCCGGCTCGGTAATTGGACATATCGGTCCAGACGCTCCGTGGCACGTGGGGTCTTCCCAGGCCAGGGATCAAACCAGTGCCCTTTGCACTGCAAGGCGGTGTCCTTACCCACTGGACCACCAGGGAAGCCCTGTGGTAAAGTTTTATGACATTTAAGCACATGGACTAGGGAGTCACAGTTGTTATGCTAACACACGCAATTCCAAAAAATCACTTTATAGTAAAAATAGGTACAAAACATTTACATAGTATCACATGGTTCTGATAAAGTTTTTGCTTTATTTTCTGACTATTGTATTTCTTTACATATTTAATACTTCCTATAATGTTTATTATATCACAGCTATTGAAAATGAATTCCCTCATAAAATGATACCCATGAAAGCACAGTTATGAGATTCTTTATAGACTTTCCGCCTGAATGTCAATTCTCTGATACCAATTTAGCTGACTGTCATGCCAACAACATCCCCACAATTCATACGTACACAGACATTCCTATTTGTTCTCCCTGAGCTTCATTCAGTTGACATTTTTTGGGAAAGATATTTCCTCCTGTCCGGCATTCTATGCAGTGCCATTCTCTGATAAGTAATATGATGTGAATCAGCAAAGAAAGGATGTTCACATCCACTGCAGTCTTAGTTGAGCCATGTGGGATCTAGTTCCCTGACCAGGAATCGAACCCAGGCCCCTCGTGTTGGGAGTGCAGAGTATCAGCCACTGGACCACCAGGGAAGTTCCCCACTTAAGCATGATTAATAAATGGGAAAAAATTTCCATCTTGGAATTGATGAAAAAAAGTTTTACTCAAGAGAGACTCAAAAATTTCCAAGTCCTTACTAATACCAGCATGGTGTGGGGCATGGTGGAGGTGGCAAGATACTGAGTTTTAAGGTTTTTTTCCTAAAACAATGAACCAGGTAATTCAAATACACTTCATGTAGCATCAGTGCTGATATTCTGTGGTAAAGTTTTTTTTTTTTAACATTTATTTATTTATTTATTTTGGTGGGGGTGGGGTAGGGCGGGAGGGGGGCGGGCGGGCCACTTCTGTTGGTCTTTCATTTGTCCATTTTCATCCATCTTTGTTCTTTGGCCCGTGTGGGCCTCCCATCGCAGTGGCCTCTGTTGTCCCAGAGCACCGGCTCTGGGCGCATGCGCTCCAGAGCTCCGGCTCGGTAATTGGACATATCGGTCCAGCCGCTCCGTGGCACGTGGGATCTTCCCAGGCCAGGGATCGAACCGGCGCCCCTTGCACTGCAAGGTGGTGTCCTTACCCACTGGACCACCAGAGAAGCCCTGTGGTAAAGTTTTATGACATTTAAGCACATGGACTAGGGAGTCACAGTTGTTATGCTAACACACGCAATTCCAAAAAATCACTTTATAGTAAAAATAGGTACAAAACATTTACATAGTATCACATGGTTCTGATAAAGTTTTTGCTTTATTTTCTGACTATTGTATTTCTTTACATATTTAATACTTCCTATAATGTTTATTATATCACAGCTATTGAAAATGAATTCCCTCATAAAATGATACCCATGAAAGCACAGTTATGAGATTCTTTATAGACTTTCCGCCTGAATGTCAATTCTCTGATACCAATTTAGCTGACTGTCATGCCAACAACATCCCCACAATTCATACGTACACAGACATTCCTATTTGTTCTCCCTGAGCTTCATTCAGTTGACATTTTTTGGGAAAGATATTTCCTCCTGTCCGGCATTCTATGCAGTGCCATTCTCTGATAAGTAATATGATGTGAATCAGCAAAGAAAGGATGTTCACATCCACTGCAGTCTTAAGGTTTCACTCCTACATAAACTTTGGAGTGTAATGAGCTATTGCCTTTCACCGACAACTTTTGGATGTTGGCTTTCTTCATGACATCTGTGTGTTTTCTGATGTAAAATGAGGCTGAATTTGTGGGAGAAAGTTTTCCAGCACTCACTGCATGCATAAGGCTTCTCACCTGTGTGAGTTCTTTGATGTGTAAAATAAGATGTGACTTCTGGACAAAAGATTTCTGACACTCCCTGCATTCGTGGGGCTTTTTTCCAGTATGTGTTTTCTGATGTAGAACAAGACTCAACTTGATAGGGAACATTTTCCCACACTCCCTGCATCCATAGGGCTTCTCTTCTGTGTGGATTCTCTGATGAATGATGAGGCTGAACTTGTGAGAGAAAGTTTTCCCACATTCGTGGCACTGATACGGTTTCCAGAGTGAATTCTCTGATGAATAAGGAGGTACGACTTCCGGCTGAAGGCTTTGTGACATTCGCTGCACTCATAGGGCTTCTCTCCAGTGTGAGACCTCTGGTGGATAGGGAGATGGGACTTTTGGGTAAAAGCTTTCTGACACCGGCTGCATTCATAGAGCTTCTCACCTGTATGAGTTCTTTAGTGTAGGATGAGACTAAATTTGATGGGGAATGTTTTTCCACATTCCTTGCATCCATAGGGCTTCTCTTCTGTGTGGATTCTCTGATGAATGATGAGGCTGAACTTGTGAGAGAAAGTTTTCCCACATTCGTGGCACTGATACGGTTTCCAGAGTGAATTCTCTGATGAATAAGGAGGTACGACTTCCGGCTGAAGGCTTTGTGACATTCGCTGCACTCATAGGGCTTCTCTCCAGTGTGAGACCTCTGGTGGATAGGGAGATGGGACTTTTGGGTAAAAGCTTTCTGACACCGGCTGCATTCATAGAGCTTCTCACCTGTATGAGTTCTTTAGTGTAGGATGAGACTAAATTTGATGGGGAATGTTTTTCCACATTCCTTGCATCCATAGGGCTTCTCTCCTGTATGAGTTCTCCAGTGGGTGTTAAGGAGTGAGTTTACACTAAAGCCTTTTCCACATTCACTGCAGTTACAAGGCTTCTTCCCTGTGTGAGTTCTCTGATGTCTAATGAGCTCAGATTTCTGGATGAAGGTTTTGCCGCATTCACTGCATCCGTAAGGTTGTTCTCCTGTATGTGTTTTTTGATGTAAAATCAGGCTAAACTTAAGGGGAAATGTCTTCCCACACTCATGGCAACCATAGGGTTTCTCTCCTGTGTGACTTCTCTGATTAATAATGAGCTGGAACTTATTGCCAAAACATTTCTGACATTCATCACATCTGTAGGGTTTCTCTCCTGTATATGTTTTTTGGTGTAATGTGAGTTGTGACTTACTGCTGAAGCCTTTCTGACACATACAACACTCAAAATTGCTTCTCTCCTGTGTGAGTTCTCTGGCGCTTATTAAAGCATGACTCAGCAGTAAAAGCTTTCCTGCATCTGGTACAGTCAACAGGACATCTCTCCTGTGTGGGTTTTCTGGTGTAGAATGAGATGCAACTTCTGGCTGAAAGCTTTCAGACACCTGCTGCTTCCATAGGGTTTCTCTCCTGTGTGTGTTCTCTGATGCTTAATGAGGTCCGACTTCTGGGAAAAGGCTTTTCCACAGTCGCTGCAGTTGTATTTTTCTGGCATTTGAGTTTTCCAGTGTTTAATAAGCTGTGGCTTATGGCTGAAAGCTTTCACGTGTCCATTGTATGCATCATATTTTTGTCCAGTATGAATTTTCTCAGCCTTAGTATAATGAAATAATCTGTTATATTGATGAAAACCACCTTCATTACTTGTGTAGCTTTTATTCTGAGCAATATACTCTAGATAAGGTTTCAAATACTTCCCAAGTTTGTCAAGTGTATGAGACCTTTGTGCTAAAGAGACTTCAAGGTTTAAGCTCAGAGAAGATGTTTTTCCAAATGCATTATCTCTGTGGTGACTCTCCGTAGTTTCCAGGTTCTCATGCTTTCTTTTGTGCCAGTCTCTATGATTGTCAACTTGTCAGGTGTCTTATAGCCCAGAATGACCAAGTGATAGAAGGAGGATGATCTCAGCCAAAGAGAGAAGAGGAAAGGAGGCTGTGGGTGTAAACCTAAAGTCTGCGACATTTACAAGTAAAAGGGTTTTTTTTAAAAAAAGAATAAACTACAAGAGACATGAGAGATATACAGAATGAGATGAAGGGGGAATTTATGCATGCTTGAATATATAAAAGAGAGCTATTAACATAACAGTGGATTAAGGAGATGGAGACAGGAGAAGGCAAGTACATGGAGAATAACAGAGAGATTAATTAGGAGAGCAGGTCCAAGGTGAACTAGAGAGGGGTCTGATCAGAATATGTAAAACAAAGAAATGTGTGTGGTTTTAAAAAACAAACAACAACAAAACAGGCAAAAGAGACCCAATACCGGCTTCCCAAGTGGCTCAGTAGTAAAGAATCCACCTGCCAATGCAAGACACCTAATACGGAGAGATTAAAATGTGAGGTCACAGCATTTTCACTTTGAAGGGGCCAGGTTGGATCCCTGGTGGTCAGGGAACTAAGATTCCACAGCCATGCGGCATGGCCAAAATAAATAAATAAACAAAAACAGAGTCCATGTTCATGTATGTGGGAACTCATGTCAGCTGTTCTGAGTCAGAGCTTTAAAATTTCAAAATTACTCTAGAAGTTTTTGAGGTGCCTCCCTCTTTTCTGGCCACCTAGGATTTCTACTTCTGTTTATCCCACAGGGCTGGTTTTTCACTCACCTGGATGAAACTGACTCTGGATTTTTTCCCCTCTGTTATCCCTGGTGCTCCAGTTGGTAGAAGGCATGTGCTTGGTAACTTAATACCCTACTCAGGGGGAATTACAGAGGATCCATAGACCCAAAAACAAGTCCTTTGTAAGATTACATTTAAGGGGATGAACGAGTTACAATTTGTAAAGGACTTCTGCTTTGGAAGGGGGAGAAGAAAACCGTGAGAGGCCAGAAGGTACTACAGTCTATGATGGATGAAACTCAAGTCTGTAAAAATAAGGCAGGGGGCTTCCCTGGTAGCTCAGTGGTGAAAAGTTCACCTGCCAGTGCAGGAAACACAAGTTCAATCCTTGATCCAGGAAGATCCCACATGCTGCAGAGCTACTAAGCCCATGAGCCAGAACTATGGAGCCTGTGCTCTAGAGCCTCAGAGCCGCAACTTTTGAGCCCATGTGCTGCAAGTATTGAAGCCCATGTGCCCTAGAGCCCGAGTTCCACAACAAGAGAAGTCACTGCAACGAGAAGCCTGCTCACCTCCACTAGAGAGTGGCCCCACTCCCTGCAACTAGAGAAGAGCCTGCAGTAGCAGTGAAAACCCAGAATAGCCAAAAATAAATAAAAATTAAAAACAAAATAAAAGAATGTAAGGCTCTGTAAGGCTCTACCCCTTTTATCCCCAAGAAAGAAAAGACAATCCACTGCCTAGTACCCAGAATTCTCTCCTTACCCATGAATACTAAGTTGATAAAATTTTCCAACATCACATCTTGATACAGGTTCTTCCGAAGGGGGTCCAGTAGCTGCCACTCCTCCCAGGTGAAAACCACAGCCACATCCTTGAATGACAGTGAGTGCTGTAATAGAGCATTCCTAGCCGTTGAAAGAGGAGAGTGAAAAAGCTGGTTTAAAACTTTATTAAAAAAACTTAAGGGCTTCCCTGGTAGTCCAGTGGGTAGAGACACCGCCTTGCAGTGCAAGGGGCGCCGGTTCGATCCCTGGCCTGAGAAGATCCCACGTGCCGTGGAGCGGCTGGACCTATGTGTCCAATTACCGAGCCAGAGCTCTGGAGCATGTGCGCCCAGAGCCACTGCTCTGTGACAAGAGGCCACTGCGATGGGAGGCCGGTGGATGGATGAAACTCGATAAATGAAAGACCAATAGAAGTGGCCCGCCCGCCCTGCTCCCTCCCCAACCTGCACACACCGCCAAAAGTAAGATTCATGGCAAATAGAAGGGGAAAAGCAGAGACAGATTTCTTCTTCTGGGGCTTTAAAATCACTGCAGATGGTGACTGCAGCTATGAAGTCAGAAAATGACTGCTTCTTGGCAAGAAAGCTATGACAAACCTAGACAGTGTGTTGAAAAGTAGAGACATCATTCTACCGACAAAGGTCCAAGAGTTAAGGCTGTGGGCTTCCCAGTGGTCACATACGGTTGTGAGAGCTGAATCATAAAGAAGGCAGAATACCAAAGAACTGATGATGCCTTCGAACTGTGGTGCTGGAGAAGACTCCTGAGAATCCCTTGGACAGCAAGATCAAACCAGTCAATCCTAAAGGAAATGAACCCTGAATACTCATTGGAAGGACTGATGCTGATTCTGAACCTCCAGTATTTTGGTCACCTGTTGACTCATTGGAAAAGTCTCTGATTCTGGGAAAGATTGAGCAGAAGGAGAAGTGAGTGTCAGAAGAAGAAATGGCTGTATTGTGTCTCTGATGCAATGGATAGTGAACTTCTGTCTGGTGTCTGCTGGACCTGGCCTTATGCAGGAACTTGTTCAAAGCTCTACCCCTTTTATCCCCAAGAAAGAAAAGACAATCCACTGCCTAGTACCCAGAATTCTCTCCTTACCCATGAATACTAAGTTGATAAAATTTTCCAACATCACATCTTGATACAGGTTCTTCCGAAGGGGGTCCAGTAGCTGCCACTCCTCCCAGGTGAAAACCACAGCCACATCCTTGAATGACAGTGAGTGCTGTAATAGAGCATTCCTAGCCGTTGAAAGAGGAGAGTGAAAAAGCTGGTTTAAAACTTTATTAAAAACTTAAGGGCTTCCCTGGTAGTCCAGTGGGTAGAGACACCGCCTTGCAGTGCAAGGGGCGCCGGTTCGATCCCTGGCCTGAGAAGATCCCACGTGCCGTGGAGCGGCTGGACCTATGTGTCCAATTACCGAGCCAGAGCTCTGGAGCATGTGCGCCCAGAGCCACTGCTCTGTGACAAGAGGCCACTGCGATGGGAGGCCGGTGGATGGATGAAACTCGATAAATGAAAGACCAATAGAAGTGGCCCGCCCGCCTGCTCCCTCCCCAACCTGCACACACCGCCAAAAGTAAGATTCATGGCAAATAGAAGGGGAAAAGCAGAGACAGATTTCTTCTTCTGGGGCTTTAAAATCACTGCAGATGGTGACTGCAGCTATGAAGTCAGAAAATGACTGCTTCTTGGCAAGAAAGCTATGACAAACCTAGACAGTGTGTTGAAAAGTAGAGACATCATTCTACCGACAAAGGTCCAAGAGTTAAGGCTGTGGGCTTCCCAGTGGTCACATACGGTTGTGAGAGCTGAATCATAAAGAAGGCAGAATACCAAAGAACTGATGATGCCTTCGAACTGTGGTGCTGGAGAAGACTCCTGAGAATCCCTTGGACAGCAAGATCAAACCAGTCAATCCTAAAGGAAATGAACCCTGAATACTCATTGGAAGGACTGATGCTGATTCTGAACCTCCAGTATTTTGGTCACCTGTTGACTCATTGGAAAAGTCTCTGATTCTGGGAAAGATTGAGGGCAGAAGGAGAAGTGAGTGTCAGAAGAAGAAATGGCTGTATTGTGTCTCTGATGCAATGGATATGAACTTGGGCAAACTTCTGTCTGGTGTCTGCTGGACCTGGCCTTATGCACCTTTCTTTGTTGCTGATTTTAATCTGTATCCCTTTTTTTGTATTAAACCATAAATACTAGTATTACTGCATAGCTGAATACTGTTGAGATCTAGCAAATCACTGAACCTGAGTATGGTCTTTAGAACACCAGAATATGCAAACCTTCACCATAGGGTCTATGTGGCCCACTGAATTGTTCTTTAGATCTTCCTGCCTATTTGAAGTATAAAGTAGTACGTTGTACATATCTGTAAGCTCCTATATTTGTTTCACCAGTTGTAACATTTAAGAAACGCTCACTCTGTATAGAACAAAAGTTGTAAATATCCAAAAAAATGCTCTGTGATACTTTTTTTTTTTTTTTCCAAAATGTGTTGCTCCTACATAAGCTCTCTGGAAATATCCATAACTAATAGGACACATGTTAGCCCTCAGAGATCCAGCCGGGGATTCAGTGTCCCATAAAACCTGTGTGGACAGAACGTTTATACCTACTGAACCCATGAGGATTATAAAAATAAGTGTTTACCACTAGTTTGGGGGGTGACTTGTTAGGCAACAACAGATAATTGAAAAAATGGGGATATCAGAGACAAGCTTGTACTTTTTTTTTTGGCTCCACCGTGAGGCATGGTGGGATGTTAGTTCACCAACCAGGAAGCATGTGTGTACCCCCTCCAGTGGAAGCACAGTCTTAACTATCAGACCACCAGGAAGTCTCATGTGCTCAATTTTACTAAACATTTAGAGCATCACAGTCTATAATCTTATGTTCTAATTTCAAACAATTTGTATAAACGTACGATTTACAAATTATCACTGTGACCTTACTGTAAGCTTGATCTTTTGTCTCAGTACTTTTTCCTGAATTGAATTCAGACATTTATCTTTTATGCTGTATCTGGTATAGAGCAGCCTTCATAAATACTGAGTAAACATATTCTTTTAATATATGTACTATTTAACTTCCTAAAATCCACTGGAAAGCCAAATGGAAAACAAATACGCAAAACATTATTACTCACTTGGGACCTGGACATTTTTTGGAGCTCTTGGGTATAGCCAGTGACTCTAGTATCTGCTTTTGTCGATTCCAGCCTCCTTCCTGCAGCTCTAGTACAGCGTCTCTGGTGAAAGATGTCAGCTTGATCTTCAGTTCCTTCTCTCGCTGCAGCTATTCCATCCCAAGAAGCCAGGATCTAGAGGATTATAGAAATTCATTTCTGTGATAAACTATAACAGGGGGCATAATATCACTCTGATTTGGATGAGTTTTATTTGTATATGTGTATATAGATACACACACATATCAAAATCTAACAATTGTATTTTCTTAGTGGTAGGTTAACATGATAGTTTAAAGAGGAAAAAGTACCATGTATTACCTGATGATCTATTTTACAAACATGTAACTATTTATAAGAAAGAAACACAAACAACAAAGCTGTCTTCATTAATTGTACTAAAACCGTATTCGAAACTACGTCTACATTTAGAGAAGGGTCATTATGAAGAAAAAAAAAATTTTAAGAGAAATTCTTAGAAGCCTAAAATCTAGAGACACTGTGTCTGTGTGTGTGTATAAATGTGGCATATGTGAGTGTGTGCTAAGTTGCTTCAGTCAGGTCTTGCTCTTTGCGATGCTATGGAGCCTGGTAGCCCACTAGGTTCCTCTGTCCGTGGGATTTTCTAGTTAAGAATACTGGAGTGGTTGCCATGCCCTCCTCCAGGGGATATTTCTGACCCGGGGATGGAACCAGAGTCTCTTAGGTCTCATGCATTGGCAGGTGAGTTCTTTACCACTTAGTGCCATCTGGGAAACCCATGGGTATATGTATATTTACTGGAATACTACTTGGTAACCTGTCTTGGGTACTTCCTATTTGCTAGGTATTCTAAGTATTTGAGTAGTTAGTACTGATTTTTTTTTTAAACAAATGGAAAAAGCATCATAGAAGTTCACATAGTGAGTGGCAGATATCAGTAAAAACCAAATCCAAATCCAGAGGCCTTATTTTTTTCTCTAAGTTAAACTTACCTGCAGGTGTTCTGACTACTCACCTGGAAAACCTAAAAGAATCAGTTTAAACACATTATTAATAATAAGAGTTCAGTGAGGATATGAAAGAGAAAAAATTATCTATTGTTATAGCTATATAATAAAATTAATTAAAAATTCAAGAGAAAGAAGCTATTTGGAATAGCAGCTAACAGATAAGATCTAGGCATAAACTTAAGCAATTTCCAGACCTATATGGAAAATCATCTCTATCCAGATTATTGAAAAGACTTAATATAACTTGTCTACACTGCAAGGAGATCCACATTATAGAATATTATGCAGCTACTGATAAGACTTTGTTAGTAATCTGGAAAAATTTTACCATATAATGTTAACTCATTTTTTGAAGGGTTTGAAGTTTTCCTTAAAAAGGCAAATTATAAGCTATTTATGCACTGTTATCACATCTTTGTAATAAAATTAATCATAGAAAAATTGGAAAAGGAAACATAACACTTTTTATTTCTGGTTACCAAGATTTGGAATGTGGGAATGTCCTCTCATGCATCAGAAAGACTGAAAGAGGGAGGATCGCAGAGAAATATGCAGTAACAGAAAACTAGAGGGCCAGATGCCACATCTTCCATAATACACACTCTATCTTAGGTTTCATGTGAATCTTTTTTTTTTTTTTTAAGATTTATTTATTTATTTTGGGGGGGCGGGTGGGGAGGGGGGGGAGCAGTTGGGCCACTTCTATTGGTCTTTCATTTGTCTGTTTGCATCCATCTTTGTTCTTTAGCCCATGTGGGACTCCCATCGCGGTGGCCTCTGTTGTCGCAGAGCACCGGTTCTGGGCGCACATGCTCCAGAGCTCCGGCTCGGTAATTGGACACATTGGTCCAGCCGCTCCATGGCATGTGGGATCTTCCCAGGCCAGGGATCGAACTGGCACCCCTTGCACTGCAAGGTGGTGTCCTTACCCACTGGACCACCAGGGAAGCCCTCATGTGAATCTTAATCATGACAAAACATTGAGACAGTGAGAGAGTGATTTTGAGAACAGAGGAAGTTGGAAAGCAGGTTTTTAAGAGGTCATGCAGTCTATGAGAAATCAAGGGCTTTAAAAACACTAAAGCCCTCTAAAATGAGAGACCTCTAAAGCTCTAACTCCCATGAGTTTCTTAGGTATCAGTGCTTAGTATACTCAAATATGGGCCACATGGCTGCTTCATAGTTGATGACTTCTAACTTCTAACAGATTATCATTGGTCTGTCCAGATTCAAAGACTCAGATCCTCATGCCTCTCAGTGACCAATGGGACCTTCAAAGACAAGAAACAAAGCTGTCCCAAGCACTAACATCCCCACATGGCCACCTGGAAGAATACTGACCAACCCACTGACTCCCCCACCCCACCCCTACGTACATCCCAAATATTCATCTAAGTAAGGACATCAAAAACACTGAATCACAGACTGAGGATGTCTGAATCTCTGACCTCCTACCATGGACACTCCCATCAGTGAACCTCCCAATAGACACCCCAATCACTGACTTATGTCCCAGGATTCCTCAACAACTGACCTTCCTCCAGGCAAGCTGCAATCTCTGACATCCTTCTAAAGCTGTTCTAAGAACCGATCTTCCCTCAGAAGACCTTTTCAGACTCTGACATACCCTCAAGGAAACCCTGATTGCTGACTTCCTTAGAGAAACACCCAATCACTGACTTCCTGTCATTCACCCCCAATCAATAACATTCCCCAGAAGGTTGCCACAAATCACTGACCTAGCTCCTAAATGCATCCCAATCACTTGACCTATCCCCTAAACCATGCCAAACATGGTGTGCCTCCAAGACTGCCCAGTCACTGACCTCTCCCATAAATGTTAATCCCAAGCCACCCCAATCTGTCCCCATGCGACCCCAATACCCTGAGCATCCTCAGGGCTGATCCGTTTCTGACCATTCTGCTCCCTCAATAACAGGATGCATCCCCTGCCCAGCAAGGGCTTGCTCCTTCTAAAGACTCTCCATAGGCCTCACATACCTCAGCTTAACCTGATTCGGTTCCCAGAACGTGAAACATCCCTTTCATAGACCCTTTGCAGCAGAGAAATAGAAGTAGACACAGCCCATCCCTTTTTTCAGATTCACAAGCGCCAGGTGATCCACCTCGAAGGTCCAATTTGTCCTCTACAGGACCCGAGTCCGCAGGGTGCCAACAGTCACCCTGGGCCGGCTTTCCACCGACAAAGGCTCCGTTAAGCTTTCTCTTAGACAAAGGCTCTGTGACTGTATGGCGGCGCCCTGTTAGCTGCTATATGTGGGGCACCCCATCTTGGAGGGCCAGCCGTACGACCACTTTTCCTGCCGCACACAGCTTGTCGTCCGGGCGCTGGCGTCGCAGAGGGCGATGCGCAGGCTCTAGTCCACCTCCGCGGGATACAGGTGTCATTGCAGTAAGGTGCACCCAGGCCAAGGAGCTCCCCCGACGCTTTGCCCTGGAGCCTTCGCACTCCACCCCATCACAGTGGGCGCAACCACATTTAAATCGCCGCGCAGGCCATCCTCTAGGGGGTTTGGAGCTGGTGGAGCGACATCAGGGACTTTCTGGTATAGGGTTTGCAGAAGCCAAGGTGGTAGAGGAAGGCAGCCGACCTCACTGTGGACGCAGAGGAAACAAATTTAGTTGAAGGAAAAGGTCTTTTTCAGTCAAACTTGGTGGTGGAGTTTGGGCGACACCACTAGGGTGAAAGGTGAGAGGTTTGCTTAGAGGGTTGAACTAACTGAGAGATGGGTTTTGTTCTCAGATGGAAGGTAGTGAATTAGGGACCAGAAATTGTGGGTAAGAATCCACCTGCGTGCTCGCTTCGGCAGCACATATACTAAAATTGGGACGATACAGAGAAGATTAGCATGGCCCCTGCGCAAGGATGACACGCAAATTCGTGAAGCATTCCATATTTTTCAAGCATTCGAGAGTTCCCAGCTTAGCCTAGGCAGTAAGTACCGTGAAGCAAAATATAATTGTCACCACAGAAGATGAGAAGAGATCTCATATCCAAACTTTCATTGAGAGCATGTCTCCCAGGGACAAAGTCATAATATTTGTTAGCCGGAAAGTTGTGGCTGATCATTTGTCAAGCGACCTGGGTATCTGGCATGGCAACAGAGAACAGGGTGATGGAGAGAGAGCATTAAAAAACTTTAAAACAGGTAAAGTGCGACTACTGATTGCTACTGATTTAGCCTCTTGTGGTCTTGATGTCCATGATGTAACACACGTCTATAATTATGATTCTCCCCGGAACACCGAAGAATATGTGCACAGAGTAGGGCACACCGGGAGAGCCAGGAGGACTGCGGTAGCTATTACCCTTCTCACTGAAATGATTGGAAGATTGCCAGTGAATTAATTAATATTCTGGAAAGAGCAAATTAGAGTATCCCAGAGGATCTTGTCTCGATGGCCGAGAGATACAAAGCAAATAAACTGAAAAAAGAAACAGAAAACGAATGGGGAAGATCTCAAGGCAAACCCAGGAAGTTTTATCATTAATATCTATGTTGAAAAATGGTACCAGCCTACTTAAAAGAGAGTTCAAGGTTTTTGAGAGATATGATTATTTAAAGTACTATGGAAATGTTGGAGACATGCTGGCAGTATGAAGAGATGACTGATTCTTAAAATAATAGTGTTTTTAAAATGTGAATATTTTATACTTTCCTTAATAAAGCCAAAAGTATTTAATCTTGAGTTTAAAAAAATTTCATAGATATTAAAGAATGTAAAAAATTTCACCTTTTGCTGTCTTTATTTAAAAAAATTAAGGTAAATTTTGTGTCCTAGAATGTTGCCACATGAAGGTCAGCCTAAAGGGTTTATTTAAAGCTTATTCAGATGTTATCACAGCAGTGAAAATGCTGTTAACACAATAAATGTTTTTCTATTAAAAAAAAAAAAAGAATCCACCTGCGATACAGGAGACCTGGGTTCAATCCCTGGGTCAGGAAGGTCCCCAGGTGAAGGGAATGGTCACCCACTCCAGTATTCTTGCCTGGAAAATTCTATGGACAAAGTAGCCTGGTGGGCTACAGTCCATGAGGTCGCAAAGAGCAGGGCACAACTGTTTCAGAAGACCATAAATTGTTGGTAGAAATTTCTGGGCAGGCTGATGGGTGTGAAAAATCACTAAGAGGCCTTTCCTGGTAGCTCAGTGATGAAAAGCTCGCCTGCCAATGCAAGAGACACAGGTTCAATCCCTGGTCCGGGAAGATCCCACATGCTGCAGAGCTACTAAGCCCATGAGCCAGAACTATGGAGCCTGTGTTCTAAAGCCTCGGAGCTGCAACTATGGAGCCCATGTGCCGCAACTACTGAAGCCTGTGTGCCCTCTAATTCTACAAGAGAAGTCACCGCAACAAGAAGCCTGCTCACCTCCACTGGAGAGTAGCCCCCACTCCCTGCAACTAGAGAAGAGCCCGTGGCAGCAGTGAAAACCCAGAATAGCCAAAAATAAAATAAAATTTTGAAAAACCTCTGAACCTGCCAACTATGGAATGTCTTCAGCCAAATATCAGAAAATGCATGAAGCAAATAACAAATAAATCCCATGAAAATGAATCTTTTAGAGATTTCTGTCACTATTCTAACATAATGATATATCAGATTGTATACATAGTGTGCATTCTAGATGGTATACGACCTTGAATCAAATGGCTAGTTTTTATGTTGGTGACTCCTTCATTGAAAGAAAAGTGTCTCTGTTGCACATCTTGGTTAAAGTTATAATGCAGTACACTCCCCCTCTTTGAGGGGGCATGAGTTTTGTTTCCACCCAGGATTATTTTACAGTTGTCTTGCATTTCTGCAGTTCTAAAATTTACTCAATTTGTTGTTCTGACTTACCAAAGTCCTTCAAAAGGAATAGAATACATTTAATCTGATAATATAACAGCATGTTTGGATGCGCTTTAACCTTATACATCTCATTTGGAGGAAAAGAGCTTAAAATTCATGAATTTAGCTAGCTTCTTGCCTAGTTCTAAAATTACCTCATACAGGAGACCTGGGTTCAATCCTGGGTCAGGAAGGTCCCCAGGTGAAGGGAATGGTCACCCACTCCAGTATTCTTGCCTGAAAATTCTATGGACAAAGTAGCCTGGTGGGCTACAGTCCATGAGGTCGCAAAGAGCAGGGCACAACTGTTTCAGAAGACCATAAATTGTTGGTAGAAATTTCTGGGCAGGCTGATGGGTGTGAAAAATCACTAAGAGGCCTTTCCTGGTAGCTCAGTGATGAAAAGCTCGCCTGCCAATGCAAGAGACACAGGTTCAATCCCTGGTCCGGGAAGATCCCACATGCTGCAGAGCTACTAAGCCCATGAGCCAGAACTATGGAGCCTGTGTTCTAAAGCCTCGGAGCTGCAACTATGGAGCCCATGTGCCGCAACTACTGAAGCCTGTGTGCCCTCTAATTCTACAAGAGAAGTCACCGCAACAAGAAGCCTGCTCACCTCCACTGGAGAGTAGCCCCCACTCCCTGCAACTAGAGAAGAGCCCGTGGCAGCAGTGAAAACCCAGAATAGCCAAAAATAAATTAAAAATTTTGAAAAAACCTCTGAACCTGCCAACTATGGAATGTCTTCAGCCAAATATCAGAAAATGCATGAAGCAAATAACAAATAAATCCCATGAAAATGAATCTTTTAGAGATTTCTGTCACTATTCTAACATAATGATATATCAGATTGTATACATAGTGTGCATTCTAGATGGTATACGACCTTGAATCAAATGGCTAGTTTTTATGTTGGTGACTCCTTCATTGAAAGAAAAGTGTCTCTGTTGCACATCTTGGTTAAAGTTATAATGCAGTACACTCCCCCTCTTTGAGGGGGCATGAGTTTTGTTTCCCACCCAGGATTATTTTACAGTTGTCTTGCATTTCTGCAGTTCTAAAATTTACTCAATTTGTTGTTCTGACTTACCAAAGTCCTTCAAAAGGAATAGAATACATTTAATCTGATAATATAACAGCATGTTTGGATGCGCTTTAACCTTATACATCTCATTTGGAGGAAAAGAGCTTAAAATTCATGAATAACCTATCAGCTAAGCTCTTGCCCTAGAAGACACTTCCCTTCCTGTACACACAGCATCCAGATTTTAACAACTGTTTCCCTTGACTTGGTCCTGTCCTAGGGCCTAGAGATGATGACAGGGATAAACTTAAGAGGAAATCCTTTCCACCTTTGAGCTGGCTATTTTTTTTAAAGCTAGATTTCATGCCTATAATAAATTTACCGTCTGGCATACACATTCAAAGGATGTCTACACCTACATTAGTTGGAAAGGATATATAAGGAACAAAGTATTTCTTTGTTAATTAATACATAATGGTATGTTCCCTAGCTCATAGCAGAATAGGAAATGTAGATTTGAAAAACGAACGAATGCCTTAGGAACTAACCAATGAAAATTATTTTGTCACTGAAGGAAAGGACCTACTGGAAAACAATTCTTAGGATCAGTATTCCAAGAAACATTTTTGAATAGAGGCTCCTGTCAATATAAGATGTGTAGATTGGAGAAAGAATAGTGAGATACTTAATCCCAATGTGTTAGTGTAACATAATAATAAATGTATTTGGCCACAACTTTTCATTCCTGATACAGAAGTCATAAAACTCTTGTAATTTCCTGAGTGATGGGAGTGATAGGAGCATCTTGCACAAAGTTGTTAAATCCCTTGGAATTTCCTGGGTGATAGGAACATCATTTGTTCTCATAAGGTGACCCTGGGTAGGTAATTGAATCACTTTGCTGTATATCTGAAACTAACATAATGTTGTAAATCAACTATACTTCAATTTTTAAATTTTAATATTTTTAAATTTAAAAAGAATGGAATTACATATGTGTATATATCTCTGAATATACATATATATATATACACACACACACACATACATATCTGAATCACTTTGCTGTGCATCTGAAACTAACACAACATTGTAAATCAATTATACTTCAATTTTAAGATAAGAGGGAGAAAACTCACACCACTGATGATTCCACTGTTAGAAGGGCAGCTGGAAGCTCCATTTGGAACTTCCCTGGGCTGCGCCCTTTCAGCCTCTTCCCTTGGCTGATGTTAATCTCTATCCTTTAGCTGTTATGAACCCACACTCTGAGTAGAACAGCCTTCAGTGAGCCTTGAGCCCCTCTTGCAAGTTATTGTGGCTTTAGGGAATATTGAGAAATGGAACTAACTTCCTGCTTTGACCTTTGGTTACATGACTCTTATCATGTGCTTTTCATTCTCAAATTTTTTTGGTAAAATAATTGAGCAGATAGGATTCAATCGAGCTGCATTTTTTTAAAGCTAGATTTCATGCCTATAATAAATTTACCGTCTGGCATACACATTCAAGGATGTCTACACCTACATTAGTTGGAAAGGATATATAAGGAACAAAGTATTTCTTTGTTAATTAATACATAATGGTATGTTCCCTAGCTCATAGCAGAATAGGAAATGTAGATTTGAAAAACGAACGAATGCCTTAGGAACTAACCAATGAAAATTATTTTGTCACTGAAGGAAAGGACCTACTGGAAAACAATTCTTAGGATCAGTATTCCAAGAAACATTTTTGAATAGAGGCTCCTGTCAATATAAGATGTGTAGATTGGAGAAAGAATAGTGAGATACTTAATCCCAATGTGTTAGTGTAACATAATAATAAATGTATTTGGCCACAACTTTTCATTCCTGATACAGAAGTCATAAAACTCTTGTAATTTCCTGAGTGATGGGAGTGATAGGAGCATCTTGCACAAAGTTGTTAAATCCCTTGGAATTTCCTGGGTGATAGGAACATCATTTGTTCTCATAAGGTGACCCTGGGTAGGTAATTGAATCACTTTGCTGTATATCTGAAACTAACATAATGTTGTAAATCAACTATACTTCAATTTTTAAATTTTAATATTTTTAAATTTAAAAAGAATGGAATTACATATGTGTATATATCTCTGAATATACATATATATATATACACACACACACACATACATATCTGAATCACTTTGCTGTGCATCTGAAACTAACACAACATTGTAAATCAATTATACTTCAATTTTAAGATAAGAGGGAGAAAACTCACACCACTGATGATTCCACTGTTAGAAGGGCAGCTGGAAGCTCCATTTGGAACTTCCCTGGGCTGCGCCCTTTCAGCCTCTTCCCTTGGCTGATGTTAATCTCTATCCTTTAGCTGTTATGAACCCACACTCTGAGTAGAACAGCCTTCAGTGAGCCTTGAGCCCCTCTTGCAAGTTATTGTGGCTTTAGGGAATATTGAGAAATGGAACTAACTTCCTGCTTTGACCTTTGGTTACATGACTCTTATCATGTGCTTTTCATTCTCATTGTTAATGGGAATGGTGTGTAGGGTTAAATATAATTGAAGCAGATAGGATTCAATCTGTGCAGGGACCTTCCGCAGAAAGGGAAGGCAGCGGGATTGCCCCCGGCTGAACCGGGAGATCTCGGAGAGAGGCGAGCCTTTGCTGCTGTGCCCCCCAGCCCGTTGGCATGTGCCGGGGACAGTCAGACACGGCAGACACTGCAGGAGTTCTGTCAATGCAGTTCCACTTTATTAGTGTAAACTAACAGTTTTTATAGGCAAACGAAGGGGGGTTTGCAAGGGACTTCCTATAGTTAAACCAATCAAGCTAAAGGTCGAGCAGTTGTGTATTTACATTGCAATAGGAACTCTTGGTGAGCATGCATTGCCCAGAGTGGCGGAAACCAGGGGAATCAATCAGAAGTTTTGACAATGGACCTTAGATCTTGCCCTGTCTCTTCCTGAAGGCATCCTTTTAGCACCAAACTGCAAATATGTGCTTAAGCTTCCCTATGCTTGCAAAGGCCCTCTTTCCTTCAGGTCCCCACAAATATGGCTGTTCCATAGCCTGTACTCTCAAGATCTGTGTTTCCCCAGGGTGAGTGGGTCTTCTGGCTTAGGGCTGGGGTGAGAAGAGGCATATGAGCTGAAGCAGGGCATAAAATGATTGGTAGTCCTATAAATGGCTGGCAAAGACTTCTTGGTTAGGTGATCAAGATGCACAGGACTGTGGGAAAACCAGTCACTTGTGTACATGGATGTTCATAGAAATGCCACTTGCAGTATCCAAAAAACTGGAACCAATTCAAAGGTCCACCAACTGGTGAATAATTAAATGTTGGATTATGCAACAATGAATACTAAAGCATCAAAGGAAACGAACTGTTGATACTTAAGAAATGGTGAATTTCAGAATAATCATGCTATGTGAAAGAAGCCACACATACAATACTAATTTTATGAAAAGAATGTAGACTAATGCGTCAGTGACAGAAGGCTGTCCTGTATTGTCTAGAATACAGCGTGTTTTGCATTTCGGCTGTGTAAGGAGCACACTGGAGAAGTGACTCACAACGTCCACTCTTTCTGCTCACTTTGTGATCGCTGCATACCCTGTACTTTCCCAAAGCTCTGTCCTTCCAAAACACTTACCCGGCCAGTTCCGCGCTGAACACCGCCCAGCACAAAGCACTTACTATGCCCTACGGACACCTAACCTCCTCTATGGCTGCGCCCACGGGGCTCCTGCCCAATGGCTACAGAGCACCGCCAGTTGGTGTTTTTTTGTTTTTTTTTTTTTGCCAAGTACGCTTAAATTTTCATACGCTCCCTAAATCTCTTCTCAGTTAAACCAGTTATCAAGATGTCCAGCAGTAATTTTACTTTCCCACTGAGCTGAGACGCCACAACCATTAACAGCCGTTTAGAATGTCAGTGGTTGAGCCCTTCTGGTTTTGATGGGCTCCGGTCTTAGAAAGAGGGCCTTGTCCATTCAAACCACCATGTCTGTTTACTTTGGTGGTCTCGAGCCCGGTAGAGTGGCGGAAACCAGGGGAATCAATCAGAAGTTTTGACAATGGACCTTAGATCTTGCCCTGTCTCTTCCTGAAGGCATCCTTTTAGCACCAAACTGCAAATATGTGCTTAAGCTTCCCTATGCTTGCAAAGGCCCTCTTTCCTTCAGGTCCCCACAAATATGGCTGTTCCATAGCCTGTACTCTCAAGATCTGTGTTTCCCCAGGGTGAGTGGGTCTTCTGGCTTAGGGCTGGGGTGAGAAGAGGCATATGAGCTGAAGCAGGGCATAAAATGATTGGTAGTCCTATAAATGGCTGGCAAAGACTTCTTGGTTAGGTGATCAAGATGCACAGGACTGTGGGAAAACCAGTCACTTGTGTACATGGATGTTCATAGAAATGCCACTTGCAGTATCCAAAAAACTGGAACCAATTCAAAGGTCCACCAACTGGTGAATAATTAAATGTTGGATTATGCAACAATGAATACTAAAGCATCAAAGGAAACGAACTGTTGATACTTAAGAAATGGTGAATTTCAGAATAATCATGCTATGTGAAAGAAGCCACACATACAATACTAATTTTATGAAAAGAATGTAGACTAATGCGTCAGTGACAGAAGGCTGTCCTGTATTGTCTAGAATACAGCGTGTTTTGCATTTCGGCTGTGTAAGGAGCACACTGGAGAAGTGACTCACAACGTCCACTCTTTCTGCTCACTTTGTGATCGCTGCATACCCTGTACTTTCCCAAAGCTCTGTCCTTCCAAAACACTTACCCGGCCAGTTCCGCGCTGAACACCGCCCAGCACAAAGCACTTACTATGCCCTACGGACACCTAACCTCCTCTATGGCTGCGCCCACGGGGCTCCTGCCCAATGGCTACAGAGCACCGCCAGTTGGTGTTTTTTTGTTTTTTTTTTTTTTGCCAAGTACGCTTAAATTTTCATACGCTCCCTAAATCTCTTCTCAGTTAAACCAGTTATCAAGATGTCCAGCAGTAATTTTACTTTCCCACTGAGCTGAGACGCCACAACCATTAACAGCCGTTTAGAATGTCAGTGGTTGAGCCCTTCTGGTTTTGATGGGCTCCGGTCTTAGAAAGAGGGCCTTGTCCATTCAAACCACTTTACCCCCATGTCATGTTTACTTTGGTGGTCTCGATCCTTTTAAAATAGCCCCGTTTCCTTGGGCCAGGAAATAAAGAGTTCCAGCCGTGGTTTATCAGCGGCCCCCTACGCCTTCCGTACGGCAGGTGCACAAAGATGGCGGATCCCAGGGCGCTCAGGGGTCGGTGGCGGCGCGGATATGTGAGCTCATAAGGAAAAGCCGGAAACGCCCGACTCGTTCACCATAGAAACGCGATAGAAACGCCGCAGACCCTAGACGGACGGTTCCTCTCCGGAGATGGGGCTGGGCCAGGGGATCTGAAGGAAAAGAAGCTTAGGGAAGAAAATCTCTGAAGAGGTCACTGCATGTTCAAGAGAGAACCAGGTGGATTGTGGGTCTGACTGTCGAAAAGGCGGGGACGGGGCGGTTTGCCAACCTTTTCGTGGGTTGTGGCTCCGTGAAGTTAGCGCGAGGACGGGGGACGTTTTGTTTGGTTTTCGAGCGGAGCGTGGAGTAGTCGGTATCGAACGTCCGTCATCGGAGTGTCTTTGGGGTCCCTAATGGGCTCTGGAGAAGGAAATGGCCATCCACTCCAGTCTTGCCTGGAGAGTTGCGTGGACGGAGGAGCCTGGCGGGCTGTATGGTCCATGAGGTCGCTGAGAGTCGGGCACGACTCAGCGGCTATCGTTCATTCACTCACGGGCTCTGGCGGTCAGCGATTAAATGTCTGAACAGATAACTACTGAGAGAGTTCTGAGATCAGAGTTTAGCGTGTTGGCGATTGACAGCTAGTGCGGTGGAGTTTGTCAGTGAATGGGACATCTTGTTCGGCTTCTCGAATAATTGGGAGCTCAAGTCGACGAACCGTTAAGGGAGGTCAGTCTACGTGTGTATATGACCTGGTCTGGTGTTGGGTGCGAAGTAACGATCTCTGGCTTTCGTGCAGAGATCCGTGACGCAGAAGGCTTGAGGCTCGAAGCCCTTATAGGTGTGTGTGTTGATTCAGACTTTGATTGATACGAATTTAACATTCTCTCGAAAACTTCAGGTCCAAGTGCCTGATCCATCAGTTTTCTAAATTGATGAGCCCCGGTTTCCGTACAAACCACTTTACCCCCATGTCATGTTTACTTTGGTGGTCTCGATCCTTTTAAAATAGCCCCGTTTCCTTGGGCCAGGAAATAAAGAGTTCCAGCCGTGGTTTATCAGCGGCCCCCTACGCCTTCCGTACGGCAGGTGCACAAAGATGGCGGATCCCAGGGCGCTCAGGGGTCGGTGGCGGCGCGGATATGTGAGCTCATAAGGAAAAGCCGGAAACGCCCGACTCGTTCACCATAGAAACGCGATAGAAACGCCGCAGACCCTAGACGGACGGTTCCTCTCCGGAGATGGGGCTGGGCCAGGGGATCTGAAGGAAAAGAAGCTTAGGGAAGAAAATCTCTGAAGAGGTCACTGCATGTTCAAGAGAGAACCAGGTGGATTGTGGGTCTGACTGTCGAAAAGGCGGGGACGGGGCGGTTTGCCAACCTTTTCGTGGGTTGTGGCTCCGTGAAGTTAGCGCGAGGACGGGGGACGTTTTGTTTGGTTTTCGAGCGGAGCGTGGAGTAGTCGGTATCGAACGTCCGTCATCGGAGTGTCTTTGGGGTCCCTAATGGGCTCTGGAGAAGGAAATGGCCATCCACTCCAGTCTTGCCTGGAGAGTTGCGTGGACGGAGGAGCCTGGCGGGCTGTATGGTCCATGAGGTCGCTGAGAGTCGGGCACGACTCAGCGGCTATCGTTCATTCACTCACGGGCTCTGGCGGTCAGCGATTAAATGTCTGAACAGATAACTACTGAGAGAGTTCTGAGATCAGAGTTTAGCGTGTTGGCGATTGACAGCTAGTGCGGTGGAGTTTGTCAGTGAATGGGACATCTTGTTCGGCTTCTCGAATAATTGGGAGCTCAAGTCGACGAACCGTTAAGGGAGGTCAGTCTACGTGTGTATATGACCTGGTCTGGTGTTGGGTGCGAAGTAACGATCTCTGGCTTTCGTGCAGAGATCCGTGACGCAGAAGGCTTGGAGGCTCCGAAGCCCTTATAGGTGTGTGTGTTGAATTCAGACTTTGATTGATACGAATTTAACATTCTCTCGAAAACTTCAGGTCCAAGTTCCTGATCCATCAGTTTTCTAAAGCCTTTTGTTCCCGACATCACCCCATCCTTTTGAACCCGAATAAACGAAAGTTTGAGGGAAAACCGAATCAGCATATTTAAATTTAATACGTTTTAAATTTAAATTTTGTTTTTATCTTTCCTCCTGCATGTTGACTGCCTTATTCATTTCGGATTCTGTATGAAACTACATAAAGGATGCTATTTTCCCAGAATTTATATTTTTGAATTATTTTTTTACATTTGTATTTATAGCTCATATTCTTTTTCTGATGTGCTCATTGTCCCTCGTGTTGAAAATGTATGTAAACAAGGGATATGAAGACTTGTAAAAAGGTGTCAGGACAACAAAATTTAAAGAAAGAATTTCAGTTTCTTGCCTCCCAGATGACATCGTTTCTATTACTGTTCTGAAAATTACCTGCCCTTGAAATAACAGTGCTGTCTTGATTCTTTTTGGCCTCTTTCCCTTTCAAATTCATGCTACTCGCACATATTCAGGGAGTTAAGTTTTACTGACTCCAAGGATGAGAATCAAATGGAGAGGCAGAAATACTGGGGTTCACAGTATTAAGGTGAGTGCACAAGAAGAAGGAGTATAATCCTAAAAGTAATTTTGCATTTCAACCCACAGGTCTAAATAAGAGATAAGATATGAATGAAGAAAGCGGAGGTTCCAGGACCTAGATACTGCTGTTTCTGGGGACACTCTGGTAGCTGTGATATCTAACTAGATATTCACAGGTATATCCAGAAGAGACAAGACAGAACGTCTGCATTGATGTTCTCAGAGAACAGAGAAGATGATCCAGGTGCAGGTGATTCATGTCTTGCTTTATTCCCTCCTTTATTTCTTAATGGATTTGTAGAGGCATGTTAAAAACAATCCAGTATCTAGAGAGAAATATACTGAATCTAACACCAATACTGTGGCAAAGTGGGATTAAGAATGTAGTGTTTATATGATTCCTGTGAAATGACTACTGTTAGAACATATGTGTAACTGTTACCCTGTGTGCACACCTGGAGAGATATGTCTATTTACCGATGTATGTGGGTTTGTGCACATTATTTGTGTACATAAACACATCCGTTACGATGTTTTATACAACAAAAATTACACTCTAAATAACATCCTGTTGGCCTAAGATGGTATCATTTAAACATCCAAAAAAATGATGACTGCAACTGTTCGGTGAATACTAGTTCTATACAATCCCATTTGTCTATTCAGTCAGTTCAGTTCAGTCTCTCAGTTGTGTCCATAAAATACTATAACATAAAGGATGCTATTTTCCCAGAATTTATATTTTTGAATTATTTTTTTACATTTGTATTTATAGCTCATATTCTTTTTCTGATGTGCTCATTGTCCCTCGTGTTGAAAATGTATGTAAACAAGGGATATGAAGACTTGTAAAAAGGTGTCAGGACAACAAAATTTAAAGAAAGAATTTCAGTTTCTTGCCTCCCAGATGACATCGTTTCTATTACTGTTCTGAAAATTACCTGCCCTTGAAATAACAGTGCTGTCTTGATTCTTTTTGGCCTCTTTCCCTTTCAAATTCATGCTACTCGCACATATTCAGGGAGTTAAGTTTTACTGACTCCAAGGATGAGAATCAAATGGAGAGGCAGAAATACTGGGGTTCACAGTATTAAGGTGAGTGCACAAGAAGAAGGAGTATAATCCTAAAAGTAATTTTGCATTTCAACCCACAGGTCTAAATAAGAGATAAGATATGAATGAAGAAAGCGGAGGTTCCAGGACCTAGATACTGCTGTTTCTGGGGACACTCTGGTAGCTGTGATATCTAACTAGATATTCACAGGTATATCCAGAAGAGACAAGACAGAACGTCTGCATTGATGTTCTCAGAGAACAGAGAAGATGATCCAGGTGCAGGTGATTCATGTCTTGCTTTATTCCCTCCTTTATTTCTTAATGGATTTGTAGAGGCATGTTAAAAACAATCCAGTATCTAGAGAGAAATATACTGAATCTAACACCAATACTGTGGCAAAGTGGGATTAAGAATGTAGTGTTTATATGATTCCTGTGAAATGACTACTGTTAGAACATATGTGTAACTGTTACCCTGTGTGCACACCTGGAGAGATATGTCTATTTACCGATGTATGTGGGTTTGTGCACATTATTTGTGTACATAAACACATCCGTTACGATGTTTTATACAACAAAAATTACACTCTAAATAACATCCTGTTGGCCTAAGATGGTATCATTTAAACATCCAAAAAAATGATGACTGCAACTGTTCGGTGAATACTAGTTCTATACAATCCCATTTGTCTATTCAGTCAGTTCAGTTCAGTCTCTCAGTTGTGTCCAACTCTTTGCAACTCCATGGACTATGGCCATTTGTCTGTAGTCATATGCAAACAAAGTGTGTTAAGCTATGTAAAGCATTTAGAGGAGCGCCTGCTGCATGGTAAGTGCTGTGTGATACCATCCATGCCTTAAACCTTTGCCATCATTTAATAATGGGATATTGTCAAATTGTATAATTTTCATTAATCTCAATCAGTTCAGTTCAATCAACTCTTTGCAACCCCATGGACTGTAGCACACCAGGCTTCCTGTTCTTCACCATCTGTCAGAGCTTGCTCAAACTCATGCCCATTGAGTCAGTGATGCCATCCAATCATCTCATCCTCTGTTGTCCCCTTCTCCTTCTGCCTTCTATTTTCCCCAGCACCAGGGTCTTTTCCAATGAGCCATCTCTGCATCAGGTGGCCAAAGGATTGGAGCTTCAGCTTCAGCATCTTTCCTTCCAGTGAATATTCAGGGTTGATTTCCTGTAAGGGAAGGGTTTGACCTCCTTGCAGTCCAAGAGATTCACAAGAGTTTTCTCCAACACCACAGTTTGAAGGCATCAGTTCTTTGACACTCAGCCTTCTTTATGGTCCAACTCTCAAATCCACACATGACTACTGAAAAAGCATAGCCCTGACTATATGAACCTTTGTCAATCTGAATGGTCCTTTTTTTTTTTTTTTGCTATATTTTGCATTTACCTCATCACAGGGGAGGTTTTATATATTAATTGGTGAGGTGCATTTTTTCTCTTGAAAAATGACTATCCTTATCATTTTTACATTAACAAAATTATCTTTTTCTTCTGATTAATGAGTCATTCCTATCCAGTATATATTGATACTCTCTCTTTCTCTTTCTTTTGGCCATGCAATGTAGCATCTGGTGCCTTAGCTCTCTGACCAGGGATTAAGCTTGCGGCCCCTGCAGTGGAAGCATGGATTCTTAAGCAGTGGACTGCCAGGGAAATCCTCTTTCTTTTGTTTATAAAAATATTCTCCCAGCTTGTCACTTTCCTTTCAGCTTTGTCCACAATATCTTTAAAAAATTTTTTTAATGGCAGTACCGTTGATTTACAGTGTTACGTTAATTTATGGTGTATACCAAAATGATTCTGTTATACATACATTCTTTTTCATATTATTTTCCATTATGACTTATCACAGGATATTGAGTATAGTTCCCTGTGTTGAACAGTAGAACTTTGTTTATCCATTGTATATAATAGTTTGCATCTGTTAATCCCAAACTCTCAATCCATTTCTCCAACCCCCACCTTGGCAACCATAAGTATATTCTCTGTGTCTGTGAGTCTATCTCTATTTTGTAGATAGGTTCTTTTGTGTTATATCTTAGACATGAGACTGAGCCCTTATCTTGTGCCACTTGATGCTGTCTTCAGGTTGATCATGTCTGAATTGAATGGTAAGACACAGATGGTGTCAGAGAGTTGCTTGGTGGTATGTTTAAAAATCTATACACGTGAGAATTGGTGTCAAAATTACAGTTAATATGAGCAGGATAGCTTCCTTTATATTCTTTATGAATGAATCAAAGAGAAACACTCATATTAAACTAGGAATCTGTTACTGCAGGAAACCTTGTCATTCAGGGATGTGACTGTGGACTTCACACGGGAGGAGTGGCAGCTCCTGGCCCCTGCTCAGAAGGCCCTGTACCGGGACGTGATGCTGGAGAACTATAGTAACCTGGTGTCCGTGGGTGAGGACGGCTCCCTGAGTCCCTCAGAGGGTTCCCAGTCAGTGGCCTTTTATTGTCTCAGCTGCTTACACTTTGAAGTCACTGCAGTACCCTACCGCAGATTCTCAGTACCTCCTCTGGCTCCTGATAAAGAGTATATACGATGTTCCATGAGCTCATTTTGCTTCCAACACAGCCAACACCAAATATCTGGATTTATTCTGTACCAATAACCAATTCTCCTACTCTCCAGGTACAGCCTGGGTGTACCACAATTCAATCCTCTTCTGACACTAACCACCCAGAGTCAGCATCAGACCCCTGCGGCTTACTGGCTCAGTCCTGCAGATCTACCCTCTCTTCAGATGCTAGTTGAACATATTAAGTGTCCAGGGTATTTCTGATTTGACTATGTATGGGCATTTTGGACTTCCCTGGTGAACCATTGCTGAAGACTAAGCACTTCCAATGTAGGAGGTGGAAGTTCAATCCCTGATTGAAAAACTAAAGTCCCACATGCCATGGAGCATGGCCAAAAATAAAAAATAAAATAAAATTACATTTAAAGAAACAAGTGTGTGTGGGGGGAGTGGGCTTCCCTGGTGGTCCAGTGGGTGAAGAATCTGCCTTGCAGTGCAAGGGGCTCCGATTCGATCCCTGTCCTGGGAAGACCCCATGTGCTGTGGAGTGGCTGGACTGGTATGTCCAATTTCGAGCTGGTGCTCTGGGGCGCATGTGCCCAGAGCCAGTGCTCTGCAGCGGGAGAGGCCTCTGCAGTGGGAGACCAGCACAGGCCAGAGAATGAAGATGGATGAAAATAAATAACTGGAAAAGCAATAAAAGAGGCCAAAGTTAAAAAAAAAAGAAAAAAACAAGCATTTCCACTCCCCTCAGCATTTGATAATTTGCTAGAATCGCTCATAGAACTCAGGAAAGCACTTTACTTACCACTACTAGTTTATTATAAAGGGTAAAACTCAGGAACAGCCAAATGGAAGAGATGCCCAGGGAAAGAGGTAAGGGGGAGGGGTCTTGATCCTTTCATGAGTGCTCCAAGTATGTCACCTTGATGTGGTCATCAACCTGGACCCCCCACCCACCCACCCACCCCCGTCTAGCTGTTTAGGAATTTTTATGACAATTGCATTGTATAGGCATGCTTTTTTAAATCACTGGCTGGGGGTGGTGTCCCCTGTCCCTGTGGTGGACATAGGAGGAGCTGAAATTTGCAGCCCTCTGCTCACCTCTTGGTCTTTCTGGCAGCCAGCCTCCACTCAAGCTTTCTGGGCCAGCCCCCAGCCATCTTGTCAGCACACAGAAGACACCTGTCGCTTTGGGGCCAAGGGTGTTAGACGTTCTCGTGCCAGAAACTGGAATTTAAACCAAATGCTGTAACAAAAGAAGTTCCTGTCATCCCTCTCACACAGGAAATTACAAGGGGTTCATTTTTATGTAATTTTAAAAATATTTATTTGACTGTGCCAGGTCTTCCCAGATGGCACTAGTGGTAAAGAATCCACCTGTGAATGTAGGAGATCCAAGAGACTAGGGTTCGGTCCCTGGGTTGGAAAGATCCCCTGGAGAAGGTCATGGAAACCTACTCCAGTATTCTTGCCTGGAGAATCTTATGGACAGAGGAGCCCGGTGGGCTGCAGACCATAGAACCACCAAGAGTCAGACACTACTGAGGCGACTTAGCATGCACACTATGTCTTGTGGCGAAGGGGATCTTGGATCTCTGTTGTACCATGTGGGATTTTTAGCTGCAGTATATGGGATCTAGTTCCATGACCAGGGATTGAATCCAGGCCCTCTGCATTGGGAACTTGAAGTCTTAGCCACTGGACCACCAGGGAAGTCCCTATAAGGGTTGTAGAAGCTCTGTGCCAGGAATCAGGGGCGGAGATCAGATCATCATATCATAACATCCTAAGAGTCTCTCCAAGCCTCTGCTTGGCAGATGTGAAAACCAGTTCCTCATATGTAAAATTCTGACTTGACCAGCCCCAACCCAATTCAGTGGGACTAAGTCTTCTGTCATTTCCCATGAACAGGGTATCAAGTCAGGAAACCAGATGCGCTGTCCAAGTTGGAACAAGGGGAAAAACCATGGACGACAGATGAATTCCACAGTTGCACCTGTCCAGGTGAGTGATGACCAGTTTGTAACTGTGGATGTCCTGGGCTAGGCAGGGAGAAGAGGCTGGGGAGTATCTGAGCATGCAGAAACTGTACCTCTGTATAGCTTTCTCCCATAAAAGAATGTTAAGGTCTTGAGAAGAAAATATACCCATTTTCTCTTCTGAGATCAGATTCTTGCTGATTTTATTTTACATCTTGATTTTTGTTTCCTCATTTTCTTCCTCCTTAGATTCTATAAACCCACTCCTTTGAGCTCTGTCACAAATCCCTTTCACTCCCTAGGCTATGAAGTTCCCCCTTCCAGGGTTCAATTCAGGGAGAAATCTTTGTGTGTGTGTGTGTGTGTGTTTTTTTTTTTTTTTTAAATTTTTGGCCACACCGCACAGCATGTGGGATCTCGGCTCCCTGACCAGGGATAAAACCCTTGTGCCCTGCAGTGGAAGCATGGAGTCTTGACCACTGGACCACAAGTGAAGCCCCTATATTACCATGTTTTCACCAATGTTTAAGAAATAAGGAACATTTATACATGGTGTTTGATTCATATTGTTATAGGGTTGCCACTCAAGTACCATGTTTAAAAACAAGGGATTTTTTAACCAACTTTATTTCAAACAGGAATAAAAAGGATTCATTATTCTCTTCTTTTCCTAGAAACTGGCAATGTTGGTAATCATCTGCAGGGTGACTGGGAAAATCAAAAAATTCTGAAAGGTATTAAACAATACCAGGAACATACAGCATTTGGAAATCCTGTTTCTCAAAGTAAAGGTCATTTCTCTTTCAGGAAAAATCATGATATGTTTGAGTTTAATATAAAAACTTTGAAGTCAGATTTAAGTTTAGTCATCCAGGGCCAAAACTATGAAATTAAAAACTCTACTAAATGTAATGGAGATGGGAAATCATTTCTGCTTTGTAAGCACGAAGAATGTCATTCTCCAGTTAAATGCCCTGTAAGTGCAAAACCCATCATAAGCAAGTCCCAAATCATTAAGCACCAAAGGACTCACAACATAGAGAAAGCCCATATATGCAGTGAATGTGGGAAAGCATTCATTAAGAAGTCTCAGCTCATTGATCATCAGAGAGTTCACACAGGAGAGAAACCATATGGATGCAGTCTGTGTGCAAAAGTATTCTCCCGGAAGTCCAGGCTCAATGAACATCAGAGAATTCACAAGAGAGAGAAATCTTTTATATGCAGTGACTGTGAAAAAGTCTTCACCATGAAGAGCCGTCTGATTGAACACCAGCGAACTCACACAGGAGAGAAACCTTATGTATGCAGTGACTGTGGCAAAGGCTTCCCAGGGAAGCGTAATCTCATCATACATCAGCGCAATCATACTGGAGAGAAATGCTATGTATGTCGTGAATGTGGAAAAGGCTTCACTGGAAAGAGCATGCTTACTATACACCAGCGAACTCACACAGGAGAGAAACCCTACATCTGCAGTGAATGTGGGAAAGGCTTTACCACAAAGCACTATGTCATCATCCATCAACGGAATCATACAGGAGATAAACCCTACATATGCAATGAATGTGGAAAAGGTTTCACCATGAAGAGCCGTCTGACCGAACATCAGCGAACTCATACAGGAGAGAAGCCGTATGTGTGCAAGGACTGTGGAAAAGGCTTTCCCAGGAAGAGTAATCTGATTGTACATCAGAGGAATCATGCAGTAGAGAAATCCTATGTATGTATTGAATGTGGAAAAGGCTTCACTGTGAAGAGCATGCTTATCATACATCAACGAACCCACACTGGAGAGAAACCCTATGTCTGTAGTGAATGTGGGAAAGGGTTCCCATTGAAGAGTCGGCTGATTGTGCATCAGAGAACACATACTGGTGAGAAACCTTATCGATGCAGTGAATGTGGGAAAGGGTTCATCGTAAACAGTGGACTGATGTTACATCAGCGAACTCACACTGGAGAAAAACCATATATATGCAATAAATGTGGAAAAGGGTTTGCCTTTAAGAGTAATCTTGTGGTCCATCAGCGAACTCATACTGGAGAGAAACCCTTTACATGCAGTGAGTGTGGAAAGGGCTTCACCATGAAACGCTATCTCATCGTACATCAGCAAATTCATACGGGAGAGAAGTCCTATATATGCAGTGAATGTGGAAAAGGTTTTGTCATGGAAATAGAACTCATTTTACATCAGCAGATTCATACTGGAGAGAAACCTTATGCCTGCAATGAATGTGGCAAAGGCTTCACTGTGAAAAGCCGTCTTGTGGTTCATCAGCGGACTCATACAGGAGAGAAGCCTTTTGTATGCAATGATTGTGGAAAAGCTTTCTCCTCAAAAAGGAATCTGCTTATACATCAGAGAACTCATAATGGAAACAAACCTTAAAAGCACTGATTATGATCACACCTACAGGAAGAAAGTGTGTTTTGTCCAACCTCAGAGATTTCACACCTTTAAAGGTACTGACTGTGGAAAATCCTGTTCATTGATATTGGTCTCATTACCCACCATAAAATTTACACAAGAGAGAAACCCTGTGTATGCAATTAATGTGAGAAAGCCTTAAACACAAATTCAGCATCCATTGTACATAAAAGAACTCATACAAGAGAGAGACTGTACGGATCCAGTGACTGAGGATAACCTTTCTTTTGTTAGGCCTTGTTAATACACACGAGAAACCTATATAAGTCAAGGTACATAATCCTTTGCAGAAACTCTGAACTCATTATGTACAAGTGAATTTGTTTAGGGTATAAAACATGATAGTCCAGTGAACTCATTAAACATCAGTGTGTTCCTAGCACAAGTGACTATATCATCAGTGTAGATTAGCCTGCTGCTATATTTAACCCTTAGGAAAATATGAAATTTGCATAGGAGTGAAACTTAATGCAGAGAATGTGCTAGTGCCTTCAGTGATCAGTTACCTCATATTGTATGTCTAAATTAACATGTAGGGAAAGCTCCTTACATTCAGAGCAGAAGCAGCTTAAGGAAGCATTTTTTTTTTTTAAGAATTTTTTTTGGGGGGGCCACTTCTATAGATCTTTCATTTATTTATCTTTGTTCTTTTGGCCTGTGTGGCCCTCCCATCGCAGCGGCCTCTCTCGTTGCAGAGTACCAGATCCAGGTGCATGCGCTCCAGAGCTCTGGCTGGGTAGTTGGACACATCGGTCCAGCCTCTCCGTGGCACGTGGGATCTTCCCAGGCCAGGGATCGAACTGGCACCCCTTGCACTGCAAAGCGGTGTCCTTACCCACTGGACCACCAGGGAAGCCCATCAAGGAAACATTTTTTATGTACTGATTATATGTCCGGAAAGTATATGCTAAGGTAAATCCTATGAATTAAGAGACTGGAAAGCCTTTGATGGGAATAAAAACCCTATGTCAACAGTGATCATAATAAATCACCAGTGAGCTCATACACAGTAGCAATATGATGACTGTGGGAAAGCCTTTGCCTGGAGATAAAACCTCAGTAGTTGCTTGCTGTGCATGCTAGAGAAAAATTTTCAGATGGCAGTGAATATGGCAGGATTTCAATGATACATTTTGCCTCATTGCTTCTTATGAATTGACACAAAAATAAAGTGGTTATGGACCCACTAAATGTGGAGTAACTTCTGCAAAATACCAGAATTATGAAGGAAAGAAATCTTATGAAAATGATAATACTTGAGCTTTCTATCACAAGTCTAAATTTATTATACAATTGATGTCCATTTTGGGACAGAATACCAATACCTCAAACCATATCAATGATTCCATATTTTTAAAATGAGCTATTCTCAACACTGGTTATTTTTTAATGTTATACACAATGTAGGAGTGTTCTCTACCCACCTTGTATTATTATACTATTATTATATATTTCACTCTTGCATTTCCTAGGCTGTAAATTCATCTCTTTCAGTCTACTATGTGCTTCAAAAGAAAAAAGAATATGTTCATAAATGTAATTCAACATAACAATGTGTTTATCCAAGTTTATAAGTAACAGTAGTTTACAAATACACCTTAAGAATGATTTTTCTAAAATTCATTTTTAAATAGTTTTGGACTCTCAAGAAATTATAAAATATACCAAGTTCCCACATACTCTTACTCAATTTCTTCAGTGGTGTTATCTTTCATAACCATAATGCATCATCAAAACCAAAAAAATCACATGGGTGCAGTGGTGGTATGTGAATAGTAGATCTTACTGGATTTTAGTAGGTTTTTGCGTGCATTAATTTATATGAGGTTTTTTGTTTGTTTTCAGTATAGAGGTCTAAGAAATTCTTTCTTATAAGATTTCTGTAAGCCCCACCACAATCAGGATGCAGTATTGTGGCCCCTCTGTGGTCATACTCTCCCCCACCCCTGACTCTGGTAACCACTGGTCAAACTCCATCACTCCAACTTGGTTATTTCAACAGTGCTGTTAAAATGGAATCATACAGTGTGTAGCCTTTGAGACAGGCTTCGTTTCACTCAGCAAATTGCCCTTAAAATTCATCCAATTTGTTGGCTGTATAAATAGTTTTACTTTTTGTTACTGAATAGTATTCTTTTCTATGGATGTACAATACTTTATCTGTTTACTGTTGACAGATGTCTGGGTGGTTTTCCAGTGTTTCATTGTTTTGAATAAAACCTGTGAACATTTGTGTATCCAACTTTATGGGAATGTAAGTATTTGTTCCTTGGGGGAATACCCAGGAGTCATATGTTATATTTGTGTTTAACTTTATAAGAAACTGCCAGACTTCTCCAGAGTGGCTGTATTAATTTACATTCCCATCAGCAGTGTATGAACGCTCTGGCTGTTCCACGTCTTTTCTAGCAATTGGCACTGTCATATTTGATTCCAGCCATCCTATCAGGAATGTGGTAGAATATAATGATGGCCTTAGTTTATAATTCCCTAACAGTGAATGAGATCCCAACCCTCTACCTAAACTGAGAACTATATCAGTCAAGTTGTTAGGTCTGCTTTCAATCACCCAATGTAATTTAAAAAACTCAAAAGGAGACTAGCCTGTTATATGTGATGATATATTTACTTTTTCCATTGCTTTTTCTTAATTTCTTCATCACATTTCCTTCTTTTGTTTCATTCTTGTCAGAGTCTCCTTTATCAGTTCTTTCTGAGCAGGTCTGGCAACAAGTTCTTAGTTTTCTGAGCAACAGAGCTCTTCTCTTGTCTCTATCCAGAGTTATTTCCTTTGATAGGATAAGGATATTTAATTCAGTTTACAAATGGTAAGTCCTGCCTTTAGTGGGGAAGAAGGGGGATATTTGCTATGCATACAGTATTGAAGGAGTATTCAATTCCCAACTCCATGGTGAGTAATTCATTCCTTTAAAAATATTTTTTGAGCATCTATACTTGGCCAGGCAGTTTTAGTCACTAGAGACACATCAGTGAACAAAACAGGTAAAGCTATAGCCTTCGTGGAGCATACAGTCTAGTGAAGGCAACTGAGTAAATACACATCAGAATTCCAGTTCTGATAAATGTTATGGAGAAATATTAAGCCTGGTACATACACTGTTATGAGGAGTTATTTTAGAAAAGGTTTCCAAGGAAGGCGGTTCTGGGCAAATGTAATTTGAACCAATACCTAAGTGTACGGAGGGGAGCCAACCAGATCTGTTGTGAGCCAAGAACACTCTAGAAGTGTTTCTAAGCGTTTTCTCTGCCTCAGGATTCTTTGAGAAACTTGTAAAAAATACAGACTCGGGCTTCCCTGGTGGTCCAATGGGTAAGGACACCACCTTGCAGTGCAAAGGGCGCCGGTTTGATCCTTGGCCTGGGAAGATCTCACGTGCCGCGGAGCGGCTGGACTGATGTGTCCATTACCGAGCCGGCGCTCTGGAGCACATGCGCCCAGAGCCAGTGCTCTGCGACAACGGAGACCATTGCGATGGGAGGCCCACACAGGCCAAAGAACAAAGATGGATGAAAATAGATAAATGAAAGGCCAATAGAAATTGTCCGCCCACCCCCGCCTCCCCAACCCGCCCCTCCTCAAAAAAAAAACAAAAAAAAAAAAACAAAAAACCAGACTCTTCAGTCACACCACAGACCCAAATCAGAACCTGTGAGACTGGGGACCCAGGACTCAGGGTTTATAAAATGAGCTTTCTGGTCTATATTTATTTATTTTTATTTTTTAAAGATTTATTTATTTATTTATTTTGGGCGGGGGTCGGGTTGGGGAGGGAGGGGAACGGGCGGGCCACTTCTATTGGTCTTTCATTTCTCCATTTTCATCCGTCTTTGTTCTTCGGCTCCTGTGGGCCTCCCATCGCAGTGGCCTCTGTCGTTGCAGAGCGCTGGCTCTGGGTGCATGCGCTCCAGAGCTCCAGCTCGGTGATTGGACACATCGGTCCAGCTTCGCGGCACGTGGGATCTTCCCAGGCCAGGGACCAAACTGGCGCCCCTTGCCCTGCAAGGCGGTGTCCTTACCCACTGGACCACCAGGGGAAGCCCCTGGTCTATATTTAAATTTGAACATCTATACCCTAAATCCTGGAATAGTGCTGCCACTCCCATCCCACTGTGTCGCAGGATGGCTTCTGGGCAGATAAGAATCAGACAGGAGGCCCCCACTCACCAGGTCCTCAGATGCTTTCTACTTGTCCTTCTGTGAACCTGTACATGTGGCCATGGCAGCCTCAGAGCAGCTCACTCCTGAAACCCAGCAGTCAGGGTGGTAGAATGGGCTGCTCTGAGTTCGCTGGTCCACACATTCCACTAACCTTTCAGAGCCTGACATCTCAGGTGAGCCCTCTGTGGTTAACATTAAGAAAACTTTGTACCAAATAAATTGTTGGAATTAGAATTGCTGGGTTAAAGAGAATGAAAAATTTAAGTTGGATCCCGCTTGCCTTCTAAATATCCTTTTTAATTTAAATCCTCTAAAATTCAACTTTCCATGCCTCATCAAAAATATTTTAAATTGTGATTTTTAAAAAATTTGTGAATTATGCCAATGACGATAATTATGTTACCTCATAATTTTATATTCTCAAATGACCCACGTCACCATTTATTTTTGGAAAGAAAACTTATAGTTCGCACACGTGCACCTTATCCCCTTTCCCACTAAATGTCGCTATGTGTCCGTCCCACGCGGTATTAGCATTCTTATTTATTTTTTTTAATCGAGCAAAGGCTGTTAATTCCTTCTAAACTACATAGGCCGTACCCACTCCGCATTTAAGTGTCCTCTCCACAAACCTAAGATACCAAGTGACCACTGCTTTTGTTAGCTTAGTGGCGGCTACCTCTCCAGTGGTGTCTCGGCCTTCACCTTTCTTAATCTTTCCAAGTCGCGGGGCGTCGGAGCCCTGTAGTCGTACGTACGCCTGCCTTCCAAGATAGCCGCGCCCTTGGGCTCCAGAGGAACATCTCGGAGCTGAAGTGCAGAGGGCGCCGCCATCTTCCTTTCCTCCTCAGCCGGCTGGACTCGCTACGTAGGCCTCGGATGGGCATCGGCCTCTGATATCTTAGGCAGTTAGCACAGCATGGTTGGCCATTCCTTGGGACCATGAGATGAAAGCGCTGAGGGTGCCAGGGATGATTTCGATCCCTTCTTCCAGCCGGCGGACTCGCCGGGGCGGGCGGCGGTCCGTGACGTCATCAGACGGCGCCGCCGTTGGGCTTGGCCGTCTGGCCGCGCTTCCGGGTCCTGGGCGGGTTTCCCAGCCGGTGAGGGTTCCCAGGAACCGTGAAGAAGGGCATGTGAAAAGAAAGGGGGCTTTGGCCTCTGTTACTGCTAGTGGTGTCTGGAGGGGTTTGGGGTCAAGGTGAACCGGGTCCTGGGCTCGGGTTCACGGCCTGTGGCGTCTGGGAAACCGGACCGCGGGGGAAGGACCGTGGTTGCTCTTTTGCTTAGATTCGGTCTCAGAATTAGGGACGTTTATGATGGGTCCCTTGACAGTCAGTGATGAGGAGTCTGGAGAAATGAGCCGAAAGCCCGACGCTGTCGGGGTCTGGAGTCGTTCTGCTTGTGGGACTCTGTGGTTGCCATCGGTGGTGAAGGTTTGTGTCCGTGAACGCGGTGTCTCGTCCGGGCTAACCTGCGGCTCAGCGGTCGAGAAGCCCGGTTTAGGGGTGTCCCTTTCTGTTTCCTGGGCATGTTTGGAGCTTAATCTGGCATTTAAAAGCCCGGTGGGCGCTATCAGTATTGGAGGCGGTCTAGAGAATCTGTAGGTTTAGTGTCACACCTCAAATGCGGGTGAAGACTGCATTTCCACCATTCATCGAAGTGCAGCTCACTCCTTGCAGTGTGTTTCTCAAGTCAAAGTGTTAGTCGCTTCCGTCGTGCCCAGCCGTTTGTGACCCCGGCCACTGTAGCCCGCCAGGCTCCTCTGTCCATGGAATTCTCCAGGTTAGAATACTTTGGAGGTTGCCATTTTCTCTTCACCTTTCTTAATCTTTCCAAGTCGCGGGGCGTCGGAGCCCTGTAGTCGTACGTACGCCTGCCTTCCAAGATAGCCGCGCCCTTGGGCTCCAGAGGAACATCTCGGAGCTGAAGTGCAGAGGGCGCCGCCATCTTCCTTTCCTCCTCAGCCGGCTGGACTCGCTACGTAGGCCTCGGATGGGCATCGGCCTCTGATATCTTAGGCAGTTAGCACAGCATGGTTGGCCATTCCTTGGGACCATGAGATGAAAGCGCTGAGGGTGCCAGGGATGATTTCGATCCCTTCTTCCAGCCGGCGGACTCGCCGGGGCGGGCGGCGGTCCGTGACGTCATCAGACGGCGCCGCCGTTGGGCTTGGCCGTCTGGCCGCGCTTCCGGGTCCTGGGCGGGTTTCCCAGCCGGTGAGGGTTCCCAGGAACCGTGAAGAAGGGCATGTGAAAAGAAAGGGGGCTTTGGCCTCTGTTACTGCTAGTGGTGTCTGGAGGGGTTTGGGGTCAAGGTGAACCGGGTCCTGGGCTCGGGTTCACGGCCTGTGGCGTCTGGGAAACCGGACCGCGGGGGAAGGACCGTGGTTGCTCTTTTGCTTAGATTCGGTCTCAGAATTAGGGACGTTTATGATGGGTCCCTTGACAGTCAGTGATGAGGAGTCTGGAGAAATGAGCCGAAAGCCCGACGCTGTCGGGGTCTGGAGTCGTTCTGCTTGTGGGACTCTGTGGTTGCCATCGGTGGTGAAGGTTTGTGTCCGTGAACGCGGTGTCTCGTCCGGGCTAACCTGCGGCTCAGCGGTCGAGAAGCCCGGTTTAGGGGTGTCCCTTTCTGTTTCCTGGGCATGTTTGGAGCTTAATCTGGCATTTAAAAGCCCGGTGGGCGCTATCAGTATTGGAGGCGGTCTAGAGAATCTGTAGGTTTAGTGTCACACCTCAAATGCGGGTGAAGACTGCATTTCCACCATTCATCGAAGTGCAGCTCACTCCTTGCAGTGTGTTTCTCAAGTCAAAGTGTTAGTCGCTTCCGTCGTGCCCAGCCGTTTGTGACCCCGGCCACTGTAGCCCGCCAGGCTCCTCTGTCCATGGAATTCTCCAGGTTAGAATACTGGAGTTGCCATGTCCTTCTCCAGGGCATCTTCCCGATCCAGGAATCGAACCTGGGTCTCCTGCATTTCGCACAGATTCTTTATCCCTAGGGCCACCTGGGCAGCTGTGTTCGTCAAGAACCGCACTAAAGATTTTGACCCCAGCATCACCACTCTTCTCACTGTCCACACCAAATTCAGCGTGGTCCGGAGCGATGTACGATAAATTTACTATTTTTAATGTAATTTAATGTAGTTTCCGTTCCTCTTTTCTCCGAGTTTACTAAACTTCTTTTGGGTATTTCCGCTGGGGTCATTCTTACTCAAGTAAAAGAATCTCCCTTACCCTATATTCTGTTCTGCAGTGCGATTTGTTTTTTAATAAACAGTTTTATATCAAAGCTTTTTATTTTATTTTTACATTTGGTATTATCTGTATGAACATGACAGGTGATTGTATCACTTAATTTCTCTGTTCTCAACACATTTGCATCTGAGACATTTATACTATTTAGAAAATAGTTGCAGTACATCAGCTCAGATTGATGAACCAGTGGCATGCTGTGTGAAATCAAACGTAATCATTAATGGAAGTAGTATTGACATACAATATTTAGTTGTAGTCAGTTATTATTTCAGGAACCCATTTTGACTTTCTGATTCTACCACTCCACTTAAGAATTTATGGCGCCTTTTTTTTCCCCAGAGATTTTCAACTACGTTTATTTCTTGGTGAACTCTTCTCCTTGACCTTTTTTTTTTGCAATTTAAGTTGGTGGATTCTTTTTTGTTTGGTTTGATTTGGGTTTTGCACTGTAGGAAAGGAAGTCTTTTGTTGTTGTTGTTGCTGTTGTAGTTCTTTTTGTGTGTGTGTGTGTGTTTTTACTGGAATAAATAAATTTTATTTATTAGCACAGATAAAATAACAAAGCTTTAGATGATAAAGTCTCCTTATGGACTGGGACTCCTTTTGACCAATTACCCTGAGAGCTCACACCGCTGGACAGAGAGTTGTTTGTGACCTCATGTCTCAGTACCCTACTCTGTTTGACTGGCTACCTGGTGGTGGTGTAGTTTTATTTGCTATAAAATTCACCAAGTATAAGTATTCATTTCAGTACTTTTAACTAAGTTTCTAGTATTGCACAATCCAATTTTAGAACATTTCTATCACCCCAGAAATTTTCCTTGATCCTCTGTGCACAGTTTCCACGCTCATATACTCTTGAAAGCATCACTACCATGATGACAGTGAACATATCCATCACCTTGGGAAGTTACATTGTGTTCCTTTTTAATTCATACCTCTCAAATTCCTCACATTTTCCCAAGCAACCACCAATCTATCCTATATTGCTATAGGTTAGGTTATATATATTTTAAACTTTTATGTAAATTGAATCACACAGTGTACACTCATTTTGATTCTGACTTGCTACACTCAGCATTATTTTTTTTTTTTTGTCCATTTCTATTGATTTGTTTTTTAATAAACAGTTTTATATCAAAGCTTTTTATTTTATTTTTACATTTGGTATTATCTGTATGAACATGACAGGTGATTGTATCACTTAATTTCTCTGTTCTCAACACATTTGCATCTGAGACATTTATACTATTTAGAAAATAGTTGCAGTACATCAGCTCAGATTGATGAACCAGTGGCATGCTGTGTGAAATCAAACGTAATCATTAATGGAAGTAGTATTGACATACAATATTTAGTTGTAGTCAGTTATTATTTCAGGAACCCATTTTGACTTTCTGATTCTACCACTCCACTTAAGAATTTATGGCGCCTTTTTTTTCCCCAGAGATTTTCAACTACGTTTATTTCTTGGTGAACTCTTCTCCTTGACCTTTTTTTTTTGCAATTTAAGTTGGTGGATTCTTTTTTGTTTGGTTTGATTTGGGTTTTGCACTGTAGGAAAGGAAGTCTTTTGTTGTTGTTGTTGCTGTTGTAGTTCTTTTTGTGTGTGTGTGTGTTTTTACTGGAATAAATAAATTTTATTTATTAGCACAGATAAAATAACAAAGCTTTAGATGATAAAGTCTCCTTATGGACTGGGACTCCTTTTGACCAATTACCCTGAGAGCTCACACCGCTGGACAGAGAGTTGTTTGTGACCTCATGTCTCAGTACCCTACTCTGTTTGACTGGCTACCTGGTGGTGGTGTAGTTTTATTTGCTATAAAATTCACCAAGTATAAGTATTCATTTCAGTACTTTTAACTAAGTTTCTAGTATTGCACAATCCAATTTTAGAACATTTCTATCACCCCAGAAATTTTCCTTGATCCTCTGTGCACAGTTTCCACGCTCATATACTCTTGAAAGCATCACTACCATGATGACAGTGAACATATCCATCACCTTGGGAAGTTACATTGTGTTCCTTTTTAATTCATACCTCTCAAATTCCTCACATTTTCCCAAGCAACCACCAATCTATCCTATATTGCTATAGGTTAGGTTATATATATTTTAAACTTTTATGTAAATTGAATCACACAGTGTACACTCATTTTGATTCTGACTTGCTACACTCAGCATTATTTTTTTTTTTTTGTCCATTTCTATTGATTTTTCATTTATTTATCTTTGTTCTTTGGTCTGTGTGGGCCTCCCATCGCAGTGGCCTCTGTCGCTGCAGAGCATTGGCTCTGGGCACCTGTGCTCCAGAGCTCCGGCTGGGTAGTTGGACACATCGATCCGGCCGCTCTGCGGTACGTGGGATCTTCCCAGGCCAGGGATCGAACTGGTGCCCCTTGCACTGCAAGGCGGTGTCCTTACCCACTGTACCACCAGGGAAGCCCCTCATCTTTCTTTTTAACTGTAGACATTCTGATAGGTGTGGAGCAGTATCTTGTGGTTTTAATTTGTATTTACCTAGTGATGACTAATGATAATGAGCATTTTTTCATGTGCTTAGCTGCCATCCATATGTCTTCCTTGAAGTATCTGTTTGAGTTTTTTGTAATTTTCTTGTATTTTCTTGTTGATTTTTGAGAATTCTTTATATATTCAGAATACAAATTCTTCCTTTACCAGTTACATGCTTTTTGAAGATTTTCTCCCTGTCTTTGACTTGCCTTTTTATTTTTATTTTACTTTTTACTTTTGCAGAGTTTTGTTGTTTACAGATATGTATAATCCCAGATTAGTCATATGTATACCCCTGGCCCCCTCCCTCCTTCACCCCCTCACAGTTCCCCCCCATCCCACCCCTTCAGGCCCTCGCACAGCGCCCCTGAAGGATCCCCTATTCCCATGGTGCAATGACAATAGCTATCTTTTTCACATATGATAGTATAGGTTTCCATGTTACTCCCTCTATGCCTCCCACCCACTGATTCCCCACAATGTCCATATGTCTGTTCTCAATGTCTGTTTGTCTTAACAGCATGTTTTGAGCAACAGAAGAATTTAGTTTTTATGAAGTCCAGTGTATGAACCTTTTTTTTATTGTTAGGATTTTTTATTTTTTGGCCACTTCTATTGGTCTTTCATTTATTTCCATCTTTGTTCTTTGGCCTGTGTGGGCCTCCCATCTCAGTGGCCTCTCAGTGGCCAGGGATCGAACTGGCACCCCTTGAACTGCAAGGTGGTGTCCTTACCCACTGGACCACCAGGGAAGCCCTGAACTTTTCTTGGATTCTTGTCTGGAGAATTTCATGGACAGAGGAGCCTGGAAGGCTACAGTCCATGGGGTCACAAAGAGTTGGACATGGGACGACTAACACGGGATTGCCCCAGGTCCCCTGTGCAGGAGGTGCAGAGTCTGATCTGGTAAACTGCCAAGGAAGTCCCTGTCTCTTTCTCTTCATTCCCTGTTTTCCAACCACAACACTGGACCCATGGGGAGGCCTGTCTTCCTCCAGACTGAGACTGGATGTCCTCCACCCCTCGTCCTCTCCATCTCTCCGCCTCTCCAGTTTTTACAGCCTGTAGCTGTTTTCCTTGGGTTCTATTTCTGCCCACTGAGGTGATTTTACCCTTTATAGTGCAGGCTCCACACACCTGAGGAGTACGTTTGTGACTCCCCAACACAGGCATCGTTCCTGGTCCATCGTGATATCATCAGTCAGGGTATGTGCACTGAGTGAGTCTGTTTCTCACAGTGTGGATGGGGTGGCCCTGCAGCCTGTGGTCTCCTGCTCACAGGATGCTGCTTGTATTTTATAGTTTCTGCATATTTGCGATGCTAGTATTTAGAAGGTATTCAAATCTGTATTTATTCACTGAATTATGCAACCTTGTGTTTTACACTACTTTTACCTTTTGACTGGTTTGTGTTCTTTTTTTCCAATGAACATTAAACATGGAATTTTATTTACACTTACAGGAACATCCCTAGAAAGACTTCTCACATCCAGCTGTTTTTAGGAAATTCATTCTTCTCTTTCCTAGAAGTCTGGAAAGTTGATGACCACCTGCTGGAGCACTTACAAAATCAGAGTTTGGAGAAGAGACTAGAACAATGGGATGAACAGAACCCACTAGAAAGTTCTAATCATCAGAGCAGAACTCATTTCCTGCTCAGGCACAATCATGATGTGTTTGACTTACATGGAAGAAGTATGAAATCAAATTTAACTTTACTGTCTCAGAGCCTAAACTATGAAATAAAAAGCTCTGATGAGCTTACTAGAGATGGGAAATCCTCTCTCCATGCTGACTGTGAACAGTTTCATCCTGAAATTAAATTCCCCAGCCAGAAACCCTATTGGTCACAAGGGAGTTGAACTGGCACCCCTTGAACTGCAAGGTGGTGTCCTTACCCACTGGACCACCAGGAAGCCCTGAACTTTTCTTGGATTCTTGTCTGGAGAATTTCATGGACAGAGGAGCCTGGAAGGCTACAGTCCATGGGGTCACAAAGAGTTGGACATGGGACGACTAACACGGGATTGCCCCAGGTCCCCTGTGCAGGAGGTGCAGAGTCTGATCTGGTAAACTGCCAAGGAAGTCCCTGTCTCTTTCTCTTCATTCCCTGTTTTCCAACCACAACACTGGACCCATGGGGAGGCCTGTCTTCCTCCAGACTGAGACTGGATGTCCTCCACCCCTCGTCCTCTCCATCTCTCCGCCTCTCCAGTTTTTACAGCCTGTAGCTGTTTTCCTTGGGTTCTATTTCTGCCCACTGAGGTGATTTTACCCTTTATAGTGCAGGCTCCACACACCTGAGGAGTACGTTTGTGACTCCCCAACACAGGCATCGTTCCTGGTCCATCGTGATATCATCAGTCAGGGTATGTGCACTGAGTGAGTCTGTTTCTCACAGTGTGGATGGGGTGGCCCTGCAGCCTGTGGTCTCCTGCTCACAGGATGCTGCTTGTATTTTATAGTTTCTGCATATTTGCGATGCTAGTATTTAGAAGGTATTCAAATCTGTATTTATTCACTGAATTATGCAACCTTGTGTTTTACACTACTTTTACCTTTTGACTGGTTTGTGTTCTTTTTTTCCAATGAACATTAAACATGGAATTTTATTTACACTTACAGGAACATCCCTAGAAAGACTTCTCACATCCAGCTGTTTTTAGGAAATTCATTCTTCTCTTTCCTAGAAGTCTGGAAAGTTGATGACCACCTGCTGGAGCACTTACAAAATCAGAGTTTGGAGAAGAGACTAGAACAATGGGATGAACAGAACCCACTAGAAAGTTCTAATCATCAGAGCAGAACTCATTTCCTGCTCAGGCACAATCATGATGTGTTTGACTTACATGGAAGAAGTATGAAATCAAATTTAACTTTACTGTCTCAGAGCCTAAACTATGAAATAAAAAGCTCTGATGAGCTTACTAGAGATGGGAAATCCTCTCTCCATGCTGACTGTGAACAGTTTCATCCTGAAATTAAATTCCCCAGCAGCCAGAAACCCATCAGCTCTAAGAGCCAATTCAGTTAACATCAGAAAACTAAAAAAATAGAGAAGCCTCATGTATATGGTGAATGTGGGAAGATATTCATCAAAAAGTCTTGGCTCACTGATCATCAGGTAATTCACACAGGAGAGAAGCCCCATCGATGTCATATTTGTGCTAAAGCATTCTCTAGAAAGTTCATGCTCACTGAACATCAGAGAACACACACAGGAGAGAAACCTTACAAATGCGCTGAATGTGGCAAAGCCTTCCTCAAGAAATCACGGCTCAACATACATCAGAAACCCACACCGGAGAGAAACGATTTATCTGCAGTGACTGTGGAAAGGGCTTCATCCAGAAGGGAAATCTCATTGTGCATCAGCGAATTCACACAGGTGAGAAACCTTACACATGCAATGAATGTGGAAAAGGCTTCATCCAGAAGACCTGCCTCATCGCCCATCAGAGATTTCACACGGGAAAGACTCCTTTTGTGTGTAGGGAATGTGGAATATCCTGTTCCCAGAAGTCAGGACTCATTAAACATCAACGAATTCACACAGGAGAGAAACCCTTTGAATGTAGTGTGACTGTGGGAAAGCTTTCACTACCAAGCAAAAGCTCATCATCCATCAAAGAACTCACACAGGAGAGAGACCTTATACCTGCACTGAGTGTGGGAAAGCTTTTGCCTACATGTCTTGCCTTGGTAAACATAAGAGAATACACACCAGAGAGAAACATGGAGATGCTGTCAAGGTGGAGAATCCTCCCTCACAGAGAAGTGATGCCATGCAGCAGGAGAACCTTGTTAATTTGGTGACTATGCAGGTGCCTTCTGAGGCCCTGCAGTCACCAGTCAACATCCGTGAACTCCTAGAAAATAGGAATCTTGCCATTATGAGACAACCAGTGGTCAGGTGTGCGCCAGCAGGAGACGACAGAGGGTTTGCAGAGGACCGAACCCTTAAGAATGCAGTGAGCATCGTTGTGCCTTCCATGGTCAATTATGTTTTATTTTATGCCACAGAAACCAGTAGGAAAAAACTCAAGAAACATACTATGTGTAAAAGAAATTGTAGGTCAGATGGTGGCTGGGGGTTAAACTGAGAGACGTTTAAATGCTGAGACTGGGAACCCATGATATGTTCATTCAGTTAAATATATGCGTTGATACTGAGGCCTAATCTGATGTGAACCCAGACCCAAACACATCCATTGCTC